>LUCM01001912.1:0-51035 GCA_008360955.1 Fasciolopsis buskii | reverse complement strand
ATATATATATATATATATATATATATATATATATATATATATATATATATGAGGTATCCGATCGGTGGTGTAAGGGTTTGAATCCGCGATCTTCCGGCTGAAGGGTCTTGCTGTGGACCACGTGAACAGCGCTCAATTCTATAAGGGAATAAAATGTACCTATTTGCCGTGAGCTAATTCCATTACTTTGCCATACTCGATGTCATACAGCTTTGTTGCCAACCGAGCTGCTCTTATTCGCCGAGGCTAATGTCTCCTTATCTTAGCAAAATGATTGTTGATTGAAATAACCAAATGGTTCGCACAAGTGGTCAAAGGCTGTGCTAATCACTCAGTTCCGTTAACTGGAGACGTTTATGACGAGCAATTCTATCGTCAGCATGCAAGCATGGATGAACTCGCACACTTAGCCCAACTGAGTGACTCGCAAGGAAGTCATTTTTTTTTCTCGACCACAGTCTGTGTAAAACTGTTTATAGGCCGATCGTCACTTCCGGAATCACTAGTAGTTTTTGCAAGTGTCAGAATTATTACCACCAGTCACATACCCAGGGGCTTATTGTACCTTACTTTTGTGATGTCACAGTGGATACTCTGGAAGCAAGTTATGGTGAAGCCTGATGCTAGAAAAAATGTCATTCTTTCGCACGATATCTTCTGTGACATTCTTAATACATAAATGTAGTGGACGGGGCATGTCCCAATAGCCACTATTGCTCATCACATAGGAGAATAAGAGGTAACAACCGTGATTTTGAAACTTAAGATCTCATTAGGTCAGGTGTGATAACGAGCCAGACGAGACTGATTTGTCATCTATTGTCAAGTTGATCAGCGTATGTGAGATCAGAACTGCTGAGCCTGAGCCACGTGATCATCATCGATCCAGACGAGGTTCCTCGAGTGAGACACAAACTCATGACCTTCGGATTGTGTGAGACTATTTTTCCAATTTCTGACATACGAAAGTGTTGTAATCGAATTCGATCATCCATTTTGCCATTCTGGTTGAATATGCAGTCATGAAGATTTCGTTCTGATTTTATGCTCCTACACAATATGTCATCGTCAAAAATCGATAACTTATTTATGATTAGTCAAGACGAAAGATTTGCTTATCATACAATAACAAACTTTGGTTGTTTCGGAATTTTTCCTCAAAATAACTTAGTTCAAATTCATTTAATTTAATTTAAATAGATTTCGTTGTTCCTTAATCCGCATGCTTTCGATTAGCTGCGCAAAAAGGGACAGGAACACTTAATTTAATGTGGATAAGATTACGAGACTGTGACTATGGTAGCGCATTCGCAATCAAGAGGTTGGTGCACCAAAAATCGCTCGGTTTCTTTCAAAAACAAAATCTCTCGTTTTTCTTTTTGGGAAAATATATATCGTTCCTCTTAGTTTTAACGCTTTGCGTGAGATAACCGTAGGCTCAACTTGATGACAGGTACCTCGTCATTGGGCGACATGGACCAGCCCATCATCTTCATGCCTGGCTATTGAAATATGATTGCAGGTAGCAATAACTGCGTAGGATGGCCGAATATTTGCTGCAAAAACCGATTGTCTAAATTCATGGATTCCTAAACCGTGTGCGAGAGGATATTCATTCGAAAGGAGGTCGTATCTGGCCAACAAGAAGAAATTACTAATGTCAGCCTGATTTAAAAAAGTTAACGTGTTGAACATATCCAAACAAGGTCGATCCAATGCAATTCGATCTTTTCCGCTGCCCGTAGGCAAATCTTGGTCAACGCTAAGCCGTTCATTGTTCAACAATTCAGCCATAAGCTTCCATTCCGTACCAGTCGTTTGGTTCGAATTGTTTTACGTGCCGCTGTGATGCACTATACATTAGTTATACCACCAGAAGCAGTATATTATCAAGTGGTGATCGAGTTGTCATTTTCTATCGAATCAGAATGATTGAAAGAAAAGGAGTGTTTCTACAGTTAGACTGTGTTCCGTTTGCTGGCTACAGCAGCGTCTTATCTGTTCCCGCCTTTGTACGTCCACTCTCTGTTCCCCATTTTATAGAACCGTGTGACTGCGGGGAAGAGGCAGCGGTCAGTGAGGCTTGCCTTGCTATTTAACGCTGAATGGTGATGATGATATTATCAAGTGCCATCAGAATCATGGCTCATCAAAAGATCAGTTCGCAATTACAACGTGAAACGTAAGTCGGTATGAGTTGTCATGTTGCAGCACCGAATAATGGTGAAAGAAAAGAGCAGAACAGTACAGATCAAAGGAACCATAGCGACAGAGCCGACCTGGAGCTATGGGTATCGCATGCCTCAACCAGCACAAATTGTTGAAATTCAGTGCCCATTCTACAGGCTGCGTTCTGCGATCCAAAACTCTACTTTCCAACTCAGAGTTGTTAGTAAAATTACTCTGCCGCATTCTAGAAATACTAGACGCTAGGCGGTATTCAAACACCTCTGGCGGACTTGCCAGTAAATCACACGAGAGAGATGCAGGTTTTACTCCCCACTTTGCCTTCAATTCCATTTTGCCCATCTATTCATAACCTATGGCTTCCTTCTCAGCCACCATTCCTCCTTTTTTCTTTGCATTAGCACTAGGAAGATCTGCCAAGCCCTATCTTTTCTGAACGTCACCAAATCATCTCGTCCAGGCGGCATTCCATCTACCATCCCTAAAATGAGTGTTCCAAAGTTGGCTCCTTTCATGCCACTCTCAAACCTGTTACTCGTTCGATACTTTGTAAACACGCTGTGATTTACCCTGTTCCCAAAAACGGTGGTCCTACTGCCTTAACAACTAGCGTCCAATTCCTATCACATCCCCCATTTTGAAAGTATTGGAAACTGTCATCTCCGACTGATTGCGTCCAGTTCTCGAACGTGAAGGATCACCTAGAGACCACCGATATGAATCCAGGTCTCGTCGTTCAAGTGGCAGTCTATCGGCCCTCGTCTTAGACTACTGGCCTCACCCAATCACCACAGGGAAACGAGCCTGGTCTCACTCGACATTGCCAAACCTTGCGATTGAGTTTGCTACGAAGGTCTACTGGAGAAACTACCCAATTTTGCATTCTTTCCGGTTGTCGCGGTGTTGACATCAGGTTGCCTCAGAAACCGAAACATCTCCGCCCGAGTTGAGAGGATCCTGCCTAGCTATTTCCTCTAACTCCCGGTGTTCCCCGAGATTTATTCAGTGCACCCATCCTCTTTCTTTTATTCACTGATGATCTTCTGTCCACTGCATTCAAACCAATCCATTCTTTTGCTGATAACGCCACCCAGCATTGTTCGCTTTCTTACCGCAATCCAGGACATTCAAACACAAACATGATCGTGACCGTTGTATAGCCAATGTATCTCCAAACTCTGATCTGGAATACGTCTGTTTTTAGCATGCTAACAACCATGATCTATTTAGTTACTCCAAAACCGCGCATTTTTAGTTTCTTTGAGATGGCATTCCTTCACCCACGTCTGTCCTATGATCCTCTTATTTTGAGTTCGGAAGACTCCATTTCCCTCCTCCCTCTGTCCATTAATTCATCATCATCATCATCGTTCAGCGTTAAACAGCAAGGCAAGCCTCACTGACCGCTGCCTTTCCCCAGAGTTACGTGTTTATATAAAAAGAGTGAATATCCAAGGGGAACAGGGAGTGGACCTACTCCGACGGGAAAGGATAAGATGCTGCTGTAGCCAACACATGGAACACAGTCTAACTGTACAAACGCACGTGTTTTCAATCATTCTGATTCGATATAAAATGACAGCATGATCGCCACTGTTCGCGGTTCAATGCCATATCCTTCAGTGTCTCCAGCCGGTTAGTTGACCCAATCACGAAGACGTGAGACACCCACTTTACCTAAGTTGGCTGTACATTTTCTCATTCCACGTTACCATGTCATCTGCTCACCGCCACATAGCTTTCTCCACTTCCTGCGTGCAACGCAAAATGGGGCACGGTAAGGTAGACGAGTGCTTGTCATACGCAACACGTGACCCAACCAACGTAGCTTCGTACACCAAGATAAGGTGTTCTACGAACTGGCACCTAATATTAGATTCCTCACCCGGTCACTCCATCCAATCCTAGCCATACTATATAGACATCGGTGGTCGGAAACCTTTAACCGACGAGCATCCCTGACACGCATTTCTCGTGTCTCGCAACCATACACTAGAACTGAGCGTACTGCGGCACAGTACATAATGTTAGTCTTCCTTTACATCTGCGCTTGCTTCTCGCGCTACATACAAAGTTGTTTTTATGTTCCACACCAGGCATTTCCTCTACCGCATAAAGCTTATATCCGTCTCACACTCACCTAGTGCAACCACTTGTGGGTCATTGCCAGTTGGTACGGAATGGACTATAGCAACAACGTGTGCATTTGCTTGAACACAGAATCAGACAAACCACGGAGAAGATAACTCGAATAAGTGGAGAAAAGAAAAGTTAAAGAAAGTGGGAGTCAGAAATTGAAAATGACCCCAGAATGGATTCAAAAGCGAAGAATAGTCGAAAATGTCAACCTAACGGATTTTGAACAGTTGTTTGGCCACTTGAAGGTGTACTGCACGAAATGTGATATCGTATCAAAGTTAATTCTGTGAGGTGGTGGACGCTAACGGGCTGTCGTCCGGCTCTTTACCATACCTGACCTAATGAGACCTTATGTGATTCTGTACCACTCCAGGTTTTTGCGTCACGGTTGTCAATTCTCCATCCTCACGTTCAGTGGGCTCTAGTGGTTATGGGGGCAGGTCTCTTCTACCATACTTATTCTTCAAGCATGCCACATAAAACGATGCGGAAGTGAGCTGCTGGAGTTACAATGTACAGTTTTTATTTAAACAGGAAGCTCGATTGGGATTTACCAGTCTAAGACATTTTCGTTGTCCATGTGGCATCCTTTTATCGGTCAAAATCGAGCTTGCACAGTGGCATTAAGATCAGACCTGGTGTATGATTCAGATACATGGAAGTTGGAAAGAGTAGATCAGTGCAAAGACCGTCGATATTTCGCCACCGTGGGAGAATCCTGTTATTAGCACCTCTGAAGTGCGATACAGCGTATTCCACCATGGAGATTAGCCTGCAGATGTTGAGACGTGTTAGGTGTGGCCGCATTTCGACTCCCTCGGTGTATGCTGTTCTCCAAGGCAAAGAAACGTTGGAAGATGAGTCAAGATGGACACTGTGACGTGTCGGAAGGTTAATGAAAACACCAACCAATGGACTACCCAAGATGGCTTAGATGAAGTTCACGAGATCACTGAGCGTAATGGTTGGAGTCCTTATGCGATATAGATTATTATCATGATCAGTGGAGTTATTCTGTTGGGACGTTACCTGGCAGGGGGAAGATTCAAATCCGCGACCTTCAGGTAGGGATATCACGACGTTGACCGCTTGACCTCATCAGCTGCAATCGAAATCAAATTATACTAATGCGCATCTAACGGTTTGTATTTTCGCACTTTGAGTTTGATATTGGGTGAAATGGAATGCACAATCCTATTTTCGGCTACAAAGTACTCAAATCCCCTTGCATAAATGCCTTACATTCGGACAGTTTAGAAGATTCACAGCAAAAATGAATTCGACACGACCGATTTGGATTTTGATACTGACATGAAAAAAAATCGTTACAGTTTTACTGTCATCAACCTAATACGCCCTAGTCTATTCGTTCACATAGTTGCTTCCTACTGAGGTATTTCAGCCTCCCATTATGCATGTAAAAAATCGTCGAAAGGGAAGAAAAGCCTCAAAACTTTTCTGCACATTGATAGTAAAACATCCCACGGAGTCGGAAAATGACAAAGGGAAGCAGAAACCAAAAAAGGAAGTGGATCAAGAGAACCTCGGAAAGGAGAAACGTTTGAGTGGGATATATGTTGCGGTCAGGAAGAGGATGAGTTTTTGGTCTCACAATTGATGGCTGAGTGATCGCTTTTGGTAGGGGAAAAATTGGATTAGCCAATGGGAACTTAGTCAAAATTTGCAATCCCACGAATGGTTGAATGACAAGAATCCCCTAGGTTGCATGCAATTAATAAGCATAAAGATGCTAGGTTCAAATTTTCCACAACCAGATGAAGGTATTCGGCAAGGTGAATAATGAAAAGAACGAGCGAATAGGAAAATGAATTAACTTCAAACGATGAAGTAGGAACGATAAAAAATACCGTCAACAGTATGGCTAGTAGGAAGGCAAAAGCCGAACGATAAGAGATAATTAAGCAATTGACGTCATCATATGAACAAGTGAAGTTCATCTATGTCCTATCTCACCATGAAAAATTAACACCCGGCCATCGAGAGATTTTTTACACTCTACTCTATCCTGTCGAAAACAATCAAAACTTGCAACAGAATACGACGGAGTCAAGTACGTCAGCATTTAGCCGGAATTTTTGCATGCTTATGACGCATAGGTGGATGAATCCAATGTGTGTAGCATGTGAGCCAATTGTCCCAGATAGGAGACACACAGATGTGCTGATTATTAGTGAATAGTATGCCAGTCTTCACGTCAGAGCATCCTTAGACAAACCAAACATCCGGGGTGAGAAATTAACAAAGCATGTAGACGCACTGTCCCAGATAAGAGATTTGCATTGTAAAATGCAACAAACAGACATATTTCAATCCGAAAAGATGTTCGCGAATAGTCGAAATTTTTTTCGCAAATAGCAATCGCGCATAACGTAACCAGATGTCGTCTAAACAGCCATGCATACATGTAGGTGTAGGCATCTATATGTATATATATATATATATATGTATATGCATACCATACAATGGGTAGTTAAGCTAGGCCTTTTTTTGATACCATCGCTAATTTTCAGTTGTCTACTGTTTCCGTGAATTGTTGAATGACCAAGCGTTTGTCGTTTTTTAGTGTCCAGAAAAAAATTCTTTTCAACTACCCTCCCCATCACTCCCAGCAAAAAAAAGGGATCCCAATGACTGCAAAAAAAGCGAAGGGAAAATACAGCCTAAAGTCCTCGAAGACTATGATAGTTTGACGTCTATGTTCAGTCTGGCAACTGGCAATCGATCTCTCCGAATTAAGACAAGTGAACATACTTAGATTAGTCTGTTGTGTTATTGCGCTACCAGCGAAGCGATAGCTTCAGCAATAAATCGATCAGGCTATTGCGAAACTGTGTTTCATATCCTCCCTATTGGGTTAAGGAGTCGACGCAAAGTTCAATATGTCTCAAACATGAAACAACTCTGAAAATGGAAAAAAATTCTTTTCAATTCATTGATTCACCCATTTACATTACTACTATTGAGTAGCATGAGCAAGAAAGTATGGCTTTCGTTGGTAACGAGTGAATGAATGCAACAAATTCGGTAACCTGACGATCGACTGGAATTTCATGATCCGAGAAACAAGTGTGAACGGATGCATGGATTAAATGTTTGCACGTAGAAATGCAACCGAGAATGTGAAAGCGAAATGAACATGAAAATTGTTGGATAGAGAATGAGTATGCACCCGAGTTTATCGATTTCATTGTCTTGCCGAAGGCAACGATAAGATTACGTAGCATACATATCGTCCATTACAGCAGTTTAGTTGATATGATTTCGCCAGTCATAGTGTTAATCCTCAATGTTGTTAAGGTCATCTTGAAAGCTGATACGGGTTCAATTTGATGTCTGTTGATTATTGTCTTTACAATGCCATCGCAAAAAGAAGCCGGAATGTGCCGATTCATTCTTCTAGATAGTAGCCTTGTCGTCCATCGAATGTACCGTGCATTAAAGGAACATGTGTGCTATAGCTGCCAGGGTCCACTAGGACTGGTGGGAGGAGAATCGACAATCAAAACCCTGGAACTTGAACTGGGACAGAAGCACGAAGTCCCCCAAGATACTTGTAGCTGACTTGTGAACAGATACGTTACAGTGCTTTCGTTCCACAATTACCATTCCGTCAGTTCACGTGATTTCGAGTTAACACAATACTACGTCCGTCCATTCATTCAATGCGCTTTTTCATTCTCAGGTTTATCTGCGCAGGTTCATATCAACTATGTTATCTTTATAACGTATTTGGTGTCGAGCAGGGAAATACCATGATAGATTCGACCGAACTGAACCTATTCGATATTAATCCGGAATCCGGAGAATGTAAAGATTTTCTCGGACGTTTTGTAGTCTGGTGTCTCACTAAAAATAAATTGAGCGATGACAAGTGGATGGCATTGTCTTTTACATTTCATTAGAAAGGTTATTTACATCCTGATGAGAAACTCATTTTTTCCCCGTCCAAACCGATAGACCTGTCCTGCAAAAAAAGTTGAATTTCCTAATTCAGCAGCACCTTAAGTCCATAAATTTTGACGTTGATGTTGAATTTAACTCATATATTCGCGTTGGAAATACAATCTGTACGCGAATACACACGTCAACTATAGAAATCGGCTGAAAAATGCGATTATGGCTCTCACTTGGCGGATAAATTATGGGATCGCCTGCGGTCGACAGAAATCAATCAGCTAGATTTAGAACAGAAGCTACTGATCCAAAAGAAAAGACATTTGCACCAATTTTGTAACATTCGTGAACGATTTCAAAATATGAAGTCTGTCTCCTCTGTCACTGAGTCGATCCTATACAAATAGGCCAAATATTAAGAAAATGACGAAATCATTTATGCCGCCTAATCACTATCTGAATAATCTGTGGAAAGACAACGGACAGTCGGTCGATCAGTTTTCCAATCTCGAAAAGTACAATTCATACAGCCCATACTTTTATTTAATCCTTTTTACTTCCCTTATTAATGAAATAACAGTGTACATCATTTTTCAGGAAGCGGGCCGCGATCAGCAGGGGGGGGCTGTCAAATGGGGAAGTTGATCGGCGGTGGAAGGATCCGAATGCGAGACCTTCGCGTCCAAACGTCACGACCTTATCCATTTAGCCACCACCGGCCATTGTGGCAAGCTAGGTTGCGTAAAAGTGCAGAAGTAACCCAACTTACAGAATGACATATTTATTGCTAATGAATGCACAGGTCGCAGGCGATTTTCAGTCACTTTTGTTTGTTTGTTTTTTGCTGAACACACTTCCAACCGCCGAGGATCACAGGTATACTTTCTGTTGTTCACACGGGCAGTGTGGAATCTGTTATTTCGTGAACGAACCTGGTTAGTCTTTTTCCTGTGACGAGAATACCTCAAAACAGCACTACTCTCCGAGGTATTACTGGACATACAGTTCTCTTCTTGGCTCCTATGTTGTTCCTATTCAGTCTAACAAATCTAGGACGGTAGATTGTGAGTCTTTGTTCTCCGATTCTAAACCGGCAATTTTGTATTTAAAAGTCCCCTGCTCCGTTACAAGTTGGTGCAACCTGCTTGATTTCCTCACTTGATTGCTCCGATTTGTCACAGCTTGTTTTGATTTAGTCGAAAGTACTAGATGGTATAAAACTTCCTGGAGTCAGGCTTAATACATGGGATGATCCAATCGCTCTTGGTTTATGCGAGCCAGTTCGTCATACGTTACAGTCGTCAAGTGAAAATGGGATCAAAATTCCGATGGAGTCGGCTCACACCGATTGTAACCACGAATCTGTGGAGATCGTTGTCTGACTTTGAACAATTGCTTACTTTTTCACATCTGTACCATAGAAGGCCCCTAAGATGCCCTTTATGGTCTGGTTATAACGTGTTCAGAGATTGGTCTCACAGATGCATACTTACAAATACTCTTGGAGAAAGATTCAAATGCGTTAACAACTACCAATTTACCATTTGCCGTAAACCGATGCAATTTCTGCTATTTGGTCTCAGCATTTCGCTGGCCATTTTTAGCAATCCGTTAAACATTGTGCATCAGACTGAAGGGGTCAAATCATACCCGGCTGGCAATGTAATTCATGGTCCTACATGATTCATACCTGATACTCGTCTTCGTTGTTTGTTGGATAGATTTAGACAGCTCGGAGTTTCTATTAATCCAGGCAAATGTTTTTTATATCTCCGATTTTTCTTGCCTTGGATAAGTTGTAAACTTTAAATGTTTCACTCGCCATCCTAAGCGCTTAGCTCCATTCACTGAGATGTTTTCACCCACGAAATTACACGAATCGCGTTCCATTTTCGGCAGTCTTTAATGCTAAGCTTGATTTATTCTCAGCTGGTTACTTTTTTGATATTTTGTCAACGAATTCACCTGTTCGGAATCCATTTCATAAAAAGACACTTTATCGTTTACCTTTTCACAACCTTTATTAATGAAATAATAATGTACGTCATTCCTCAGGAAGGGCTCTGGGGTCAACAGAGGGCTGCCGAGCGGGGCATTTGATCGGCGGTGGGAGGATTCGAATCGGCGACCTTCACGTCCAGACGCCACGGCCCTGCCCACTCGATCACCGCCGGTCATCACTGTTCTATTTTCAATCTGGTATTATTTGCAAACCGTATTCGCCTAATGACCTTCCCGTTCTTATCATCGATGCCTCACCTACTGGTATAAGTGTCATTCTAGAACAATGTGAAGAACCAGTCATCTGTATTTCCAAGAGGCTTACAAAAGCTGAGAGAGGATACTCACAAACTCGACGTGAAGCCTAAGCCGTGTACTTGTTTGTCAAACGACCACACAAAAACTTCTTTAGTCAGAAATTTAGGACTGTAACAGATCGTGAGACATTAAAATTTATTTATCATCACAATCACTCATTGGTTAAATCGACGGCGGCAATGGTTCAGGGGTGGAAAAATCGCCCTCAGTTCCTACAGTCATGATATTGTGCAGTGTAGTATTGAACATATTCAACAAGTTAGCCTCCTGTCAAGACTACAATCTTCATCTGCGCTCTCAACGAACCAAAACAGCCTGTTGCCACAGTCACTACCAGGAAAACGTGAAAGTGTTGTGTTAGATAGAAAGAAGTACTCCGTCCTAGTGATATCATCATTGCATCGCCCATGGAATTCACATCAGAAACGACAATTTCCAACCTTCATTATGCATCCAGATTAATCGTCGGTTACTACTGATAGACTAGTGTGGTTCAACAACCGTGCGATGATTCTTCCAAACCTTCATGAAACTGTATTAGATGATCTGAATTCTGATCACCTAGGTGTCGGCAAAATGGGGTCTCTCGCCCGCCTTATGCGCTGGAGTTGGGTATAGACTTTGTGCTCACTGACAAGAACTGCAAAAACTGCCTACACACGATTCGTTCCAAACCATCAAAATGGCTGCATTGGTTGGTATCTTGTGCACCATGGCAACATATGCATGCGGCTTATCGTGGACACTTTTCGCCAAAATTTATGCTCTTGTCTTTACTAATTTATTTTTCACGTTAGTCTGAAGTATATTTGATTGTAAAACTTGCCTTGAGAAAGACTATCTACGGTAGTCGAAACGTTGGCACATCAAATCTACCAACAACGCTGTGTTATTAACATCATATCATTCACAATTAAAACCAATACATGGCGCATCGATTTTTCGATACACTCCGTACGTCATTTGGTCCTTATATTTGACTTCCTTCGTGGCCACAGAATCCACTCAAATAGTATTAAGAAACACATTCAGTAGAGTAGGAGTTTCGTTTGTGTTAGTCAAGGACAACAGTATACATTTTTTTGCCAAACGTTTGACCGGTCTTGGTTGTAAGCATGCATATATACTGCCCCTTGTCATCCACAGCCTTGCAAAAACCTTATTCGCACGCCTAAAGTTGCACTCCGTTCCACCAACTCCCATTCATTTATCGAACCTGATCGCGCATTTGTTAGTTTCTCCCATACATCACACACAACTACGGGTAAAAGCTCCTCGCAAGGCATTCAAATCTTGTAATCTGAGAATTATTTTTGAGTGCACTCTAACTGTGAATGTTAGTCACTAGATCTGACGGTTTACGGGGGGCAAATGGAATTGCTATTTCCAATAACAGAAACCGAATGCATCCGATTTTAGATCTGAACAAACTTTCACATCCTAGACAACAGGTTGATCAAGTATGAAGACCAGTATGCGGCCAAATTATCTATTGTTGTCCCGGACGTTAAACATGATTCGGATGTAGGGAAATCGCAGAACACATTCAGAGAGGCGGTAATGTGATGATTTGAAGAAATTCTTGCACTACCGGCAAAAGATTGCAAACACCCCGACTTCAATTCAACTTATGGCGGATGTGATATAAGTAAATGACTTGTAAACAAATACGTCGGAGTGCTTTCGCTCTAAATTTGCATTCCGTAATGTCACGTGATTTTACCTTCATACAATAGCAAGTCTATTCATTCATTGCGCTTTTTCATTCCCAGATTTCTCTGGATGGACACTTGTCAATTCAGTTACCCCTGTAACACATCCCGATAAGTCATGAGTGGTAAGGGCTAGTACGACGATGAACTGCCACCTACTACCGCTCGATTTCGTGGTTTTTTGAATCTCGTTCCAGGGGATAATGAATCAGAAGGTTGGACAGCTGTTTGAAATCTGACAGAGGAGAAGAACACAAAATGAGCGCAATGGTAGAGGCATATCTCAACCTCTGCGGTTCATAATGCTATTCAGAAGTGAGCGAAATCCATGGACAATTTAGGGTTCTGGACATAGTAAAGAGCCGCGTTGCACGTAACTAATATCTGCAACCAAAATTAATGTTACTAATGTTGGTTTCTAATATGGGCATCATCATCATCATCATCGTCGTTCAGCGGTAAGCAGCAAGGCAAGCCTCACTGACCGCTGCCTTTTCCCAGAGTTACACGTTTATATAAAAAGAGTGAATATCCAAGGGGAACAGGGATTGGACCTACACAGGCAGGAAAAGATAAGCTACTGCTGCAGCCAACACACGGAACACAGTCTAACTGTACAAACGCACGTGTTTTCAATCATTCTGATCCGATAGAAAATGACAACACGATCGCCACTGTTCACGGTTCACTGCCATATCCTTCAGTGTCTCCAGCCAGCAAGTCGACGAGTCTTTCGGAGCCCAACCACGAAGGCGTGAAACACCTACTTTACCTAAGTTCGCTGTACATTTTCTCCTTCCACCTTGTCACGTCATCTGTTGGCCCCCACATGGCTTCTTCCATTCCTTAGGAGAAACAAAATAAGGTACGGTATGGTAGGCGAGTGTTCGTCATGCGCAACACGTGACCCAACCAGCGTATTCTACTAAGTTTCATACGCTGAAACAAGCTATTTTCAGAAGTGGCACCCAATATCAGATTCCTAACTTCAATATTACTCACCCGGTCACTCCATCCAATCCTAGCCATACTACGTAAACATCGGTTGTCGAAAACCTCCAACCGACGAACATCGCGCACACGCATACTCCACGTCTCGCAACCGTACAACAGAACTGAACGCACTGCAGCACAGTACACACACACACACGACCTTTCAAATTCAGTGAAATATCAGGCCGACGCCACAAGTGCTTCAATCCAGCGTAAGCTGCACGAGCCTTGGATATACGCATACTTACCTCCAATCCCGAGCTACCATCGTTGGACACGCAGCTACCAAGATAGGTGAAACGGTCCATCATTGTTATTTCCTCTCCATCCAGTATCATGTTCGGCGCTGCTGTCGTCCAGTCCTGTAACAGTACTTTGCACTTTGAAGGTGCAAAGCACATGCCAAAGCGAGCAACCGATCTCGACAGTCTATCTAGTGCCCGTTGTGCATGGTCCGCAGAGTCGAACAGGCACACGAGGTCGTCTGCGTAATCTAGGTCGCATAGCTTCCCTTCACTTCCCAGTTCCACACCTACATCCCGGAGACCTCCTAAAGCGTCTTCCATCACCTCGTCCATGACGAAGAGGGGAAAAGCTGCCGGTTCCGACGACCTTCCCCCAGTTCCTTTCAATCTGGGTAGAGAAGTGCTGATGAAATCACTTACCTCCCTGCTTCGTGGTATTTGGAACGAGGAGGAGCGTATCCCGATATCGTGGGGTGAGTCACTGATTATACCCATCTTCAAGAAGGGTACACGGAGTGACTGCAGAAATCATCGTGGGATTAGTTTAATTCCGATAGTTACTAAGGTGTTAGCTTCGATAATGCGGCGCCGTTTGACACCGATTCGCGAGAGTAATATCCGCGAACAACAACTCGGTTTTCAGCCAGGGCGAGGTTGCATTTACTCTTCGACAGATACTCGAAACGCGCCACACCCACCGCCGTCCTACGATCGTAGTCTTCCTCGACTTGAAAGGTATTTTCGACTCCGTGGATCGACCGGCACTACCCGGTGCTCTCCCCCGGAAGGGTATGCAAACGAGGTTTCTGAACCTGTTGCGAGCATTGTACTCGCATACCTATGGTCGCGTGAGGGTATACGGTGAACTGTCACGTTCATTCGAAACGACCAGTGGCGTTCGACAAGGGTGTCCCACCTCTCCATTACTGTTCAACTTCATCACGGACGAGGTGATGGAAGACGCTTTAGGAGGTCTCCGGGATGTAGGTGTGGAACTGGGAAGTGAAGGGAAGCTATGCGACCTAGATTACGCAGACGACCTCGTGTGCCTGTTCGACTCTGCGGACCATGCACAACGGGCACTAGATAGACTGTCGAGATCGGTTGCTCGCTTTGGCATGTGCTTTGCACCTTCAAAGTGCAAAGTACTGTTACAGGACTGGACGACAGCAGCGCCGAACATGATACTGGATGGAGAGGAAATAACAATGATGGACCGTTTCACCTATCTTGGTAGCTGCGTGTCCAACGATGGTAGCTCGGGATTGGAGGTAAGTATGCGTATATCCAAGGCTCATGCAGCTTACGCTGGATTGAAGCACTTGTGGCGTCGGCCTGATATTTCACTGAAGTTGAAAGGTCGTGTGTGTGTGTGTACTGTGCTGCAGTGCGTTCAGTTCTGTTGTACGGTTGCGAGACGTGGAGTATGCGTGTGCGCGATATTCGTCGGTTGGAGGTTTTCGACAACCGATGTTTACGTAGTATGGCTAGGATTGGATGGAGTGACCGGGTGAGTAATATTGAAGTTAGGAATCTGATATTGGGTGCCACTTCTGAAAATAGCTTGTTTCAGCGTATGAAACTTAGTAGAATACGCTGGTTGGGTCACGTGTTGCGCATGACGAACACTCGCCTACCATACCGTACCTTATTTTGTTTCTCCTAAGGAATGGAAGAAGCCATGTGGGGGCCAACAGATGACGTGACAAGGTGGAAGGAGAAAATGTACAGCGAACTTAGGTAAAGTAGGTGTTTCACGCCTTCGTGGTTGGGCTCCGAAAGACTCGTCGACTTGCTGGCTGGAGACACTGAAGGATATGGCAGTGAACCGTGAACAGTGGCGATCGTGTTGTCATTTTCTATCGGATCAGAATGATTGAAAACACGTGCGTTTGTACAGTTAGACTGTGTTCCGTGTGTTGGCTGCAGCAGTAGCTTATCTTTTCCTGCCTGTGTAGGTCCAATCCCTGTTCCCCTTGGATATTCACTCTTTTTATATAAACGTGTAACTCTGGGAAAAGGCAGCGGTCAGTGAGGCTTGCCTTGCTGCTTACCGCTGAACGACGATGATGATGATGATGATGACATTACTCACCCGGTCACTCCATCCAATCCTAGCGATAATACTTAGACATCGGTGATCAAAATCCTCTAACCGATGAACATCTCCCAAACAAATATTCCATGTCCCGCAACCGCAGCACAGAACTGAGCGCACTGGGGCAGTACAGTACACACGACCTTTCGGCTTAAGTGAAATATCATGCCGACAACACAAGTGTTTCAGTCCAGCGTAAGCTGCTCGAGCTTCCGATATACGCGCTTCTCTTTACTTCTGATCTACCCTCGTTCAACAAGCAACTACCAAGGTAGGTGAAACGATCCACAATCGTTAGTTCCTCTCCGCTCAGCACTGCTATCATTCAGTCATGCAACAGCACTTTGCATTTTGACGGTGCAAAGCACGTGCCAAACCGATCGGCCGATCTCGAGAGTCTATCTAGTGTGCATTGCGTATGGTCGGCAGACTCGAAAAGTCGCACAACGTTGTCTGCGTAATCTAGATCACATGGCTTCCCTCCGTTTCCCAGTTCGATTCCTACATCTCGCAGACCTCCTAAAGCATCTTCCATCACCTCGTCCATGAAGAAGTTGAACAGGAATGGAGAGATCGGACACTAGTCGTTTCTAATAAACCTGACAGTTCACCGTATACCCTCACGCGACCACAGGTATGCGAGTATAATGTTCGCAACAGGTTCACGAACTTCGTTAGCACACCCTTCCGGTGGAGAGCACTGAGTAGTGTAGTGCGATCCACTGAGACGAACTCGTCTTTCAAGTTCAAAAAGATTACGATCGTGGGGCGGCGCTGTGTGTGGCACATTTCGAGTATCTGTCGGAGAGCGAATATTTGGTCGACGCAATTTCGACCTGGACGAAATCCGGCCTGGTGTTCGCGGATATTACTCTCGCGATTCGGTGTCAAACGACGCAGCATTATCGAAGCTAACACCTTAGTAACTATCGAAATTAAACCAATGACACGATGGCCACTGCATGTGCTTTTGTTGAGAATGGGTGCGCTCCGTGTCCCACATATATCACGAATCAAGTAGGTAAATGATTTCATCAGAGCTTCTCCAGCCCCTTTGACTTCGACTGCACTTCCTTTTCCGTTGGAAGATCACCACGCACCTTCCAAGGATTTGCAGCTCCAGACGACAGACTAAATGAGTTAGCGTGTGACCAGCTAAACTCATCGTCGAAGTGCTCTGCCCAACGGTCCAGTCTTTGCTGTCTATCATTAATGAGCTCTCCGTTCCTATCGCACACGAATTCACTAACCGAAGTTTGCCACCCACCGCTGTCGCGTATAAGCTTAAAGTCTTTGACTGTTACCTGAAGTGGCCGCTTCCTCCATCTCTTCGACTACCTTAACCCACCAGTTTTCACGGTCATCCTTAAGACTTCTCATCAACTACCGCTGCAACTGTCGACGCAATTTATTCATCTCCTTGCCGTTAGGGAGCTGGCTTTTTTTGCTCCATTAGACCCAGCGACCCATGCGAGATCCAGTGTCTTTGATGAACGCTGGATCTGGGACCACAAGCGAAATGTGCTGCATAGCCTGCTTAATTTGATCTCACTGCTCGTCGCAGTTCTTAGTCCCTCCATCAGTTTCGGCTCATAGCTGTTGCCAACAGCCGAATCAGACAGACGTCCCAAGGTAATCGAAAACTCCTCTTTATTTCCCCTAGACACCATCCACTCACTCATCTGCAGATCGGGTCAGGAGACCTACACTCCACAGACCCACATTTCCTAACCTATCTACCACCTCTTTGTCATGCTAGTCCCTTTTCACATCTGAGCTTGCTTCTCGTGCTGCTTGCAAAGCCGGTTTTCTATTGCGGGTCAGAGGCTGCCATTCCAGCTCAACTACTGCTGTACGCAGTTCACATCTGCTCCGCGCTACAATACTAATCACGTGCGAGGTGGGCCTTGGTCAACTTCCTCTGACTGAATTCACTGTAAGGACATCCGACTGATCATTCAGCTTGCACGTCCTAGCCCATCGTCGAGTAGCTACTTCACTCTCTTCTATCGCGACTACTTTGGCTTTTGCTTTTCAGAGTTCGCTTCGAACACTTATCCGGTTCTCAGATATATGTGTATACATCCTACAACGGCTTGAAAACAAGAATGGTGTCAACGCAACACAGCACGAGCGAGGTAATATTTTTGGCGTTCCCATCCCATGTGACTTTTGTTGCTTAAGGTGATTTTATGGGGTATAAGTTCTAAAGACAGGCTATACAGTATTTGCCCAAACTAATTCGGTTCTCTTTTTCATGACACGCTTGAAGCATGAATGGAGTGGAAAAGACATGCCCCATAGTTACTATGGCCCACTACACAGAGATCGGTCAGTAACCTTGACTCTGAGTGGCATAAAATCACATAAGGGGACACCAGATAAGGTGTGGTAACGAGATGGACGACTGTAACTTGCCGTCTACCACCCGATCTCTCGTCTTTCGGCATCCCCAATCTAGAACAATCTTCGTCTCCTGAGCCTCAACCAGGGAGGTGGTAAGCACCATCCGAGACCAAAACTGAAGATAACTTCTGGCCATCCGTCTAGAAGCACCACACTTATCTTTCGATTATTTTCACCCCAGAACCGCGAATCCATGGAATGATTTTCTATCCGTCTTCCCATCAACTTATCATCTCCAATTCCGTAAAAGCAGAGTCAACAAACTGTTTCTTACGCAAGTGTTACCCGCAGTCTTTCACAATATGTCGTTGAATTGCGGTGTTTGCGTCCTATGCTGTGAATCAATCCGGCTAAAAAACAGTCGGCATACGTATCTTGAGGCCTATCCTATACTAGGGATCGACAGTATGATCGTAAAGTATTCCATTTTTGGCATACTACTTGAAAAGCGCTTATCACCGGACCCTGACCAGGGAAGAGAAAAAACCTTTATGGATATCGAGGCAAGTTGAAGCCTTTATCAGTTCCGTCGCAGTTAACGAAATAGCATGTACCCAGGGGGTCGTCGATGAGACAATTCAAACCAAAAGGCAGGGGTAACTTTTGCCCAAGTCGATAAACAAACTCTTTGTGAGAATACCAAAGAACATGAAGGCGATTTAAGTGAACCTATGCGTTGTTAAAAAGTACAATCTTCAAAGAAAGCAAGAACGTAACCGGCGTCAGCCAGATCGATTTCCTGAGAACCCATTGCGTCAGATCGTGATTATCCTAAACCTTTGCCCCTCACAAATCTGAGTTCTCAGTAGAGTAGCAGGATCATTTTCGCGTTACTCAAAACGTCCGCGAACAGTCAAACCATTGATTTCCGCATAAGGACCTATATTCGTTCATATGAATCCATACAACTGCCGACTCACGCCAATCCCCAGTAGCTTGGTTTGGTAACACCGACGTTAATAATTTGCAACCGTCCTTGAGAAAGGATAGAGTTAGCCCATCTCTCCTGAAATCTCAGGAATTTCCTCTCTTGATTGAGGGCTGGTTCCTAGCCACGATAAGAGTAGGTGGAAACTTCACTGCCGAAATGGACAGAACTCCCCTTCGAAACGCCTCACACAACCCTCTTCAGTGGATCAACAGGCCGCTGGATTCCGTCATCATTCCTGTTACATCTGGTATTTGTAGAACAGTATTCCCGGCCAGTGGGCCATTGTTGCAATTATTGCCAATATGGTCACCTTCCCAATAACCCGCACTTCCCTGACCACCAGCAGCCGCAGTCCTTTCTCAGGCTCTCTGTTCAGATGGCGCTTCAGCGAATTTACACATCCCATCTATTTTTAAAACCGGTAACTTTGCCCCAACGTGCTCTCGTTTTCGTTTTTAAAGAGACAACAATGGTGAATGGTTGACTGCAAAATGAGTTGGACAACCATACAAAAGAGGAAGGATTCCAAATGCAATAACCTCATTGGTGGTGATACTGAACACTATCACCCGTAGCCCCCAACACTCGCTTAGGGGGATCGCGTGGACCCCAACGCGTTAGTCTAACCACACCCAGACTAGCCAAACCACAAGGTAGTCATACTAATTATCATGTCACCGACTGGCCGCCTCGACCTCCAATCACTACATGCATCGGAGAACAACACAATTCATTTCACCACCCCATTGTTATTCAACTTCGTTCACTCATGACCACCAGATACCCGCCTGAGATCCGGACATCATAGTGGTTTAGGATTATTAAAATCGCAGTCAGAACCAATGAAAACTGTGCGACCCTCCGACCAAGGAAACCCAATCAAACATGACAGTGTCAAGTCACCTAACCATCACCCCAAGTCTTGACCCAAAACCCTAATCCCGATCTTGATCATCATCACCATCCTTCAGCGTTAAACAGCAGGGCAAGCCTCACTGACCGCTGTCTCTTACCCGCAGTTACACGCTTCTATAAAAAGTGAACATCCAAGGATAAAAGGGGGTGGACCTACACAGGCGGGAATAGCTAAGAATGTTCCGGTAGCCAACACACGGAACACAGTCTAACTGTACAAACGCTCCTTTTCTTGCAACCATTCTGATTCGATAGAAAATAACAACACGATCGCCCATGTTCACGGTTCACTGTCATATTTTTCAATGTCTCCGGCCACATAGTTGACGGGTTCTTAGGACCCCAGTCACAAAGACGAGACACCTACTTTACCCGTACATTTTCTCATCCCCCGTTGCCACTTCATCTGTTGACCTTCACATGGCTTCTTCCATTCCTTGGGAGGAACACAAAATAGGACACGACATGGTAGACAAGTGTTGGCCATACGCAACACGTGACCCAACCCCAACTAGCACAGTCTACTAAGTTTCATATGCTGAAACAATGCATTCTGAGAGCCGCCACCTAGTATCAGATTCCTGATTTCTACATTACTCACCCGGTCACTCCATCCAATCCTAGCGATAATACTTAGACATTGGTGATCAAAAACCTCTAATCGACGAACATCTCCCACACATATTCCGTTTCGCAACACAAGTTTCAGTCCAGCTTTCGATGGAAACCGGAGCGCAAATACTACTTTCTGGCTAGTGGCCCTCGTATGTTCCTAAGTGCAATATACAGCATTCACCCATCGAACAGGCTGTAGATAGCAATTCACCGTCGTCCGGTTTGTCATCACAGCAGACCATTTGAGATCTCCAGTAACTATTTCATTGAAAATATCAAAACCACCGGCTTTTCCTACCTCCCACCGCGAAGTGAGCATTAGCGGCTGCGTGGCGCAAGGTACCACTAAATTGGCGGTAAGAAGTATAAAACTATTACTTGAAGGCATTGAAAATACTCAGAATGCGGCAACGAACAATGGAGATATCAGGAATTCTACCACATGAACGCTCCGCCTCAAATTCCATGAATGTGACCATTAAAAACGACCACAAACCAAATAACTAGCTAACAAGAGGACGGCGTAACCGCTAATCACGATATCTCAAAAACTAGACCACTAGGTGGTTGCGCCGAAACTTAGAACTAACCGACCTATAGAAAACCGTCCCATAAACAACAACAGCAAACTCAAAGCTACTATACGCTTTATTTCACAATTTCACTCTCCGACTAGTTACAAATTTGCTAGATAGCGCAGCATCACAATTTTACCCACGTTTCTCTTGATCCATACAGCGGCAGTGAAAATGCCTAGACAAGTTCTCTAAGTTAGAATGCATACAAGATGAGGAAAGCCATCATTAAGCAGAACAGGCCCATAGCCTCGCTCAAGGCGAATCCTAAGATCGCATAAGAGAACAGTTGTTGTTTGAGGCTCGGGTTACGAGCATACCCGATTACCAGGTTCCCAAACACGGAGCCAATCCCAGCTCCGGAGCCCGCTGCGCCAACAGTGGCCGCACCAGCGCCGATGTATTTGGCGGCTTGGTCAATATCCCGTCGGACGACTGATGTGTGCAATGAACTTGAACTGAGGATGGAAGGAGCAGCTGATATTGCTTTTATTCTGAGGGCTTGAGATCCGCGAATAACTGAGAGGACTGGTCGCAGAGCGATCCGGGACTGACAGAGGACGCTGGTCAGCATCTACAACGAAGACAGAGCCAAATGATATCAGTGAACCAAAACCACAAGGCTCAAGATCCAATCAACTATACATCGCTCCAACAGCTACTCAAAAAGACCCGAACTGATTACGGTGCACCGGCCACTTAAGAAAAAAAAGTAAGTAACTTCAACCAACATCGTTTGCAAATGCGATATAACCCCGGAGAAATGCGGTAAAACGACAGGAGAAAGCTACAGTAAGACTGCAGCTTAGAACCAAAAAACAGCAGGCCAGATATTTGCCTGTACCCAGAACAAAGAGGGATTTGACGTTTCTGAGAAAACGGTCTGAAAGCTAACTTTGATCGCGTATTCTGATCATCGGAAGCACCAAATGAGTTGAAGTGCGCTGTTCGGTAAAAAGCTTTCCACGTAAACGAAGATCTGAATATCGGTGCTTTGTGGTGTTTAGTCCTTTTGAACGGAGACAATCCCACATATGGGCAAAGTCAACAACACTAAGGGTACATGAAAAGATAAAATGTAATTTCTATCTCCGAGAATATTATAAACCATACGGAACAACAAAGAATCACTCCCAAGGCAGCTCAAAATCGTATTTTATCAAAATTTAGACGCGAAACGGAGAATATAGGAGAACATTTTGCACTTCACTTGGGGGACAGGACCCAAACAACCTCAAATCCTCAGCTATCTGATACCTCTGGGTTACACTTCGAATCTATATTAACTCTTCATCCGGTTTTCCTCATCCCCCATTTCAGTGAATCCATTTTCGAGTGGGCCTTCCTCTAATCCAGCTTCTCTAACCGAGAACTGGGAACCCAACTTGAGGAACTCAGTCCCTCTACTTCGACGGACTCGAATGAGATTAACGGTATACTCCTTGGGTTTCATGTTGGCGGAAATCCACACGGCTATTTCCCAAAATTGCTTAAACTCAGGTGTTTCCCCGACTATCTCGGAGCAGCTACTAAGCCAATTATTTTCACAATGGAACCAATAACGGTGAGCTACAGACCTACTGGCCCGACCGAAACATAGCAACATCTTTTCGTACATACTGAGGGATGCCATTCCGGCACATTTGCGTGACAGATCAGGCGTCACAAAACACGCAGTTACAGACAGTCTGAAGCAGGCTTTTCACAACGGAATGGCCTCACCCCAGTTCTTACTGATGAACTAGCGTACCAGATTACAAGTTCGAAATTTGTACATTAACAAAAGTCACGTGCTCACCACCAGCCGCCTTAGACAGTCTCTAGTACTGACTGATTTGGGTAACTTTATAGCATCCGAAGGAATACTTGCACGCCTGAAACCCATTAACAGGGTACCTCCGAGAGAGGCCGCATAGAAAGCGACTAATTCTTACGTTATGGCGGAGAAAGCCAGAAGCAAATATCGAGAAGCCTGGGAGAAACTGCGTCACACAGGTACAAAGCTCATGTGTGAAAGCCCATGGCAGACCGAATAAATATAAAAAACGTCAAAAATAAGTGGAAACCTACAATTGTGATGTCGACCGGTTAAAATCGAAAGTAAATGCCCAGCGTCTGGTGCGTGCAACACTGTGGCGTAGTAAAACAAATCAAAACAAATCAGTTTACGGGACCGATGGCTCACCCCTTTGATTGTCCTGGTAATTGCATCTTCGAGTACACTCTTTCAATGGAACTTCGACGGCTCTGTGTCCCGGAATCTGGAAGGCCTGCCACATTTCACGAGCATCGTCCGAGGGATTAGTGAGTGTAGCATTTTTATATGAAAATCCTAAGTCATCTGGGTTCATTCTTCAAGTAGAAGTTAAATCTTTCAGCCATTAGCTATTGCTAATATTGGTAGAGCACGAGACACCAAACAACGAGTTGGTGAAGGGTGCGGAGGGATAGAATAATTGTCCAACGCTGCCAGCCTAAGGGACAAAAGAAAGCTAGATACGAGTGACTGACGGGGGTGGCGGATTATTAGCTATGGCTCGCTATTTTACCAGCGGCATTGCGAATAGGTATGCATCCAGACTGCGTCCAGCTTGGACAAGTAGTGGCACGATCCCAGGTACCTCCGTGATGTCGTTCTGCGCAGCCGGTGCAGAGCGCTATTAACCGTATTGACAACTGCCCGGCATTGGGCCAAGGTTTTTATGTTGCCCATGACCACCATTTGCAAGTCACTAGTTTTCTCCCTCTGGCCACAGGTAGTGGACTTTCTGGTTTGGGAAACCTGCTCCTTTATTTTAACCCGAGTACACTTTGGCACGTCCTCCGGTAGATTCCATTCTGTCGTCCATTGCCAGATCTCTCTGAGGTTTCAGTCCCCACACCCGTGACCCAAACGACTCCCGAAAACATGAAACTGGTAGACCAAGTTCCTGACGCACACTAAATACGGCATCGGACCCAGCGCAGACCCCTGAAGAAGGAAGACCTGATGCGTTGCTTCTTCAAGAAGAATCGGGGCCGTGATAGATACGTAGTTGATCCTTCCGTTAACCATGCCCAGCTTTTGAACAGTTTAAGTCTCTGAAGTGACATTCTAAGATCCATGACTTCTGCCTGTCTCCAGTTCTCAAAGTTGTTTAGCTTACGTGTTCCCTGGTCAAAGAAGTTTAGATATGAAAGACCCCCGCTTTCTAAAGCTATGCTGCTTAACTACTGTTGTATCATCCTCGTGATTTACTTATCATTTTTGCGATGGTCTTTAGTATCAACAGCAGTAGACTTACCGATCCGTACCTGCGTCCTTTTGCTCCCCCCACCTATGTGAACCGACACAACCTTCGCTGGGAGCGCTACCTCTTGGAGCGGTTGGTTGTACAGTCCTGCTAATGGCTGCGCAAGCGTCTGTGCAATTGACCGATGGATAGTTAGTTGAGCGAATTTCATCTGATTCCGGAGCTTCCTTTTCGCCGTGGGACTCTAAGACCGATGTATCTTCTGAAAATACTATTTCCATTTCTTCCAAAGGATGGCGCTGTTTCAGGTCACAATAGGCGGACGTCTTTTTTAGAGCATTCTCAGAGAATGTGGGGACTCTGCTCAGTGGTTTTTGCCCAACTTCATTTGCCCAGCTCTATTCCTTCAACTGCCACACGCATGAACGTCTTATTCTGAACACAATTAAGGAACCCTTTGGGGTCATTTTTCACTGCTTTCCGTCCGCGTGTCTCTCTGACACCCTCTTTCTTAGCCTACCACATATGAGTTGCCCTTTGTGTCTGCCTCTCTCCTGGCATCCGCCACATTCATGGTGTTCCATCTTCGGGTCCCGAATTGTCTGGACGTTCCATCACCGTCACAGGCATCGTTTTCGGGATATTAGCTCAAGTGTTAGTTCTTCTGTCAGCTAAACTAAGTTTTGTTTAAGGCCCAATCGATTCTTCCGTACAATGCCTCCTGATTCCCTCTCCTGTGGCTCTGCCATTGCATGTGATCCTTCTCTTTGCCACTTTCAAAACGTTCGTCGTCATTGTTCTAACGCTTGGATACGGTGGCCAAGGAACTCGAACCTATGTGCCCCTCCAGTCTGTCTATTCTCCTTGTCCACTTCCGAGGAGAGTCTCGAGAGGGCCAAGTCTGACAGTCCTGCTTTCAGGTCTAACTTCCAAATCTTGGTTCACAAGACAAGCTTTACTGGAAATTTATCCTTAACATAAGCAAGCAGTCTGTTCCCGAAAACATCTATCGACGGCCACCTGGCATATCTGTCTGATTCGGGAGCACTGAAGTCTCCCATTACTAAATAAAGCTCTGTGTTCCTGGTTGCTGTCTCCTGTATATCTGATCGCTCCTCTGCACTGGGAAATGGGTGTTTGTAAATATACATCAGTGCTGTTCATCTGGAACTAATTTTCATTCGCACTGCTGTCGAATGTGTTATGTGCCTGCTTGATTTATTTGCTGTTTCTGAAACAGGTATTCTGCGTGCAACACTGTCATCTCTCCTATTCCACGATCCTCCCGTCAGCCTGGTACTCTAGACATAACGGATGCAATGTATTCTTGTCCCCCAGAAATGACCCACCGATGACTATGCAGTTACTACCCATCGGTTGCGCTTTTGGTCCACTCCGCTTAGTCCATATTTTAAGCACCTTGTAGCGCAGTATGTAAATCCCATGCTTTAGGGGGATTTTGGATGGCGCTGCAGTTTATTGACATTCGTACTTTATGCTCGGACCCTCTCAGTCATCTGCAATCATTCTATCTGGTGCTGAACCGGTATTGCTGCAGTCCATCACTCATCTAAAGTGCATCCACTGCTGCCCATGGAACCCAACATCCAGTGCTGTGATTTTCGGCTCTTTTTACCCTGTGAGGGATTGAAGCAGTCCACCCGTTTGACATTCGCGGCTTCATTTGGAAGCCCATTCCATACGTTTGCTATTCTCACCGCGAAGATTGGCTTCCTATCGTTGGTTGCAATTGTATTCCTTTTCCAATCACTTCATGGCTTCTGGAACCACCTCTCCACTCCAGAACATGCAAGTTTCTTTCATATCCAGCAACATCTGGTAGCGCTACTGGTATTTTGAGAAGTTCTGCGAACGGCAGCCTTATCTCCTTGCTTTTCCACGCATAATTAACCCATTTGTCGAGTATCCAGAGGCATGGTCGATGTTCCCATCAAAACGATACATGCACAAAATCGGGGAAAGAAGGTAGACTTGTCGCTGGTCCGATGGGCACAGGGAATCGATACCCACACGGTGTCTGCCACAAGCGTAGAACTACCTAATGAACTGGAGCCGCGGATGTTCCAGGATCTACATAAGAATGTGTGGTACGGTGCAGATTCATGGGCCCTTCGGGCTTCCTTCTTAAGGCGAATGAACCCAGAAAGCCTGGAAATGATAAAAGGTTTCATAAGATGAAAACTACGGAATTATGGTCTCTCTAAACTGGGACAATGTAACCACCACTAGCGCTTGCCAACTAGTTCGATATGTCTGTCGAGTGGGTGAGCCCGGGAGTTTAGTTACTCCTGGGAACCGCTTTTAAAGTCCGCTCTGCGGTTCATTTTGGATAAAGATGGTACTGTGTTCTTCGAAATTTTCCTTGGCGGTTGTCAACCCCAAGCCTCGTCACATTGAACTTTTTGGATCAAGTGACATCCTAAGACATCCGAGATTCCTCAAACGGAAGTGCACGCTTACACATCAACTTCTGCTACGCATACCTTTTCCCCAGAGCATTGGCGGCCCTGGCCCAAACAGGTAAAGCATATAGAAATAGAGGATTTCATGCGATGCGGTTAACCCCCATCAATACGTGCTCATCTCTGGGTCACCTCCCGAAGAAAAAGTGGCACCGCTCTTTGCGGCGAATACAATCAGAAATGGCAAATTTTCTGGTGCACTGACAATCATAAAGCTGATCAGCAAAGTTGAAAACTGATTTCGCCTTAACAGTTCACATAATTCACTCCGTCCGCGGCTTTTAAATCACATTTGGTTTGTGAAAATCTTGCCATACTCCTTCATCACAGCCAGCCACTGTGCCCTAGTTAGCCTAATACTCAACATTTCACCCAAAGACCAGAAGTCAGTTAAGACGCATTAAACTAGTCCCTGCAATCACATTATCGCACCTTTAACCCTGAACCCACCGCAGCCCTTCTAATCCAGGTGAAAATCAAAACGTGGCATTGCAAAACCTTCCACCCATCTGCATATATTCCACAATTTTCTTTTGGCGTCTGCTTATCTTAACCGCCATGTGTTATACCCTCCGGAATGTCCCTCTCTAATTCCTTGCTGCTATCACCACTGCCATCCTTTCGGCGCCCTCAGCTTCGACTAATGCCCATCGACTGGCTCTGGCAAATGCAATCGCTTCGAGGTATTCTCTCGGCTCTTCGGACATGGTATCCTTCGATCATCTTAAAGCCATCTTCCATAATGTTTCCTCGAAGGATGTCTAAAATAATCAATCAAAACGCAATACAGTTCAGTAGCCTCTTTAGCTTCTTAATTACATCCGTGGATTCTACGGCCTGGATCGTGGATGCACAACTAAGAATAGGAATTTAATGCGCGTCTTTGGTCATCTACTAACTCATGGAAACCAAATCTACACTTTTGTATCAGCAGGGCATATGCCGTCCAACAGTCCAGTCGGGCACCTCAGAAAACGCCAACACCTTGAAATAGGCCGTGGTCGCTGACCTACACATTCACTATCGTAAAAACCTACATCACTTACGTTTTCGTCATATGTATTACGCCCGGCAATTATCCACCGGATCTCCGGCATCCCTGTTCATCTTCGGACTAGCGGCTCATGGCAGTTCCTCAACGTACATTGTTTGATCACTGATGTTGCCCGCTTTATTTCGTCGGATCGTGATTTCTCATTCTCACGCAGGATTGTCTTTTATTGGTGTTCTCGGCAGTTAGAATTGCCTCACAAAGCAGCCCCTCCGTATGAAATGTTAAACAAGACTCCTCCTTCAGTTAAATCATGGAAATTACTCAATACGTTCTAGTCAGCCTCCTATCAGACCAAAAACGGATGAAAATTCAGCCGTGATTTTTTCCAGCCAAACTCAAGCTTTCACCTGGTCAGTGCGTTCATTATTTATCGTTGAACGCCATTGATCTACGATGGACTTAGACAAACGGTGCTGTTGCGATTGTCACCCTGCCCGACCCAAATGACTCCAGGTGATTTCCCCTGATTGACCGATGGCCTTTGCTGGAAATTACAAAAAGTGGAATCAATTCACAACAAGTTGAATACTCCTCCAGATATTGATCCTGTTCTTTAACACAACGCTGGCAACAATTTAAACATGAATAGCTATAACTTTCCAGGAAGAACGATAAACCTTTGAAAGAATAATATAATCGGATAGTTTAGAGGCTCCAAAGCGTTTAGAATGAAGGCCAAACAAGACGCCATGAGAAGAAGGATTTTGGGAAGGAGCTAAAAATTGGTCAAACGGGCGAAGAAAAGATAAATGCAGCACAAACTCATGCTCTTTAAAATCAAATAGTGATGTTCAGTATATCAGCAAGAAATGACGGGCAGCAACCAAATACTGAGAATATTCGATGGGCGCAGATGACGATGTGATCAATCAAATTTGGGTACCGCAAAATGTAGGCATAAACCAAGGCGAAGATGTAATCTCGAATATGAAGTTCTCATATTCTGATGTTGCCTGGACTTCATTTGATAAAACTCTTGATGAAACACACGTCCCTAAATTGGAAACAAGTTAAGATCAAGCAAGGAACTACGCCTCATTTTGAATATTAAATTTCAATTAATCCTTAAGTGAAGGACCTTCGTTGGCTCTATTGTTGCACCTTCAATTTTTAAAACGCATCGCTACAAGTTCCCAAACGTAGAAAATATCGGGATTCTTAAGACACACTTTGTGTCAGGAATCCGGAAACCTGTCAAGCACGTTCTACATTAGACCCAACATGGAATAATATCTCATTATTGGCACCAGTGCCAGTGGAGCTGACAGGAGAATGCTCAACGAACATTCACCAATCCTATTGTAGACTCCTGCAGTATAAGGACAAACAAAAAAGGATGTTCTGTTCTCAAGGCAGAATCCCACTGGTTGCATTCATGAGAATCAATCCCTGCTTTCTCCAAAAGTCAACTCACTTTCACACTGCATTTTGCAAAACGTCTGCAACTACTTTCTCCCCCATTACATTCTTCGCCACGAGACTCCAGCATTCTAATCCTCATTTCTGTGACTTTTAAGGTCTAACCTTCTAGTAAAACACTAGACTGTGGAAAACATTACCCGGTTCCCTACCTATTTGTCCAACTCAACGTTTAAACACACTCTTAACCGCTGCTTGACGGTCAGCAATGTCCTAATGTTCACTGATACAATCACTTCTGATACAGTAGCATTCGAATCCGGTCCAAATTGCTGGTGCAATTTGTTTATCTGTTCAAAGTGACTAACCAAGTTAGATACCACACATGTATATGCCCAGCCTACATCACCAACCGCTAAAAATTCTAAATTCCGATCACTATCTCCGCCGTCTGCGCACTCCCCAACCAAACGCTGAAAATGTCATCACGTCCAGGGGGTTCTATTTGCCCCTTCTGTTGTGCGCGCATATTGTTCAAGTCCGTCTCGTCCGTTTATCCCCCATTCGGCTGTTGTCTCCACCTTATCACACTCATAAATTGAAACAACTTCTAGCCCGTAATCGGCCGTATTCATATGTTAACCGCTTGTTTTGCTTACTTGTACGGAACTCTCAGCGGGACAGTTGGGATTTTGACTCCTTGCTACCTCCTTTCCTCATTAAACCTCTGTTGCACAGCGGTCGTTCTAACCCATTAGCCTTTTCGTGCAGCGCTCAATAAAAATATTAGGCCGCTTGCTCTCCAGATGCACATGCTCTCGGCCCTGAGATGCACTGCTTCTTTAGCAGCTACGTAAGAATTCTGCCCATCAGATCAAGTTTCGTCTGCCTACCCCAGTCAAACTAATTCATACTCCTTGTGCTGCTATTGCATCATGACCGTCATAGACATAAATGTGGTACTACACTGAGCAGCGTCGAATCTGTTCTGCCTGTGGTGAACAGTGAGACCCAGCGCATTTCACCCGCGGTCCAGTCTCCGGGTTTCCCCTCCTTGCTACCGATTTTCCAGGTCGCCACATTCACCAAATTCCTTGGTTGACGCCACGAACGAAGTTTTGCCACTGGCATGAGAAACACGGAAGTTATCGCCTAATCGCTTTCAGTCATTATGTTGCCTCCTGATCAGGCGCCAAAATTATATTGGTAAAATGATAACGCCCAAATACGCCATAAATAATCCCTGCCAAGGGTTTCGTTGACTTTCTGCAACACCAAGGTACCCGCATCATGCCATCTACACACGTCCTTCGTGTTCCAGTTTGCAATCCGAAATCAAATTGCAGGCATCTCCTGAAGAACTCATGCTCTCTCCCGCACATATTCGCCACTGGTTTTCTCACCTTCGTTTGCCCATTTCATTTAACTCCGCTTACCGGTTTCGTCTGGTTTCCAATCAGCCAGAAAAAAGTGAAATAAAACTGGCGACACAAACTACTGAAAATCCCACCAAAATCGACTTCTCAGTTGTTCAATTTCTTGCGCCACACAGAAATGTACTTTATTGACAATCGCTTATCTGCCACATATAAACACTTTTATCCTTTATTCGTTTCTGGCCACGACCGTCGTTACTACTCGCGCAAAACCTTGATCTCTTCAAAATTCCATAATGATTCACGTTGACATGGCTAAGCAGTCCCACCTACATGAACATCTACAGAGGATTTTGTGCTGCCTTCAAATGACTGCCACACCGGTCGAAGCAGTAACAGTAATGTCCCGCACTCAACTTATTAATCCGCTGCTTCCAAGTCCTATAGAGTGAACACCTGAGTGAGAAGCTTCTTCTGTTTACGTTTATCTTTCAACGTGATGGGCATCCGCACATATACGTTGGTGTGTGCCCTATGGGACCCAAAAGAACTATGGCATCTGCGGCTGCTGACTTGAGTCTAAATGGTCCTCTCCATTATGTGCTTCGATCAATTCTGCTTCCCATATTGTCCCTTATTATTTTTTCCCAAAATTAATCCGTCTCTCTCAATGTAATAAGCCATTTTTGCGCTGCTAATCATAGTCTAACTTATCACCATGCACTCTGCAGGCTTCTTGGCATAACTAGAAAAATATACCGCCTTTATCATTATTATGTCAAGGTTGTCTTTGTATTACTTATACAGTATTTATAGGGATATTTGTTTGTCTAGCTGATGAGTCATACCTAAGATTCTGCCCCTCACGGTCCAGTTACTAAAGATTATGTTTATTCCAAATTTTTCTGTTGGTTCGGCGTGTTTTGAGCAGTCCCACAAAGCATCTTTTGATTTTTCGACGCCATTCCAAGCAGACAAATTTTAGAGAATGGTTCGTTCTGCCCAGCCGATGATGTTGGTAAAAAGCACGAGATCTTCAACTAGTTAGACACCTACCGCGGTTAGACTAGTGGAAATCTGCAACGGAGTCGAAAACAACATAAATTCTTGCGCCCTAAAACAAATCAGTGCTGTTCAGTGTTTGAGCACAAGCAGAGGGACAGAAGCCACCTCCTGAGAATCCTCGACGAGAGCAGATAATGGCGCCGTCAATCAAATTTGGTGGCCTAAAATGTAGGCCTAAACCTGGGCAAACGTTTTAACTCGAACGTGAAGTTCTTCCATTCCGATCTTGCCTGGATTTCACCTGATAAAATTGTCGATGACACCTGCATCCTTCAACGGGTGGAAAAAAGCAACCAAAGTACAAAGCGTGATTTGATCGAAAGGCCGAAACGAAATCCACGCTCGAAACCTGGTGATAAATTTAGCCGTCCAGGAAAAACCCACGAAGCATCCACGATAACTATAACCCAACGATGCATCCCGATGTCGAGAGAAACCGGGAATGGCCGGGCCTATGGTTTTGGCCAGCGTTTTACCATAATGACAAACCTTGTAGTTGGGGTTGATATGAGCTGCAAACTCGATCGGAGAATTGGTTAGAAGAATAATTTATCCGGGCAGAAGGGATCATACTCAGCCACTCAACCGCTGCCTTCCGATCGGGTTCTCGTTATAACTTTACGTGGTCCCTTGCTTATTAACCGGACTCCCTGACAGTGTTCGCTCAGAAAATTTCAATGAATAGCACAAACACTGAATTGCGTACCGCATCTACCGTTGCGCTATTCATCCTTCTGAGCTCCCCGTCGTATTTTGGGTAGGGCATTTGTGTCAAAGGCCCCGGTTAAAGTTCTCAAGGAAGATCTTGCCGTGCGGAGTGAGCGGACACGAAGCATCAACAACCCGACTACCTCTAGCTTCCTTTTTGCAGGGCAACCCCATAATTTCTGCTTTGATGGTATATGAAACGCGCAAACTGCCACGGAGAAATGCGGTCTGACGAACTTATCTGACGTAAGCATTATGGAAGGCAGAAAATGTTTCTTAAGCACCATCAAAACCCAAATGATTACGTTACGTGGTTTCCCTCTACGTCCGCAAGCTTACCCAGTCCCGTGATCGCTCTTTGTAGCCCGGATATAACCTAATCTTCTAAGTTCACCCTTCACACGTCAGCTGATCTGGCTTCCAGCACTCTTTTTCAGGCTGCCTTTGGAATCGTTCTAAGTATAGAAGCAGGGCGTACACCGTCATACGGGAAAAAATAAACGACTGTATGCGTACAGTTTGGTCGAACGGTCCTGTACATGTTAACAGTGGTCGGTTGAAGCGAACTTGTTCTTTCATCTTATCTGTGTGTCTACTCACTGACGTTAGCTCACCCCAGGCCAAATGCCCACTCGACCGGAATGTCTCTGTTGCTTTGAGGTGTGGGTTTCGCGGGCGTTGTGATCGTTGCCGTTGGTTTGACGCCCATCAGAGCCGGAACGTCATATCCAGATCCATGTCCGGTTAGACTACAAGGCTATACGGCAAGTTGCCTGATGTCTCAGGTTCCTTGAATCGGACGATGCTTTGACAAAGGGGGAAAAACTTTCTTCAGTTGCCCCAGGAGAGGAAAATATTAATGGGATGCACTCGTTCCGACCGCCTCCTCAGCCCGACATTTCACATACTGTCCTATCCATGCATTGTCTAGCCTCCCTCTGAAGTCCCGCACTGATTCTACCTCGACGACTTCCTCCTGCAGCTTGTTTCAGTCATTCACCACTGTTATGGCAAACGATGTCCTCCTCAATCAGGTGGTTACTTGTTCTCGCTCAGTTTTTTCCCTTACTTCTTAGTGTATCTTTCCCCTTATCTGGAATAGGGTTCCACAGTGACCCTTTATCTTGGCCAGACCCTTAATGATCTTGCTGGATTGCGTTAAGTCACCTCTTTCCCCACGTCCTTCCGGGGAACAAAAGCAAAACGCCCTTAGCCCCTGCTAATAACATATGTGCCTCAAATGCCCAAACCACCGTTAAAAACATGCTGAACCTGCTGCAGCATTTAACTATCTCTTACCGAATGCGGCCTCCACGCATGAAAACAGTACTTCAAGTACAGTCTGGCAAGTGCTTTGAAAAGCGGCGGAAGAACCTTAGGCCTCTAGTATCTACGGTCTTCCTAATTTTGTGTGGGGCACACCATGCTTCATTGGCCACCTTCTGACACTGCAGACAAGGTCCCTTGCTTGCCGAGTTTATTCCACCGCGACTTGATGCCCGGGCGTCCCCATGTGTCTGGGGGAATTTGCTTCCCCTTCCATGAGACGCTGACATTTGTTCAAGTTTAACGGAAGATCCTAGCCCACTGATCACTGGTAAACCCTATCCAGATCCCTCTGGATAGCCTCATTGTTTGATGCCCCTAATAGTTTGAAGTCATCAGCAAACATGAGACACGGTTTTTCCGACCCGCTGGCTATGTCGTTGACACACGTTAGGAAGAGCAGTGGCCATAAGACACCCCTGAGGCACCCCGCTGGGTAGCAATCCCGTGTCCGATAGACACCCCTCGAATCTTACCCTGAAAGATCTGCCTTTCAGAATCTGTGCTATCCAGTTAGTCGCCTTGGCATCAACTCCGAAAGCCTTCACTTTCTGTGATTCACGGAATCAAAGGCCTTCTGAAAGACCAGATAACAGACTTTTACTCTTTCGCCTCTGTTAATTCTACGTGTTACTTCATCCAGGAAGCTCATTAAGTTGGTCATACAGGAAAGTTCGCGGAAGAAACCGTGTTTCTCCAGCGTTAAATTGCTGGCCTCTAGGTTATTGACTGTTTTGCCACGACGGTCCCTTTTTAGGGTTTACAGTATAGTGGATGTGGGGTGCAAAGGTCTAGTGATACCGTAGTTGTCTCTGTCCCCTCCTTCACGCACCGGTATGACTGTCAACGTCAACGAGTCCGCGGGAAGCCGCCCTTCATCCAGCGATGCTTTAAATATCTGAGTGCAAGGTTTTACCGGGACCTATGTCAGCGGCTTTACTATCGCTAGGTGGACCACATCAGGTCCTGCCGCTTTCGATGTGTCTATTTTTATTCGGGCTGTCCTACACTTCTTCCTCCGTGATCGCTCTGTCCCGCATCCCCAAAAAAGGGTGGCGGGTCTTACTGTTTGTTTCTGTCCCTGGATCCCGCGTGTATACCGCCTAAAAAATTTCCGACAAACGATCATCTTTTTCTTGAATATCAACCGATCTAATCTCCTGGTGGTTTTTCACTTCATCTGCGGCTTCTCGCAAAATAGCCTTACACTGCACGCAGATGTAGTAGCCCCTGGGGTTTCTTTTAGTGGTCCCAATCATCCGCTCTTCGTAGGCAATTGGGCACCGCTTTTGGGTGGGGCACATTCGCTTTCTATCCGTTATGTAACTCAGGTGATCTCGGTAGCTCTATGTGCCTTTATATCTCGGGAAAGCCCTGTTTTCATTTTCTGGCTCTGGCGAACCTACTCCTTCGCCGTGGTGGTGGCCTCTTTCACTGGATTTTGTGGAGGGGTGCAACACGTCTGTTATTGCTTGCAGGTTGCTCCTAACTGCCTCTCACTGACGGTCCACGATGTTTCTGCCACCGTCTACCTGCCATACAGTTTAGAGATCCAAGAACAACAGTCTACTTTTGTTCATTTCTGAGAGTTTCCTGCCACGGTTTTCGGGGGTTCCCGTCACTGCAGGCTCCGTCGCATACGGATTACGGCGTGGTCACTCCTACCTGTTGGATCTTACAACTCAATGCTCCCTATATCGTTCGATGTTCGCGTTAGCAACAGGTCAAGTGTTGAAGATATTTGCCAAAAAGAGCTAATTTTGAGGAAATATGAAAAAGGAACTCACATAGGAGATGCCCGACATGGCTGCTGGCCTCCGGCTACTTCGACTGTCGATGCGGTTATACCATGTCCACAATCATATTCTATTACATCTGTAAATGTTTTGGTTCAGTAATGAAGCACACGAAGGCTGGGAGTACAGAGATATGTGCACTAGTATAATTTTTAGCCAGAAAGTAGTACGAAGTATTAGAGGAATGTGCGATACCAGCCAACCGGGACCAGTCCGAATAGTTTGAGAGTTGTAGTGCGGAGGCAACCTTGACATAATAATGATAAAGGCGGTATATTTTTCTAGTTATGCCAAGAAGCCTGCAGAGTGCATGGTGATAAGTTAGACTATGATTAGCAGCGCAAAAATGGCTTATTACATTGAGAGAGACGGATTAATTTTGGGAAAAAATAATAAGGGACAATATGGGAAGCAGAATTGATCGAAGCACATAATGGAGAGGACCATTTAGACTCAAGTCAGCAGCCGCAGATGCCATAGTTCTTTTGGGTCCCATAGGGCACACACCAACGTATATGTGCGGATGCCCATCACGTTGAAAGATAAACGTAAACAGAAGAAGCTTCTCACTCAGGTGTTCACTCTATAGGACTTGGAAGCAGCGGATTAATAAGTTGAGTGCGGGACATTACTGTTACTGCTTCGACCGGTGTGGCAGTCATTTGAAGGCAGCACAAAATCCTCTGTAGATGTTCATGTAGGTGGGACTGCTTAGCCATGTCAACGTGAATCATTATGGAATTTTGAAGAGATCAAGGTTTTGCGCGAGTAGTAACGACGGTCGTGGCCAGAAACGAATAAAGGATAAAAGTGTTTATATGTGGCAGATAAGCGATTGTCAATAAAGTACATTTCTGTGTGGCGCAAGAAATTGAACAACTGAGAAGTCGATTTTGGTGGGATTTTCAGTAGTTTGTGTCGCCAGTTTTATTTCACTTTTTTCTGGCTGATTGGAAACCAGACGAAACCGGTAAGCGGAGTTAAATGAAATGGGCAAACGAAGGTGAGAAAACCAGTGGCGAATATGTGCGGGAGAGAGCATGAGTTCTTCAGGAGATGCCTGCAATTTGATTTCGGATTGCAAACTGGAACACGAAGGACGTGTGTAGATGGCATGATGCGGGTACCTTGGTGTTGCAGAAAGTCAACGAAACCCTTGGCAGGGATTATTTATGGCGTATTTGGGCGTTATCATTTTACCAATATAATTTTGGCGCCTGATCAGGAGGCAACATAATGACTGAAAGCGATTAGGCGATAACTTCCGTGTTTCTCATGCCAGTGGCAAAACTTCGTTCGTGGCGTCAACCAAGGAATTTGGTGAATGTGGCGACCTGGAAAATCGGTAGCAAGGAGGGGAAACCCGGAGACTGGACCGCGGGTGAAATGCGCTGGGTCTCACTGTTCACCACAGGCAGAACAGATTCGACGCTGCTCAGTGTAGTACCACATTTATGTCTATGACGGTCATGATGCAATAGCAGCACAAGGAGTATGAATTAGTTTGACTGGGGTAGGCAGACGAAACTTGATCTGATGGGCAGAATTCTTACGTAGCTGCTAAAGAAGCAGTGCATCTCAGGGCCGAGAGCATGTGCATCTGGAGAGCAAGCGGCCTAATATTTTTATTGAGCGCTGCACGAAAAGGCTAATGGGTTAGAACGACCGCTGTGCAACAGAGGTTTAATGAGGAAAGGAGGTAGCAAGGAGTCAAAATCCCAACTGTCCCGCTGAGAGTTCCGTACAAGTAAGCAAAACAAGCGGTTAACATATGAATACGGCCGATTACGGGCTAGAAGTTGTTTCAATTTATGAGTGTGATAAGGTGGAGACAACAGCCGAATGGGGGATAAACGGACGAGACGGACTTGAACAATATGCGCGCACAACAGAAGGGGCAAATAGAACCCCCTGGACGTGATGACATTTTCAGCGTTTGGTTGGGGAGTGCGCAGACGGCGGAGATAGTGATCGGAATTTAGAATTTTTAGCGGTTGGTGATGTAGGCTGGGCATATACATGTGTGGTATCTAACTTGGTTAGTCACTTTGAACAGATAAACAAATTGCACCAGCAATTTGGACCGGATTCGAATGCTACTGTATCAGAAGTGATTGTATCAGTGAACATTAGGACATTGCTGACCGTCAAGCAGCGGTTAAGAGTGTGTTTAAACGTTGAGTTGGACAAATAGGTAGGGAACCGGGTAATGTTTTCCACAGTCTAGTGTTTTACTAGAAGGTTAGACCTTAAAAGTCACAGAAATGAGGATTAGAATGCTGGAGTCTCGTGGCGAAGAATGTAATGGGGGAGAAAGTAGTTGCAGACGTTTTGCAAAATGCAGTGTGAAAGTGAGTTGACTTTTGGAGAAAGCAGGGATTGATTCTCATGAATGCAACCAGTGGGATTCTGCCTTGAGAACAGAACATCCTTTTTTGTTTGTCCTTATACTGCAGGAGTCTACAATAGGATTGGTGAATGTTCGTTGAGCATTCTCCTGTCAGCTCCACTGGCACTGGTGCCAATAATGAGATATTATTCCATGTTGGGTCTAATGTAGAACGTGCTTGACAGGTTTCCGGATTCCTGACACAAAGTGTGTCTTAAGAGTCCCGATATTTTCTACGTTTGGGAACTTGTAGCGATGCGTTTTAAAAATTGAAGGTGCAACAATAGAGCCAACGAAGGTCCTTCACTTAAGGATTAATTGAAATGTGTTCTTCGCTTAGCATTAAGGTTTGGGGGAGTGACATCTACTCGGTTTGACGAGGCAGCGTTTTCTGACAAGGTATTCCATCTTCCAAGTGCGACAAAATTTTGAGGAATCGTTTAGCCTTGTTTTATATTTAACATGGCTTAGTTCCAATTCTCCGAATGAAGTTCATATAACAGTTTGTCTTCGGTGAACATGAACTAAGTCTCGCTGGGTTTTATTTAGACTGATCCATTGCTGTACATCAGCACAATGTGCAGGCCGAACACACTCCTCTTGACGACTCCGCTAGGAACTGGGATGGGTTATGCTTCTGCCTCTTTGAGGGAGGGCAATCACTGTCTCTGACAGATAAGAAGACAATAGTTTCAAGACAGTCGCTTAATCAGCATACGGATACCTTGGGAGGCAGCCTTAAGTTAGGGTCACGTTTAAAATCTTTGGTCTTGTCTCAAAAGATAATAATGGATGCTTTTCCTATTTTCAGCAACTTTAAACATTGAGTTAAATAAGCCGAGTTGACAAGTTGTGGGCGATCGCATTTTAAAAAGCCCCTACGAAATTTTGCAAATAAGAATATGCAAAAATAAGTATTCCGACAGGCATTTCTTAATCAGAAGCTCAAAAAACCAGCAGAACTTAAGGGTGCTATTGACGGGGCATCAATTTATTTGCTTAGGGGCGAGCCCTTCTCGTGTCACGGAGTAATTGGAAATTTTCCGCTGAGATGGAATCATTTTAGAACTTTTAATGAATCGGCCCACGTACAACGCGTAGAGTATTCTGGGGCATTGGTGATGTCGACCGGCCCAGGACGAAAGCTTACTTCATACTGATATAATTGGAGGAGCCATTTATCAACATTAAAAACATACAGCAAAAATAAAACGACTGACCCGAGCAAACGACGCATTTAAGTGACCAAATGTTTTCTCATTTGGAAACATTAATTTGAAAAAATTCGAAGGTAAAGCCAAACATTTCACGGGCATCAGTGCTGTTACGGCTTTCATGCGTGCGGTGACATGATCCTTTCCAAAATGCTGACGGAATTTCCCCCCCCCCCGAATTTAAGCGGAAATGGAACACCGAAAAACGACTTCCTATACTCCTATAAGTTTGATCTTTAGTTGGCAGTCACCCACTTCAATCAAGCCGTAGACATTGGAAACCACAAAAGCGTTTCCAGTAATGTGGCAAACCAACGATAAATAGCTTATAAATCAGCTACTTGCTCAACCAGGCTAACCGAAAGTTCGGAAATTAAGTTGTAGGCCTTCGCAAAGGCAAAAGGATGTGTAAAAGTAAAACAAACATCAAGAAAAACAAAGGAAGGGGTGGGTTGTACCAGTCAGTATTTTTTTCTTTTCAGTTAATGTCATCAATATCAATCGTCTATTATGATAAAACTTAGTCCGGATAAAAATTAATTCCGCACCGATATGCTCTCGCTGTGGTTACTAACTCGCAGGATAACCTGCTTGGCGATGAATATTTTCTGTCGGTAGTGGTGGAAGAATTATGCAGAATAACTGGCTTTAAGTACAAAAACGCTGACCGGTGCATTGGTCCACATCGTCTATTGCCTACACACCCCGCTTTGGATGATCTCCTGGGCTCCAACCTGGCCGTTATGATCAGCGATTCACAACCCGATCCGCTGATTGATAAACTTCACACATTCTGGAATGCGCCTCCTAACCCCAGAGCAACGCTCAACCTCGTTTGGTGCAAAACCGAGGGGAAACCAAGATTGTTTTGGAATTTCCGCGGCACTATGGGTCGCTAGAAGCTGCACACATAAAGAAACAGGTCTTTACCGGTGACCCTCAGTCAACATCCAGCCAAATACAGTCAACAGACAAGACCAGAAGCTGTATAAATTGAGCATTTACTCGAAGAACTAAATGGAAACTAGCTTTTTTGTATTTCCAGCAAACGCAAGAGCTTATGCATCTTTGAGCATGCCTAACAAGCACTTCCGTGAGTACAACAGGCAAAAATTAATACAAGCAAACTGAATGTCCACGGTTGACCAGCGGTGGCGAAAAACAACAACGGGCTGTAACGAAACAAGCAGCCTTAAGCCAGGGTGACCCGTGACGACATCAAGTGTCCGCAAAGTCATATCAACAACAGAATAGGAAGACAAAGCAATGGAAGATGAATTCGTGGAGCAGAAAATAAACGACAGCCAAATTCAGTGCCGTAACGAAAACGTTCGGCAAGGAAAATCGGACATCGGATAAAGAAAGAACAGAAGAAAGATTACACGAAGCATTCAGTCAATGCGGATGTCACACTGACCTCAAAACTCCTCCAAGTAGCTCGGCGCTTTTAGAAGCCTGGTCTATCCTTTTTACTAAAGCTGTTGAAAACCTGGGTTTCGCGGGACTTACGCAAGTGTATAGCCACCCTTTCATTGGTGTATACCAAGACTTAGAGCAACTTACCTGCATAGCCCTGGATTGTGACCCTAGCGACCACTCGCCCCCTTCAAAAAAATCTACTCATGTCTTTGTGTAGGATGACATTGGCCATGTGGGCAACTATGCTTGAGCCAGCTCATGGGCATCGGCCCGGAAATTCACCATCCCCAAATCCACTGCTCTTGGTTCGACTCCTCTGCATCAACCAAGTTCTTTTCTTACTGAACAATTTATGCCCAAACTGAATACCAGGTATATGTCTTTTCCATCATCGCCACCAGAGGCTTTTGACTAGATGACCTACTTGCCGCCGCCTCCGAGTGTATTTGCCATTTTCTTGGTCACCCACTAGCAACAGCGGCTTGCTGTTTGAGGTCCGTTAGGTCTGCACAAGGCAAGAGATTAGAGCATCTTTGATGACGACCTGCTCCCTTTTCAGCATTATCGACTATGAGGCAATGCAACAGACTGGCGATTGAAAACGTCCAGCGTACCTTTACAAGACAGTTGATCGGCTACTCTGCAAGTCTAAATTACGTGGATCGCTACGAATTGCTGAAATTAGATCCCTTGTGACTCTGATGCATAGGATTAAACCGGTTATTCTTTAACAACACTATTACAGGAGGCAGCTGCGTCTCTGCACCCCGTATTAGAAACCCATTCCCATACTCTCTCCGAAATGCCGATTCCACTATAACCCACCCAGTTCCAAAGACTTTCGTTGGAGCCTTCTTCTTTATCGTTAGATATTCTTCAGTAAGAAACAAACCACCCCAACAGTTGCGCATTTTGTCACCATTATCTATCGCATTTAAAAACGAAGTTTGTAGAGTAGTTACTGTACCCTTTCTCATTAATCTATACCACCCGTACTCATCTGAAGACCGAGTGTATGAAAATGGATTATGCTTCTGCAAAACACACTGATGTCACCTTTTCATTTAATGAGGAAAGAAAAGTAGATTTCATTACCCATATCATACAGGAATCAACCTAGTCTCTCTCACTTCAAACAGAAATCCGGCACCAGCTTATACCACTTAACTGCTTGAAGTTCCACGTCCGACGCACCTCACCTGCGAAAACGGTACATATCGCTCAACAGTCTGACTTCATATCCATAAAGCTTCTTGTTCTAACTGCGTATACAGCTGCTCACCCACAACTTTCTTCCATCGACTCGCCTAACTAATTCCAACACCGTCGCCAAAACGGTGGCAATCATACCCGGCCACCGATTTCTAAAATAAAAAATTCGCTATCATCCTCACCCTTACTTTTTATTAACTCTTCTGTCCAGGCAAATTACTCTGGCCCGTTGAAATTACCTCGTTTCTGACGAACCCAAACGGTACCCTCCGGACGAAATTAGGTCAAATTCTTGGATTCATCCTTTCACACTCCTCATCGATATCTCTGTCCGTTTTAGACGATTCAGTTCTCATACTATCTCCACAAAAATAGAGTCCCACTCGGTATCTCCCATACTGAGCGTTTCCATCTATCAAACGCGCCGGCCCCGACCATTTCTTGTTTTCGAAAGGCACGGCCTCTCGGAGTGGAATATAATCCATGAAATCTACGCTGAATTTAGTCAGTCTGTCTTTTTGGCCCGTTTATTATTCATATCTGCAGCAGTTGCTCCCCGTCCGTCCTACCAGATACCGGTTCATTCTCTTCTCATTGCGCAGACGATCCACACACTAAATTGGCCTGCCCATTTATTTGAAAAATATTAAATAAGTGAATAAATAAACTGAGATTTCTCAGCCACCATCCATATATTTTGATTTGCACTATGCGTTCCAGTAGCTTTCTTATCTGAGCCGCTCGTAAGATTGATCGCTTCTTAATCCGCAGCTGGAAGCTAGGCCAGACCGCTGTCCGTCTCGTTTCTCTCTTCTAGGCCTTACAGTTCTGTTCAGATAGAAACACTTACCCACCTTCTGGCGATTGTCCGATCCTGGAAAGGTGATGCCTTCCTCACTGTACCCATACCATATTTGAATTTCTCTCCTCCACCCTACGAGTATACCAGCATTAACACAATAGTGCAGGGCGCGGTCATATCCACTGCCTTGGCCGGCGCACATCTTGCGGGCAGCTCGGCTGCAGCGGTGTGCGGGTGCAGCTAGGTTGGTGGATTACACCTCCTGCGTTCACCCTCAAACGGTGTTTTCCACGTTGGGTGGTCAGCACTCGGCCAGCCCCACCCACTAGCACTGTTGTGGTGAACAGCACTCTAGCTCCTACGTTCACATGGACCATTTTGTACTGGCCTCCTGCTCTTTCCTAAAATTCCTCTGTAAAATCCATACAAAACGAACTCGCGAATGAACAGTATTTTTATTGGCATCTGATATAAACTGACGTTCACAGTGCATCTTGACATTGGAAAACAGCCGAGGACCGTCATCGTTCATCAGCCTCTATTGTGGTCTGCAGAATTTGGCAATAGACCGAGGCTCCTGGTAACAGTTCTCCACACGAGGCCAGCAGACATTGCGTTATTTGTTCCCATTTTTTCTCCTTTTTCAACCTCACCTTCTTCTCTAGACCGAGCTGAAATTCATGAAATCAAAGTTGCTTAAAACAAACCTCACGGATTAATATTACTGGTACACAATTTCCATGTGGTGTCACCCGTTTCCTTGCTCAACGGGCTGTGCTTTTAAATGTTTTGCGTTTTATGCTTAGTCATATCATATCCAGCGTGGCTTTGACTCATCTCCATCGCGTCATCACATACACATTCAGCCTCATCTTCCCCATATAATCCTCTCGACTTTTGAGGATCCCGGCCAACAGGCGGCGACAGACATTGCCTTCCAGCAATATTTTGCCTCCGCCTTAAGCACCTTTGATTCACTCAAAAATGTACTCTCCACAGTGCAGGACTGATAATTGGTCACAGAAAAATCTTTGAGAATCATTATCCAGCTTGGATTTAAAAGCTGAAACCTCGTGCCCAGCAAATCACATTGCCTGTTATGATCTGGTGAGCGAAAACATTGCATTGCATGTCTGGTTTCTGTTTTCCGTGTCTGCACTGTGCCTTCTTTGCCCAAGTTTGATCTTTTCTTGCGCATGACTCTCGCATGTCGAGAAATATACATGCTGATAATGTATATTTCTAGATTTGCAAGATGCATGCGCAAGGTAAGATCAATTTTTTACGTAGATGATGCACAGGAAGTACGGACAATATAAATCGAAGTGACAGGGGGTGAGAGCGACTCCATTCGTTTACAGCACAAGGTCGGCGAAACCATCAGTTGCTGGCCGACGGACGCGGTCATCCTGCAGCACCTGGCATGTCATTGCATCACTTCTTTACAGAACTATCCCTCTGCCTGATATAGTATTGCTCCTCAGTGGCTTTTTGCGCTTTTGAAGTGCCGTGTGACAGTGGGCAACTGTTATATCCTTTATCGGAGGACGGATAAGTAGGATAATAATAATAATAACATTGCATATTTCTGGAATTGCGAGAAGCATTCACATAGCAAGATGAAATTTGTAAATGTATGATGCAAAGGAAATGTGAACAGTAAGAATAATAATATTTCTTTCTCGGACGGTGCCAAGGCATGCCGTGCGCATGACCATGACGTGCAATGAAAGTCACATTTAAATTTGGAAGGCATATACAATGGCGAACGATGTGTATCCCAAATCATATTTTTAGACTGAGAGCGCAGTCGGATAAACCGATTTGCACGCGGATCGGTGTTGACCTCTCCACCGTTCAATTTTGTGTTTGTTGTGCATGTTGTACGCCGCCATATGCACCCAGCAGACCGAGGTGGGTCGACAAAGCCACTGGTAGTTCCCTTATTGTGGTGAGATTCTAGAGTGATGGAAATAGGCATGAAACATGGCATAGTAGAGTGGACAGCGTGTGGGGAGCAAGGAAACGCCATATAACACGGAACAGAATGTTGGAGGCAATTTCTCGCGGAATGCATAGTCCGAAATTCTGGACTCAGTTCATTTAAGCAGCTGGAGAAGGTAGCAAGGGAGAACAATTTTGTGGTCGCATATTTAGATTACGAGGTTCGTTTGTGACTGGTTCTGATTACTTGATTTTCAGCTGGGTCCAATGGTGGGGATGGGGTTGGAAAGGCATGTGGCTCAATTAAGACAATGTATGGTGGACTCGTGAAATCTGATATCCAGAAGCTGCAGTTTGTTTCTAACTTTGACAGACCGGGATGAACCTTAAGGCTCATGAAAAATTATGGCCTCCAATCTTTTTGATGAAGAGTGCAGTCAACATGAAAACACACATCAAATGCCAACAACAGTTACCCCCATGAGTTTTATTTGTCACTAAATTTTGGGTCAGAAGGGTTTTGGGAGGGAGAAAAAGGGAGCTGGAACTAAGGAGTGCGCATGGAGCACTGAGGATTGACAGCTGTTACCACAATAGTGCTAGGGAGTGGGGCTGAACAAGTGATCGTCACCCAACCTGAAAACCACCGCTGAGGGGTAAAAGCCAACACAGTTGCACCCACACATCATTACAACCGAGCTGCCCGTCTGGTGTGCGTCGGCCAAAGCGTTGGATTTGACAGCATCCAGTACAATTGCGATAACGCCAGTGTTCTCGGGAGGTGGATGAAAGAGTGAAAATATGGTGTGGCTAGGGGGTGTCTTATACCGGGTTTCACAGAGTGGATCCCCGAGCACTTAAAACCCGCTGGGTAGTTGGTACGTCCCAGTCGACCCCCGAGGTATAAAAGATCACCAGTAACACCAAGATGTAATTCCCGAAATGAGTGTTGTTTATCCAAACCTACTTCTTGCCTTATGTCTCTAAATACCCGCACCTGTATCATCCTTATCACCCTGATTCTTGCATGACTTGATTAGTCCAAGGATAAAACACCAAACGTCACTACTCCATCGTCACCATAGAAGCGCATGGCAAGGGTATGAGACAAGAATACAATCCACCACGCCACACACACCTCTCTCCAATCAACCACCTGCCTTTTCCTCCCATTTATTGTATCCCCTCCGACATTAGCCCTATAGCTTTCAGACCTTAAGTTATCGCATCCTCCTCACTGTGTACTGCGGGCTCTGGAAGAAACCCCCAACCACCGTCGGCTGTTTTTGTACCAATGAAGAATTCAAGACCATATTAGGCGATTACCCCACAGACAACCAAGCCCTGAAAATACATTCATCCGTCTCTATAGGTCAGGACTGATAGCTGGATCAAGAGTATTGAACAGCGACCAGTAGTCTCAACTCTTGAGCAAACCACTTGGTAGTGTATTCGTTTCTTTTTGCTCTTCAAAGCTCGTTTCAGTTTCTGCCCATTAGCAAAACAGGGCCTTGTTCACGTTTTTTACGTACTCACTCCTCTTTGCTTGCAATGTACAGGCACAATAATCACTGCATACATCTGTCGCAACAGCCATAACTTGCATGTCCTATTACACAAAATCGCACGCCTTCCTGCACTTAGATTTACAAGCTTTACGCGCATATTCACATAGAAACGTATACATATATACGTGACCATATAAATGTAAACTTAGCTACCCGAATTTTAGTTCATCCTATCTGTACATTCCCTAAACAGATCTTATGCTTTCTTTTCGTGCACCCTGTGCCTCAGCCTATTTCCTTTCACTACTTCGCGCAAGCCGCCTCATTCTCAAATTACTCCGAATCTTTGCATGGTTTGTTTCTTTTGACATCAGCTCAGCAGTCACATGCACAAAATCTTGATGTCCTCAGCACCATAATGAGCGGCTTGGGAGCCATTCAATAGGCGAAAAAAGACCTGGACCGTTTTCCTTTCTGTCACCGTATGCCACAATTCCCGAGGTACTCCCCTTTCCTTTGTTCCTTTTCTGAGAAAGAAAAAGGCTGAGGATAAATCATGGAGCACGCAGCAATGTTCCAGTCATTTTAGGTTTGGTAGCTGACGAAATAGAGGATTCTATTTAGCGTGCGTCCGACGGGCTATCAAGGTGCATATAACTTCAAGGCTGGCTAGCAAGACAATGTTGGGGGAATGCCATTCTGATATCACACCACGTTTGTCCGTATCACTCCCCTTTCAGACTCGAGGCTGTGGACAACACATCTTCCACAACCACCTTTCTCCCCTTTTCACGAAATCTGCGGATATCCTCTGCTTCCAGTTCCAAACCCTACTTACCCATATCCGGATCGTCAGCCGTAAAGCAGCCTGCCGATTTGCGCAAAGCGTGACTCTACTGTGAAGGGACACTGTCCAAGTTTACTCCACCGTGAAAAACCTCACTGCACCACAGGCAATCACATGACCTGCTAACTACAACTCCAGCGTAGTAACAAGATAGTGTCCGGTTGAATCCTCATCAACAGATCAGGCTTTGCTGCCTGGCTACCAGGTTTTGAGATGTATTAGAAACGGTCGAGGCGTAGGCTGCCAAATCCATGCCAGCTAGATTTTCCAGCATTTCTCCTGTTGCCCCGCCCCTGGAGAAATGCCCTGCTCTACTTAGCTAGCTGCTCCATTACTCAAATCCTCCCAGAATTTCAGCTGCATCTGACAACCCTCACATCTTTTAAAATGTGAGATCCGACCCAACGTTGAGGCTTTCATTCACTTTAATGAAACCCCGTCTGGCCACAAGTCTGTCGCTGGTGATTTCAACGTCCCTAGCATTTTTTGTCAGACATAATTGGCACCGAAGTATCTGTTTAATTTTGTCGTACATCCAGCCTAGCCTTTGGCTTTAAATATCACATCGCCCACCAGAAAGAATCACCTACCTGACCTAATATCCACTCTCTGGCTTTTCGTCTTGTGGGCCAAAACTAAGCGCTACTTCCGAGGGAGCCAGAATAAGATGGACTTCCCCATCCACTTAATTTCTCAATGGAATTACAAAGTTGTCGGCCTCCAAAATTTGACTTTATCTTCTGACTGGTACAAAAGAACAACAATGCGCTCTGACAACCAGAATACTTTACTTGTGACAAGTGCTCCACAAGTGGTGGAAGGCAACCTCTTCCGTAATTTTATGATTTCGCAAAGTGGGATTACTGTCCCACAAATTTGAAAGAGAAGCCGCACTACAGTGCACGTAGATAAACGGCCGAAATATCGTAAATTCAAGTGACCTATTATAAATCGCATGAGGGCACTTGGTGTTCATGTGTTTCGCCTCTCAATGAATTTACCCCAGTTTCTAATATTGATGCAGGCAGCCCAGTTATCTGGCATGCTGAAAGCAATAAACTATAACTAAAATTAGAGAATATTATACCTATTGTTGGACAACGCCTATATCGCATTCCCCACAGCAGTCGTTGAAACGACGATCGTAAAATTTGGTTTCCTCTGAAGACCATCACCGCAATTCGCTAACCGGTCAGACTTTATCCTGTTTGAAGCTTGCCAATGAAGACATCTATGCCTTCATCAAGGATCCGCTAGCGCTGATGCCAGGTCTGACGGCATTACGCAAATACCCCAGTACCATGGTGGAAATAAGAGATGTTCTGCCTAATATATTTATCCTCTCATGAAGATAGGGTTCCTTTCCCAAACAATGGGTACTCATACCGTAGCTTTCCACCACAAGAGAAGACTGAATTATTTCCCCAAATCTATCACCCCCACTGACTAGGCCATTGTGTATCTAGATTACTGAAAAGACTGGTAAAAGAACGGGTAGCACGTTGTTTACCCAGTGACGAACCAATTGATGGAGAAAAGCGTGGAATTCTGCAATCAAGTTCCTGCGCCACCCGCCACTTCGATTGTATCAATTTCGTTAAAGAAGTTGCAGACAAAAGCAAGTTGCCCCTCATCATTTTCCTTGACAAGACGAAGGCCTTCGACCACGCACCCGGCAACGATTTGTTCTCTACATTTTGCTCTCAGAGGATCACCGGCTGGCTCCGAGCGTGGTTTAGTCCCTATTTGTCGATTCGCTTTCAGTCAGTCCCCGTCGATGGGCATCACTCATGTCCCACTTCCATTACCACTGGTGTATTAGGAAGAGGTAGTGCAAAACTGTTGTATTTTCCTTGCCTAAATGATATTGCTCATCTTTTGTGATACGACATCACTTTCCTGTTTGCTAATGAAGTCAAAAATGGATAGAAATTCCAAAATCAAACCAGTCTATCCTCCGCTTTAAACACTGTTTATGACCATGGACATGTCGGCCAACAGAATTATGACTGGAGATTGAAATTCTCCGCTGCCGAAACTCAAATATGAACCTATGGTCATAAATTTTTTTAAATCCTGAAAATACAGGGCCTGTCCATTTTCCATAACCCAACAGTGAGAGATCTTGGTTAGTACTATTCATTTGTGCCTTACGAACAGAATCTAAGCAAAGTGTAAACAAAGGCGAATCTCATATTCACAACTCAATCGATTCGTAAGTTCTGCAATACCGGATTATAAAGTTAGGCAATATACAAGCGCAAGCAAACCTCAAATGGGTAACCAAAACAGAAGTACGCAAGTGGTTTACGCGGGTTCCATAAACATTGAGAGTCATAATCTTTCGGTGAGCCCACAGAAACGTTTAAATAAACAAAACTTTAATAACACTGCCCTGTCGATGGATGTAATTAACCAACGGTTTGACTACCGCAGGTAGCCTTCCTACTTTAAACTTCGTGCTATTAGACCTCACCACCAAGGCGGCGCATGTCGTGAAGGACGAATAATCTTCCAACCGGCACAATTCAAGTACATACATTCATGCACACAGACAACTGAACATCCGTTGGCACGTGAACGTTCCCTGAGTTATTTGATTGTAAATCTTGCCTTGAGGAAGACTACCTGCGGCAGTGGAAACGGCGGCTAATTACATTAGCTGTTATTAACATTAGGTCATTAACGATAAAAAACCAACACGTGGAACATCAACATTACAATACACATCTTGCGTTACTCGTCAGATTGAGCGTCAAAATACACCTGGTGTCTACAATAAGACCTGTTCAGTAACACCCCCGCCGCCTTGCAGTCATAAAGTCCGCCCTGCAACTTGACGCAACAATCTAGGATGGGAAAACACGATTTGTGTTGGTACTCAACCCTCATTTCAGAGAGGACCATGGTTCCCGTGGGCAGTACTTGCTAACCCCCAAGAGTCCTACTCAGCTTGTGCTAGCCCGCCGTCCAGTGTAAAAATAAGTCTTGATACAGTTGGTCTGCCACTCTTGCTTACATTTCCCACCATTGCTTCCGTCCAACTATTTCTACAAAACCTTAGCCTCTTCCCTATGAATTATTCTATCTCAGTATTTTCTATTGTAAAGCTTGTTCACAACCCTCGTTTGCATGCTTTCCTCGGCTTTCTCTTGCTCACCTAACCCTTGTACACACTTATTCCAGGCTGCTGCACAATAATTTTGTCAGACGGCCAAATTCACCACCTCAGCAAAAGAGGCGAAATAGAAATGGCGAAGTCTATAATGGACTATTCAGCTTATATGGGAAAGTATATATCACTAGCGGTGCACCCAGGTAATGCCTAAACACCGGCGGTGGAGTCAAGAAAGGTTTAGCTTTCGTTAGCGAGCTTCCGTTACCTAGTTGTCTGTGACCGGTCCTATTCATGGGAATCTTTACTACCGCCCAGGGGCTGCTCCCGGTCAAGATTCGTTTCGGTATCCTGACCGATGTGCGGTTTTAGCCCCCTCAGCATTCCGCATAGACTTTCCGACCACACCAGCTCGTATCACATTCAGCACTTGCCTCAAAATTCCGCAGTCTTACATGGTCCGGTGCTGCTTGCTGTTATGTTAGTGGGTAATTTGTGGCATGGTATATTTATGGAAAACTCCGAAAGACATGTTTGCTTGCGAGGTTAAGCGTCACAACAGTATACCACAACACATCGAGCAGCATAACTCAAGGATGAAGTCATAGGGGCGGATCAGTTAGGGTCATACATGATCACCAGCAGGCAAAATAAGTAATGTTTAGCACGTTGCTCACCTATTAGTTGCAGCAATAGTGCACATTGCATAAACAGAATTCGGTTGGCAAACAAGATTATGGAGTGCTCGCTCAGAGTAACGTAAAAGAAAGAAACATAGTGAATCATGAGTGGCGGATGAACAGTTTCCAAACATGGCTGAAATAACCGCAGGAAATGGAAGGAGGAAGACAATCGAGGGGTGATATCAAAACGAAGATGGAAGGTACAGGTCTTCCACTGTAGGGTGGATTCTACAACCAAGGGGGTACGCAAAAATCAGTTCGAAAGTGTCGAATAGGGCAGAACAGTTATGAGAATAATGGTGGCCTGCTGCCTGAAGGCGCTGCAAGGGAAAGAAATGGGGGCAGGAAAATGAGGAACAGTATGCAATACGGTAAATAAAATACCCAATAGCAATGAGAAATTAGGTTGGATATTTTTGGCTTCCTTCAGTGAGAGATCAGATTGCTGGCAA
>LUCM01001911.1:59470-104776 GCA_008360955.1 Fasciolopsis buskii | reverse complement strand
TGAGCCTAATCGGATTTCGAGGACACGTACTGGTTCACACCGTTTGCGGGCACTGGTTAATTGATGGAGAATAATTCTCATGAGTAGTTTTTATGTAAGGCTTCCCGAACGTATTCCTTTGTTGTTGACCGACGTTAGTCACGTAGGTAGGATCATTTTCCTGGAAGTGAACATTGGGAGGGTTCGAATGCTCCCTCCCCCAATGGACTTCCTTACTTGGCTGCTGCAGCCCTCTTCTAGAATAATTTTGAAGTCGATCTATTGTAAAAGGTAGCTTCATTTTTGGCTTCGGTTGGTGTTTCCTGTCTTTGTTGATGGACGAGGTAAAGTGTATTCGCTTAAAGATGCTGAAAGACGACTCAGAATCACACCCAGTGTTCCAAATGGGCCAAATGATTTGCTGATATTCCGGGAATTTCCTACATTAACAGGGTTTATCAAGATATCAGTAAATTTTATGAAATCAATTGAAGGTTCTCAGTTTTGTGTCGATTGTATTGCAAACCGTTAAACGTGCTTGCCGTTGGTTGTTAAGTCTAGGCTTGTCTGAGGGTTGAAATAGCTTAGCTTAGTATTGATCTTCCACGAACTTATTCAGAAGGACATGTGGAATTGTCCTTAGTTATGTTCATATGTGTTAACTGGCTCACATGTTCGGTAGAGGTTGTTTAATACATGTGCTTAGTGTGTATTAATAGCGCAATGACTGAAAATCATGTGCATCTCACTTTGGCGATCTGTTAATTTTTCGACGTCTGTAAAGCAAATACTGATCCTTAAAACGCTTTTTAAAGGGACCACTCTGGCAGCAAGTTCATTGATAGAGTTGTCTCACTTTCTGATATCCATCAAAACTTTTCACTTCCACCTAAATAAAATAAGGCGGCTTTTTCAATGGAGTGTAATGTGATTCCGTGAGTAGGGGAAAATTGGTCGCTGTGATGGCGAATATCCCCCGGATTCCAAGAAAATAAATTTTAAGAAAATGTGAGCTTTTTCGAAAAACAATCCTGTCAGGCTCCATTATCTTTAGCTCTAGTTTATGGTTCATTTAAACCATCATGCCCGAAATTTCCGTGTTATCCAAAATACTTTATGCCCTAATGCAATAATTTAGTAGATTGCTTGCGCGTCAGTTATTAACGCCGAAATTCTAAAATTTCGTGGTATATGGGGCAAATACAACTTCACTGCCGATTGTGAATTTGTACGTGACCCCATCTTTGTATCTAAATTGCTTTTTTCTCTATTGGTTATCCATGTGCTGTGGTTCCTCGCCAGTCCTGACGCAACTGAGCTCTTACACGGGTTCTGTGTTGAACTATATGGCGATCGGTGTCGCGCTGTTCGGAGGATTCTTCGGTGACCCTGATGCATCTACTGTCGCAACCATAATCAGCCAGGTAGCTAGCCTTTCGTTTTGCTTCGATGTTATTTAATGTTATCTTTTTTATTTTAATTTCATTGTCCTAGTGGATGTCGTCCCATCCAACTGTAACCTTGACATTCCAGTTGCCTAACCCACAGAGTAGTATCGACCACGTTTGGAAAACTTGATCCCAACGTTTAGTGTGCATGATTTACTCTTAAGGCGACGTATTTTCGAGGTTGCTATATATGCATGTATATTTTACACCGGCCTGAAAACATGCATGTTACTGACTCAACAGCATTTAAATGAAACTATTCAAACAACTAGCATACGAGGAAAAACAATAAACCGCACGAGGACGTGATTTTGTGTTTCCATCCCACATATTTTGTGATTTGTTTTGTTTCTATTCCTAAAGAATTCTTTCTGGTTCTCCGTCGCGACCTATTTGTACTGGATCTGAAAATTTCATCTGGCCCGTTTTCCATTTGATTATCGATAAATCGTGATATCATAAGAGAAAGCCAAGTGTCAGTGATAGATCAAACACTTTGAGGGTTTCCCTATGAAGGCAAAAAAGCCTACAGATAAGTTACTTACTTTTACATAACTATCTCTTTGAGCATCACGATCATCGTGATTGCCCACTGAGTGTACACTGCGGCTGGACGACAAAGCGCTGATGTCCACCATCCATTTGTTCCTAACGAGAACTGCAGATTCATCATCATCATCATCATCATCATCATCATCATCATCATCATCGTTCAGCGGTAAATAGCAAGGCAAGCCTCACTGACCGCTGCCTTTCCCTAGAGTTACACGTTTATATAAAAAGAGTGAATATCCAAGGGGAACAGGGAGTGGACCTACACAGACGGGAAAGAATAAGATGCTGATGCAGCCAACACACGGAACGCAGTCTAACTGTACAAATGCACGTGTTTTCAATCATTCTGATTCGATAGAAAATGACAGCACGATCGCCACTGTTCACGGTTCACTGCCATATCCTTCAGTGTCTCCAGCCAGCTCCTATTGATTTTGGGTATTAATGATCCACGTTTGTAGCTTTATATGTGCATATGTATAATGCGGTCTTTCTGGTTGTTGGAACACGACAAAGGGCAATGGTCTTATTTCGTCGGCGGCTACATTCTACACTGCAGTGTCACCAACTAACTCTTATGATATTTTTAGGAAAAATGCTTGAGAGGCGAATACCGACCACATCCTCGATACTCCCACTGCTCTCTTGCGGCCGATTATTATGCCCGTTCGGACTCATCTTATTCGCAGCTAATCACCAAAACGGTAGCTCTTCTGCTATCCGCAACCCATGAGCGCGCAGGTTGGTGTAAGAGCTGCGCCTTAAGTCCGACTGATTGCCTAGTTACTGGGGCCATTCCAAGTAAGGCGCATACCGAGCTTTTTATCGGGACAGTTCTGCTTCAGAAAATTGCAGTGAGTTACCAAAACAGTAGGTGGCGTTGAAAAACTGTCTAACTTCGCCTCTTTATTCGACGGTTGTTATTGTTTGCTTGCAAGTTGTCTAGGAGATATGCTGTGCTCGAGAACCTCCAGCTTCTTGGTGTTCTCGATTCATAGTGGATGGTTTTCACATCTATTGGCGGGCATTTTATAGGTAGCAGCGCGTAAAGTGGAAACCCAGATTCAAATTTGATGCCAGTGCTCGGGCCTCTGAACCCTAGGAACGTGTTCGTCTTTTCCGTGGGGTAGAGGAATTGTACAGGAAAACCGTCCGTAAATTCTGGTCCATTTATGTGAACTGTAGTGAGGTCAGCCCTTTTTTGAAGGAGGATTGTTAAGTCAGTGAAATTGGATTAGTGAGGAACCATGTATCAATCCGTAATGAGCCAAAAATTATGAGTATTCCTTGCTGATTGTTTGAGTTGTTGCGTTAGTGGACGATTGGAAGATCTGCAAGACCTTTCGGAGCTTGACAGACATTTCAAGGACATTGGCAGCTCAACGCACTGCGAACATTGGTGTTGTATTTCTAGTTTGCCCAACGTACGTTTATAATTTTTCGAGTACTGGGCGCGTGTGAATATTTAGTGAATACAGGCATTAGCTGTGCTGCTTCACTGAATTTTTTCAACTGTGGGGGAGCTCGTTGCCGCTTCGGATTGATGAGACGCAGAGCGCAGAAAATCTTTTCAGTTAGGTCAGTCGTGCTTACATTGCAGTAGCTCGTTTTTTTTCGACAGCGGACACTTAAATCCGCCAGCCCCATTCTAGATAATATTGTGCATCCCCGTATGGAGCGGAATAGCCTCTGAAGTCTGCCAATTAATGAAATAAAGCAGTTTCCACTAACCCTTAACTATGTGCGGTCTTTTACGTGATTTCTCCTTTCTTCACCTGTTGGACTATCTCAACGATTTCTACGGTATCTGATGAATCGCATTTACTATAGTATGGTTTACGTCGAACTGAGTTTACGCCAAGTTTGTCGTCAATCAAGAAATTTGTAGAGACGGTTCGCTTACCTTTATATCCACTTATTGTTGAAACACACTGATCCAGTGCATCCAAAATGGCTTGCAGGACTCATTTGATGCATAGCGGACAGTTCACGAAAGTTTCCCGTTGTCACCGGTTCCTTATACCATTGTTTGCTCCATCACTGCTGTCTAATGCTTTTTAAAATCACCCATAAAGAAGCGCAGGGTCATGAGTTAGAGTCTACCTACGTTCTTCGGTGCTTCACTTGAGGCGTGCTTGTATTCTGACTGACCGTTAGAGGGTGGTTTTGCAGTAACTCTTCCACTGACACCCGTCCCAATTACCTCCCAGTGTTCTCCAGTCGACTTATCTTTCATCTTTTACTTCCTTTATTAATGAGACCACAATGTACGTCATTTTCAAGAAAAGCATGGTGCCCAACAAAAGTCCCCCAGGTGCGGAGGTTGACCGACATTATGGAGTTCAAACCAATGAACTTCAAGTTTGGCTACCACCATTCAAGCGGTGCGCTTTTCTATTACGATGGGCATTAGAGTTGCATTGACGCCCAATAGCATCCGCGTTTTTTCAGATATTGCCAGTTGAGCAACGTTCGTCTGCCAATCAAACGGTACTCTGGAGCTCATATATGCGGCTGATTTTGAAGAGGAATGTATAAGGTGGCTTACGACGTTTATGTCTTCTGTCATATCACTGTGGAACCTTTGACAGTCCACAGATGAAACTCATCGGGAGCATACAAGGATATAGTCTGCTTTGTACGAATTGCCATATTGGCAGGTGTTGCTACCCTGTAAATGCCTTTTGTTGACAAACAATCCTTTGGTCTCTACTCCTTTAGCCACTCGATAACTGTTCTCGCAACGTTGCTCAGGTCCGAGCGTTCCTAGGACATGGCCTGTGGATTTATCCAGAAAGTCTATGGGTGCATTTTAATATCTCGAGATGAACCATGTCTCCGACCATACTTTATCAAATCTTGCCAAATGTCGCAGAACTCCTTCCCTCTGGGTTCCTGGCTTGATTGTTCGGCCCGCCATGTTCTGGAGCAAATCCGTTGGATATTGGTTCCTCTGTACCCGAGGGTCGCGGGTTTTTTTTTATTCAAGGCAGCTGCAACATGGTAAACTTCAAATTTATCTGGAAAATTCACTGATATAACTAATGAAAAACATCTGCTCTTTAAGACATTGGTATATCGAGAACCAAAGTTGTAGAAGAGGACTTCTGTAAACCGATCGACACTGAGAACTTGTATGCAACATGCTCAGGCTCAAAACCCACGCCTACGCACTGGACACGTAGCGCCCGCATACCTGTCCCTTGGGGATTCACCTCTGCGTGATTTTCCTTTTTTCAAAACCCTTACGAAATTCCTCCCAGCGGTTGAGTTTTTCCTACGTTGGACTCCGTTTCTTGCTTTCCCAATTGCCTAGGGCACATAGTATATGACTGATGTGCAGGCATACGAACCGAACGAACTAATTGTTTCCGTCATACCCATTTTCACCTTCTTTTTTATACATAACGATGCTAACACTAGTTTTCCATTGACAAGGACGTTGGTCATTTATAACGTGATTCCCCCCTGTCGTATTCACCCTGTTATTATTGCGACCGCATTTGCCTCTCAAGCTTCCAATGTTCAGCCTACCTACACTGATGGTAATTGGTCAGCAAGCAACCTTAGCATACACCCTCGAGATATTGACCATTAAGATCTGTTTGTTCGAGACTCTCATCCAGGACTCCATCATCGTAGTTCGATTGAATTGTCCTCAGGACATGCCATCACCCTGCGCTTTTCCGGAGATGCTGCCGCTTTTTCATCTGGCCATACAGGTTTGGAAGTTGCTGTTTGTGCCAGAGCTAAGTGTTCTTGATGCGACTGAATCCTGGTCAATAGCAAGCTTTGCGCGTTTTCGCTTAGAGGATTCATTTGCTTTGTTAGCTAAGGCCTAATTGACTTATTCTCTCCGTCGAATTCCGCGTCGTGCTCTGCTCTGTGAGTCTGGAATTGACTGGGAAAACTACGTGGTTATCAAGCTTTAAGATGACACCGGTTTACCAAAATGGCGGCGAAGCTTTTTCCTGTCGGTTCGTTACACATAATTGGCTGGGAACCTCGAGACCTGCAACACAGCTGCTTCAAAACCTTGTCGGATATGGTTCAAACTCGTACCGTTTGATAGTTACCTTGTGACTAATTGAGTCCGAACTCCGAAAAGATTTACGCTGTCAGTCTTTAATTTATTTTACCGTTTTATGCTTTGAATGGCACCACGCTTCTGCATCTCACGTCGGGTTGTTAGTGTACATGTAGATGTATCTTGCTTGCCTCTTCCATTCGGTAATATGCTGGAAAGTGGTTGCAGGTGGTGTATACCACGTGACAACAAATAAATCTGATTGAACTTTGGAATGATTTTCCAATGCTTGCGTGATATTAGGCACAAGTGAATTTAAGCTTGCTGATTTATCATCTCGATCGTTTGGACAAACAATGCACCTTGCCGAGAGTGCACTACTATGATATATGCGGGTGTTGCCGCATTAGTTCATAAGTTTCCGGGATTCGGCTGCGAGTTGGCACCTTTTTCGAGATTGCCCAGCGCAACTAGATTCTATCTATAAAGCATTGAAGTTGTTCCAGATGGGCCGATGTCTAGTAGCTTGGTTCATTCGTTTCTTTTGAGAGGTTTTGCCGAGGGAGAGAAACTGATCGAGTTGTGCCAGACCCGATTAATGTACGGAGTGATTCGGCTGGCATCCCACATACCAAGTTGCAACACGGTCTACAGAATTATGTGGTGTTTAGGGGCTGATTACGCCAGCTGGAGAGCAAAACTCCGCATCCATTTACCTATATTTGCCTACTTCTGTCACCTAACTGCCGTGCAAAACACAACGGTTTACTTCACGGCACATCATCCGTAGCAAACAATTTCTCGACTCAAGGTGATCCAGATTAGTGAAACTAATTGTGAATTTTAGGTCTCGACTTGACAGCTTCGTTCAATCCCACGATTCTGTTATCTCGGATAGTGTTGTTAGAGCGATATCCGTCGAAATTCCGTGGCGATGGCATCACCAAAACCCCGGGAAAATGCACTTTCCAAAGGATTATTTGTTCAGTGACAACATCGAACTTACCATTGAAAACGGTGGAAGCATCTTACGGCTGTTTCATCCATGTTAGAAATCATCAACAGTGCATATCCACCGTGCCGGAACTGAGGCACGAAATCAGTACGAACGGTTGTAAATCGAACACCCTAATCATTACGTTGGCCGGGCTGATTTTCACCGGTTCATCGAACGTCAACATTGCATAATTTAGCCCCCATATCCGTCGGTGGATTTTCCAGGTCGCAGACCTTACCCGAGATTCTTCATCCGATAAGTTTAAATGTCAGTGGCCTGGTAAATCCAGTAACGGATGTGGGCGTTATATCATGCAGTGCTGATTTTCGATGAACTGTTGACAGTCAGTTCGACTAACCTAATGGCTTAGGCGTTCGATTCACGATCATTCGTCCCCGGTTCGCGTCTCAATTCCGACGCCGTCGATGACTTGCAACAAGAATGAAGCAACTGTACAGTGGTAAGTTGAATTTTGACACTGCAGGACGAATCATTTGCAAATTCACGTTAAATCTCCTGCTGCAGATTCACTTTCGTCAAATTGATTGACGTGTTAAAATCTGCGGAACTGTCATGTGCTGCAGGAATTCACTGTTTTTGCTGATGCCAAAGTTGTAATGCGTTTGATATGGTCATGTCGTTCGTTTCTGCATCCTAACCAGTGAGCGTTTGGAATGCCAGAATCTGACACCCACAAGGGTTAAAGGCATGCTGATTTCCCGGCGTGAATATGGTGTCCTCGGTGTGTGTACATTCAGTCCTCGTTGTGACTAATTTATCTGTTCGTTGATGGTCCTATTACCTTACCTTGTTCGTCTTTGAGTTTCTTATTTTTATTTATCCCTTTTCTACCTCCCTTTTGACACACAGAACAGTTTTTATCTCCTATATTTGATCAATAAATTAACGACTTTGGTGGATTTGGCAACTAAAATTGCTCAGTTGGTTGGTGTCGGCCACCGGTGTGTCTGTGTTTTTGTTTTTATTTATGTACTACAACTAACCTCGTCATTATCATTCTTGGTTTTACGTGCGAACTGTACACTCTTAGTTGCCTGCCTCATCTTTGTTCATACTGTTTGTAATAATACTTTTACCGTTCAGACGAACAAAGGAAAGTAATGGAATTCGAATTTTTTAGCCCTTGGTACCAACTATTAGCAGTACCGAATGACCATATTTCAGCGGGTCTACACCAACTAGCCATTCAAACAAATGCCAATATCTGTTTCAAGCGGGATTACACGTCTTTTATTGTGCCACATTTCGATTCCGGTCGCTTACTGATGTTCTCCTTCACAGAATGCTTCTTAGTTGGAGCTGCACCATTGCTGCGGAGAGGACTTGGTCAGATAGTTCAAATTCGTACTTACATGGAAGAAGATCTCGTTACATCTTTCTCTTATGTTTTTACAATCAGTCACGAGGCAATCAGTGTCGTATGTGGTAGTTTTTCACCATCTCTATGGGGTTTCCCGATAAATGTCGCTTTGCGCACCGGTCAAAAATCTGCACGTTCTTCCGTGTATGTGGACTAAGAGAATAAGCGAGGATACGGCTTACTTTTAAAATTCCATTCGTCAGTCAATCAAACACCGGAATAGAAAATTACTTTTTGAAAATAGGTTCTAGGAAACAAATTAACAAAATCATGAGTACGGGAGAAATTAAAGCAAGATATAATCTAGGCGAACTTACCAGTCTGTTCCACCCAAATTTGTCGCAAACGGGTAATACATATTTGCTTACTCTGTATGCTGTTTCACAATTCAATCTTCAATCATACATCCATCGTTGCTTTTCCTCTGACGCGCTCACTTTTACGCATTCATAACTCGTATCATCATAAACAGCTCAAAAATAGCAAAACCTTGTCTTTGTCCGTTCAATTGTCCGACTCGCATTTTTGCTAATTTTCAGAGTCGTTGTACTAGAAGAAAATCTGTCCGACAGTAGAAATTTCTTATCGCCGGCTGCCTATGTCGCCAACCAGCAATACGTGTATGACTGGATCGAGTTGACAACTGTCCGACCAGATGTGATTAATTTATGGTAAGTCACACGGACGCACACTACAAGCGCAGCACAAATGCGTGACAGCCACAATCATTTGTTCCGCCGTTGTTCTGTAGACTCCTTTGCCTTCAGCTCGATTCACTTCATTTATTTCAGCCATCGGCATTGGAATTACATCAAACTGAGCTGGGGAAAATGAAAGCACATGGGTTAAATGAGATAGGAAAAAACTGCCAGTAAAGTGAGTGGGATTTCCGCTCTCGCTCCCTAACCCATTGAAAATGAAATTGAAAATGCACGAGACAAGATTACAACCGAAAATTTACGTGTAAGCGGGAGCTTGAACTTTGAACATTTTGAAGCCGTGAATGCAGCTGTCTGTTTAGGAAATATGGATTAGTTGGAACTATTTCTGAAATGAGTGTCTTTGTGCATGCTCCGTGGAGTTCGTCAGTGAGGATGCCGCAGATAAGTCTTTGATGTACTACTTTATTTCTTGCTTAGGTTTCAAATCTTCCAAGGTACTAAAAATGTTTTTTCTCTAGCATAATAACAAAAAATGAATGGAAACAGTGCAGTCAAAATAATTTCACATTCTTTAAAACATGCTGGATGCAGGAGTGTAGCGGGAGAGGCGTGCCCTACCACTACATTATCGGAGCGTTCATGGAGGTGACAAATAAATTGCGCTTCACGCAACTATCCTCTGTTACGCGGACTGATCTCTGCAGTCTCACGGTGCACAAATGGCTGTTAACCGGGATCCAGTCAGTCGGAAAGGGCCGGTTCAGTATCCTCATTTAACGTTATTCCTACACCGCGTTGACCCACAGCTTCAGCTGCTACGTATCATGAAGTTTACAGGAGATATCTTGACGAGACATCAGACACAGTTAGCTGAAATACACTAATCGAATCCGGACTTCGTGTTTCACTCATGCAGCCGACGTGAATCGAGAGTGAGTCCGTTGTCAGAGTTAGACGGGTCTTTTGGTCTGCCTGCATGAGTGCCCGCATTGAAGGAACTGAGATCCAGAGGCTGAAAAAGCTTGAAGAAATGTAAACTAGCAGATTAAAAAGCATTTACGATATTATTTGACAATGAACCTATGCGAGCATCAGGCATCTTATAAGTAGGAACATCATGGGTTAGGTTAGCGACAGAAGAGACAAATTGAATAAAAGATTGAGAAACCTAAGCAGTGGCATACTTATTACTCAACCGCTCGGTGCAATGGCCAGGGTCGTTTTGAGTATCCTGTTGGACGACCTATGTAGTTTGGAATTATTTGTAGACGTAAGTCATGGAGCTAGGGAATCCATCCGCTATGCAGTAGAGCGATTGGTGCTCTCGACGACAGCCTCTGATCACAAGATGGCTGGGATTAGCTGAACGGAAGCCCGTCTATTTGGATCAAGTATTCTTTCACTCTGTTTTGTGACTGAGTTGCCATTTCCAATCAACCCCCTGATTATTTATACCTGATAATTGCATGCAGCTGTCTCTGGTAGCTCGAATGAATTGCTACTGCTTGATTGTTGTTATAATCACCTAAGCCCTTGTTGCACCTATTTCCTTTCCCTTCTCACCGAATTGTTGTATTAACCAAAGGACCGCGGATGTCGCGATGCAGTTAAACGAAATTACCGTGGCTCTACCTGTGGATCAAAGTTGTAAGCTGATTGAAGGTGAGTCCTGTTTGCTATTGTTATTCCCGTTAAATCTGTCACCGTTTGTCATTTCCGAGACTTTTCTTGTTTGTCTTGTATGGTCGTCGTCACATCGCATCATGTGGTGTGGTTTATCTGTTTATATTCAATTTGGTTGTCTTTGCCATTTAAATTTGGTTTTATCCCTTGAAAATGTAGTATATTTTGTAAGTTTTGATTTCTGTATTCAAATCCATATAGAGTTTTGATTGACTTGCCGGACTAGTCGACTCATGATATCAACCTTACCTTTTCACTGTAGCGATCTTTCTTGTGGCGTTGAAATTCGACTCCTACTTCACAGTTGACACCTAAATCTTTCTTCTAGGAATCCGCGAGCAAGACAGTTTCAGTCACTAGCATTGTGTGGCTCTAGGAGGACCGACCCAGAGAGAAGGTAAAGCGAACTGTAGTTTGGTAATCATCGTTCTGTTCTGTTTGTTTCCAGTTATTCCTTGGGAAAGAGTTGGTCAAGTGTGCTGAGGTGTTTGCTTAGCGAAATCGTCCGCTTATAGTGCAATGATCACCATTCCTGTGTGGGATCAGCGGAAATCATGTTGTTGGTGTTGGATGACGCTGACTAGAAGACAAGCTGAAAGCCACCCAGAGAGAATAGGTTCATCAGATGTGAGCGACTGACAAAAGTCACTTAGTTAAGTTCACTCCGGTTTGCATAGTCGTTAACTTTTCACAAAATTGCTCCAATTTTGGTTTCTACCCACAACACGGGCTAATACGGAAAGGAAAAAATAAAGGATCCTAAGATAGAGAAACTGTAAAGAAGGCAAAATATTTTGAATACAAGGGAGCACTTGACTGTAACGTTTAGCTATGTCGTCTTAAGTCTCCAATCATCGTTTGGGAGATTACCCTGGCCCCAATTAGGTAATTTAATTCTAAGTACTCGGGCAGTCTACCGGTTGGGTTTTTCGTACTCCCTCTCCAAATCACGCAGTGACCACATTGACCCATATTCCAAACATTTCTTGGCTCGGAGAACAGTGAATGCTAGGGAAATTGATTTTGGAGAATGCATATCACATTTCCCAGCCACCATTATCAACTCAGCTTTAGTGGGGCTCAGCTGACGGAGTCTGATAACTTGATATTTTGCATCGTATTGTATTGTATCAAATTTTGCGTACAACAATGTGGCATTTCAAGCAAAACCCGTGATGAGATATGAAAAAATAGTTACACTCATTATCTTATATGAATGAAGATAAAAGAAACTCCTTTAGGAATGTTTTGAGCACCGAAGATAGGTTTCTTAGGAAGTCGGCTGAAACACGGTCACGATTTGTCAAGATGCGTTCTGATTATTGGACAGTGTAGTTCCTGAAGATATTGATTCTTGAGGCTGCGGAACGAAAGGTGAATCTAGTTGAAATATGAAAGCGGGAATTTGAAAGATCGTTGTGCAAACGATGTGCGGGTTCTGAAAGTACTTTGTGAGCAAGTTTTTCACATACCGATAAGTGCTGATCGCCTGGACAATTCGCTTAGTGGTATAAACGATACACTGCTAATAACTGCCAGTTCCGGGCGAAGAATCTTAAATTAATTTCAAGGAAGCTTGCAAAATCATCACGAGAACAATAAAAGTGATTGGAAAAACAGTCGTATGCAAAATGGCAAGTGGTGCTTTGTTTTGCTCTGTAGCATTGAAGCTTTCTGATTTGAAATGACGACCGTCGGAGGTTTTTTGCACAGGTGGAAATGTGAAAAGTTCACTTCAGATTTCTATCATTACTAACTCCTGGCTGTTTCAACCCTGGTAAGTTTTTCAGTTGATGGAAGACGTCTCGGATGGATAGGCTGACCGAGAGAGAGAAAAAAAGGCATTCGAAACATTTAGATATGTTGAGATTCAAATCAGCTCGTGCAGGGAAATCGTAAGCAGAAGATAGGTTGTTGGAAAAAGCTCGGAAATCATCGTTGTTCGAAACGGTTTGATAGAGGGCAACATGATCAGCATACTTAAACAGATGACAGTGGTAACTAATTGATAAGCCACTGGTGCTCGTGAGAGAGAAGAAATACAGTGAAAGAACAGCACCCTGAAGCACACATGTCGTTAGCCAACGGTTTCGAAGTTTTACCGCCCATTCGTGTGCGCTGGGTTTGTTTGGTGAAGTAATCAGACAGTCATGCTGAAAATGGTCTGGGACAACCGAATATTTCCAACTTGTGAAGTAGAACATACCGCGGGACCGAATCGAATGAAGATGAATACTCTGGGAAGGTGCAAGGTACAGATCTCATCGATGAGTCTAAGGACTTACAAATGTGGTGAATGAGGTAGGCGACGACGTCCAAAGTGGACCTAATAAATTTATGAGCAAACTGAAGGGGTCGTCAAGTGGATAAAAAACTTAAGTACCTAAGCATAATGTGCTCTGTCAGTTCAAGACCGGAGGATGTTAACGCGATGGATGAAAACACTTTGCAGTAGAACTGCTAGATTTCGGGATGGGCTGGGTGATGGGTCTTCACCAATCAAATATAGAAGCCCAGCCTAATGATTACTTTATCAGAGAACTGAATGCATCAGTCGGGGTCATAGTGCTCTGCCCTAACAAGGCAGAGGACAGACTGTTAAGACCAGGCAATTTTAGTGGTGCGCAGAAGGTTGATCACTTCTTCCCTAGAAAACCGTGTAACTGCAATGTAGTCCCCCTGTGCAAATATGGCTGGGGTGAAAATAAAAGGATAGATGAAAGCTTGATTAATGTTGTCGACATCCGCGGAACATTTTATCTCTTTTTCTCGCACAACAGTCGAATTCCCCGCAATAGGGATGGGTTGTTGTTACCACTGAGGAATTGGTTGGAGAATATTATGTCGATACGTTTGATTCCAGATTTTATTATGGTGGAAATATGTCGTACACGTGAGCTACAAGGGGCTTTGTGAAAGTGCTCCTTTCGTCTCTTTAGAGTTTTCAGTATCTGGGAGGAGATACGGCCATTTGAGTCGAATGGGGTTTCTAGGGGACGGCAGATATCAGAGATCACATTGGCCATCCTTGTGGAAGGTCTGACCATATCATTGAGCAGAGATTCAAAAACGAAACAAGCATGTGGAGATTTTTTGGAGAGTAAGATTGTTGTGTGAAAAATTACGGAGGCTAATTTGGATTTGATTTCTTTACTTGAAGGGTGGTTGGTAATAACTTTATCTCAAATGGACTTTTCTCTGATGAGAGAATTACAGAGGTCTGTTAAACCAAACAGTCAGTGGCAGGGTCGATGCATGGTTGAAATCACCTAAGGCAATATGCAGGCTATCCTCAAGAAGTGAAACAATATATGCCAGAGAAGAATCGAGAAAACTTGTGATGTCAGCTGTGTATAGTTTCTTATGATCGCACTTGTATTGCGGGAAAATTTTGGATGACACTGAGCTACGAGACAGTAGTAAGTATAAATAGCTTCGGACCAGAAGGAGTTGCCCCATCAACTCCAGTCTTCTTGTTCGAAACTCTCCCGCCGATAGAGTTTGAAGCTGTCTATCGACACAAGTGAATCAGTGATATCCGGGTTCAGTCATGATTCTTGTATGCAGATGACATTAGTGTGAACATGTATTGGTGATTGGAGTGCGAGGGACAGATGCAACATCCTCGTAAACAGGGATGTTAGTACTCAATATTGCTGGAATGGACATGTTGGGCGCAGAGGTTCATTTAGGACCTGCATGCTAGCCATCGCGAGCGCTTCTTCTGGGTGGATTGGATCCTTCAGATACAACAGAGCGCGATCCCAATCCATGATGATAACCAAAAGGGTTTTTAAACAGCAGTAATTGTAGCACGGCCAGCCGAAATACGCACGACATTCTGATCCTAAGCTCAGCAATGGTAAAACGATTCTCCCAGTATATTCCAGCAACATTACGACAAAATCGTTATTCCAACACCGACAGTCTTCATACATTTGTACATTACAGCCACGATTCTGAGCCACACGGCAGGAGTCAACTTGCCGCTGCCATGAAAACTGAACCTTTCATCGGTTAGCGGATATTGCTCTAACATCCATCTTCAATTTTTCTTTCCAACTTTATCATGTAAATAGCAATGACACTCGCCCAATTCTCATGTGAGAATGGTGATATTTATATTTCATCGGATATAAAATTGTTTGACTTGTGCGTACGATGTTGTGCCATTGAATGATTACCCAAAAACGTGGCGAGTTTCTCGCGACCGCCTGAGTGACAGTATAGGGTATCATTGAAATGCATTTGGTCCGTTCAAAGTGTAAAAGCCGTTGCAGTATTGAAGTGGCTCAAAGTCAAAACTTTTTCATGCAGAAACACTGAGTGAGGTAGATACAATTAGTTACTTGGGTCATATATCGATTAAAGTGAGTTCGCACATACGGAACGCTCGATCGCCATTCAATGATTTGAGGCGCCTTTGGCGTCGATGTGATGACATCCGATTACCGACCAAAGGTCGGGTATACATTAGCAACAATTAAGTCAGTGTCGCTCCGCGGCTCCGAAACATGGTCAGTAAGAGCAGATGTGCTAAGACTTTCGGTGTTTAAACACCGTTGTCTCGGTAGTATTGCTAGAATATGGTAGAAGAACTTCGTCAATAACTCAGAAGTTAGGGGTAAGATACTGTCTCCTACGGTTCAGTTGTTAGAACAGGCACCGAATCAGAATGGGCAAAGATGGTTGGGAAATGTTTTGCATGCACCCACAGAAAGGCCGCCTCCTTGTATGATGTTCTCCGAGGTAGGTATTCGATGGAGAAAGGGTCGAGGCGGTTGATCAATGATATGGGAAAAAGTATGAAAACTCTAACCGATGCATTGTCCCGTGTAGGTCGAGTTAGACTATGAGTTTGTGATCCAAGAGATCGCCCAAATCGTCGGCTGGAGATAATATGTGATATGGTTCAATGTCACAGTCATTGTCTTTCTTGCATTCGAGATCCTTTCTCTTCTGTATTGTTGCTCAGAGTATTACTTTGCATCTGATCTTCCAACATCACTCGTTCTTTCTTCTCTTTGAACGGTTGGTGTTACACGGTGGTAATCGAAGCCAAAGCACGTTCCTGAGAGGTTTATGGTTGTAAACATTGAACTAAACTGAACGACGCCACTACGTGCGTGATCGGTTCGCCCGAGGTTTCTGTTTTTTCTTCAGACAAATGAGGGTGTAGAATAAAAAGGTTCATGCCGTGAAGAGCAGCATCTCGCGAAACGGACGCAAACGTGGAAACGTGCGAAGTAAAACAACAATCGTTCCAAGGATAAAAACTGATGTGGTCGTGAAAACTGTGCCAGTTGGGAGAACTGTGGCACCCAAGTGTATGCTTTGGTTGTCGCGATAAGGTTGGTGGAGGATGTAATAACGCAATGATTCGATGAACCAAGCGTTGGGAAGAGTAGAAATCTTTGGATTTGTGTGAGCAGGTCGGTTAAAGATAATTTGTCAGCCATATCCAGTTGCTTGACTTTGGGTCCCATAACTGTGATAACCGACGTGTGCACTAACCATCCCCGGTTGTGAACATTGAAATCTCCAATGGTAGTAGCATGACTATTTGAGTCTGTAACGAATAAGTGTTCAGTGATTTAGGATGGGAAATCAAAATCAGAGTTACCACTACCTTTATGTTTTCGATTGCTTCACAAGTTAGTGATTGAAATGAGTGGGATTTTCAGCCACTTGAGTTGAAACTAGCGATTGGGAAGGTCAGTGTTTGGTATTTGGCTGGCGATAACTAATTGATAAACAAAAACGTGGACTCCTGCTTTGGCAATAAAAAAAATGTGTTTAAGGAATTGAAGTGTGTGGTATCTGATGAAGAGGAGATTTGGGTTTGGATAAGAAATAGAACAAGAAAAGAATACTGGATAAATTGGTGGGCAGAATCAACGTTGCAGTTTATTCCGCGAATGTTGGTTTGGGTGATGAGTTTCTGATGTCTTTGTAAAGGTGTAAATCAAACGTGAGAACGGGAGAGCACAGGCTTATGAGATGTTATGGTTTTGTGTGCGAAAACTTGTCGGTCTTGTGCCTAATCATACCGAGCTCCAATAGCTCTGGTGTGGTAGTCATTTCGGAAGCAGCAGAGACATGTACCACCTCTGCACGCTCGAAGCAAGATTGTAGCTAGCGTACATGTCCCGTACGTCTCCAGAGCTCATCGCGCTGGGGTCAAGGAGACTGTCATTCCTGGTGTTGAAACGTCTGGTGGTTTACAGTCTCTTTTTCAGTTGAGTGGTCACTGTTTTGCAATTGCATTGGAAACCAGCGCTTTTTTCAGCAACCGTTGACTGTCGGACTCATATTCTCGCCCACTCCTTTTTCCAATAGACCTCAACCTTACCGTTTGTCTGAACCGTCCGCTACTGATTAGCGGTCCAAGTGGAGTAGGTAAGACTGCACTGCTTCGTGTTCTCGCAAATTTGTGGCCCGCGATCGGCCGGACGCAAACAGGTGACAAACGACGCAGCTGTTTCTATCGTTCCCCACAAATCAACATTCTTTTTGTGCCTCAGCGACCATTTTTCCCTTCTGCATTCGCTTGTCCTTACGAGCTGTTCACCGTGCTGAACGACGACTTCGATCGTGAGCTTGTCGAGCAGACATTGACCAGCGGCACCGATGCGGCATTCCGAGGGTTACATTTAACCTATCTTTTACTCACAGTCGCCCAACTGCCGTACGATCCGAATAGCAAATACGGATTGTTGGAACTGAACTCACAGGAGATGCCCCAAAGAGACTTGTCTGAATGTAAGTATCTCAATGTTCTGGAACTTATTTCATTGAGTTACTTCAAACAACTAGTAGTTCACTGATGTCTCTGTGTGCATATTTCATTTTCTGAACTCGAAAATGACCATTTTTCTAACCCTGGTCCATGCTTCTGTTGGGAAACAAGTTTTGCATACCCATAAATACAATTGAATTAAAGATGTGATATCCATTCACCTTTAGCTCTGGTTTCCCGCTTCCCTTCAACGTTGTCGCAGATAGACGCAACTGTGATCTGCTGTTTCGAAGAACCATGTTTAACGGAGGTTCACTTTCTCTATGCTACTGCTTACTTTATATACTATATTTTGGATTGTTCGGTGCCCTAGATTTCGTATCATTAAGACCAGTTGATTTTCTAAAAGCGTAAAGGCTTTTTGACAAGGAGAATAATAATTGGGCCTGTGATCGTCGTTTGTGATGTTCAGAATGCAGAACTAGCTTCTTTAATATATGTTCGCGAAATGGTTGCTTTGACAAGGGTATACCGCACGGACTTTGAAGTCCACTACGCTAATGAGGAGCGCCGATAGCCGTAGTCATAGAGTCTGTGTGTACTGTTCATGGCCATCCGACCGGTCTAACGCTACGCTTTTCAATAGCCTTGTTCATGTCAATTGTCAGACGATCGCTTTCCGTTTTTTGATGTTTTTTTTTGTTTTTTCTTCAATCAGATCTGGTAGATGCAGATGATGTGGTTGCTGGGGAAGGTGATCGATTTTTTTGCGGTTACCGCATAAGCGCCTATCTGAAAGCATTAGGTCTACTTGTGGAATTCCGTTTGCTGAATCCCGCAACAAAGAACTACATCAGTGAACGTTTGAAGACTCTAATTTTTGATGATCGGTATAATTCCAACTCCAAGAGGTGTCTTCGTAAATCTTGTTCCGCCGTTCAAGATGTTTTTCGCATGGGATGCCGAACAGTTGTAAAAAAATATGACTTTGCCGGAGGTGAATGGTAAGCTTAAATTTGTTTTTCATTTTGTGTGCGCCATTTTTTAGTTTGTGCTTCACATGAACTAGGCATTCAACCGTTGCCTATAACGGACCGGTGCCTTTGACCTCTCTCCCCGCAACCAATTCTTTTTGGCCGCTCTTCCCACCCATAATGTCTCTATTGATAACACACCAGATACCAGCAACGATCCCTTGCCAAATAGTGCAGTAAGTGGTTTTCAGTCTGCTAGCTCGCATTTTCTCAGGCTTCGTCAGCCTCTCAATCTCAGTTCCTTCAATGCGGGCACTCATGCAGGCAGACCAAAAGACCCGTTTAACTCTGACAATGGACTCACTCTCGATTCACGTCGGCTGCATGAGTGAAACACGAAGTCCGGATTCGATTAGTGTATTTCAGCTAACTGTGTCTGATGTCTCGTCAAGATATCTCCTGTAAACTTCATGATACGTAGCAGCTGAAGCTGTGGGTCAACGCGGTGTAGGAATAACGTTAAATGAGGATACTGAACCGGCCCTTTCCGACTGACTGGATCCCGGTTAACAGCCGTTTGTGCACCGTGAAACTGCAGAGATCAGTCCGCGCAACAGAAAATAGTAGTGTTTGGCGCAGTTTATTTGTCATCTCGGCATACGCCCTAATAGACTGCACCAGTGAAGTGCAAAAAGACGAATTTTCTGACGAGCTCGTCACTCTTGTTCGGAACGGAAAGGGTGTCGACATTGTAGTAACGACAGGTGATTTTAATGAAAAAGTTGGAAAATTGAGTGAGTTGGGCGGTGTGCCTTGCCTGCTCAACGGACAGATAACAGGGAAAGATTTCTCCAATTCTGTGCTAACGACTAATTTGTCCGTGTTTAGTGCAAATTTCCGACCTCGTTCGCGTCGCACAGCGACAGGGCGTTGCAACTCGACAGGTGGTCTGAGTCGGATCGACCAAATTTTAATAAGCTGACGTTGGGCGCGGTTCTGTCCAGAACTGTAGATCATACTTGACCACGTACGTCGAGAAGGACCATGTTTTAATTTTAACACGATTTTCGCCTCAGCTCAACGGCCATCGACGCAGGTCACAAGCCCGATCGGCCGTCGAACGTCTGTCTGATTCGGCTGTTCGCAACAGCTACGAACAGAAACTATCCGAGGGACTAAGAACTTCAACGAGCAGCACTGTAGACGAGCAGTGGGATCAAACGAAGCAGGCTATGCATTTGTCAGCAGACTTCGTCTGTGGTCCTAGATCTAGCGTTCCTCAAAGACATTGGATCCTGCAAGTGTCGCTGGGTCTAATGGAGCAAGCACGCCAACTGCCTAACTGCAAGGAAATAAATAAGATACATCGATAGTTGCAGCGTCAGTTGATGACAAGTCCTAAGAATGACCGTGTAAGCTGATGAGTTGAATTAGCCGAAGAAATGCAATTAGCAGCCACTTCAAGTAACAGTCAGGGACTGGTTGAGCTTATACGGGACACCGGCGGGTGGCGAAGTTAAGTTAGTGAAGTCGTGTGCGATAAGAATGGAGAGCTCATCTATGGTAGATAGGAAAGACTAGACCGTTGGGCAGAGCATTCCAAGGATCAGTTTAGCTGACCACATGATAACGTACTTAGTCCAACGTCTGCAGTTATGAATCCTTGGGCGGTGTCACTTGATCGCCCAACGGAAGTGGAAGTGCAGTCGAATATTCGGCTTCCGAAGAGGGGAAAAGCTGCCGGTCCCAACGATCTTCCTCCTGTTCTTTTCAAATTGGGTGGGGAATCTCTGGTGAAATCACACCTCCTTGCTTCGTGATATTTGGAACGAGGAACATTTGATGATCAGTTGAGGGCGTTGAAGCAGACATTGGAGAAGCGACAAATATGGTGAACCCTACACAAATGCATTTTTCGCCCTTATTGTGTTCTCTTTTGCCATGATTCCAATTGCACTGAATGTAGACACAGGTTTGTGCATCGTATTTATGTATGTATATACCTCGAGGTCAGTCACCGCAGATCAGCTTTAGCTTATTTTAAGCACGGCGTAATTACCAACTGAAAACAATAAAGTTCGATCGTCAGGCATCATTTGACTGAGTAGTGGTTTATTAAGGTTGAATAGTGACAATTGAAGCTGCTAGTTCAGTACACTATTTATTCCGCTTCATCGTATCTAAATCCTGGTCTTCTTCAAAATATCACCTCAGATCTTACACTCCTTGCGCGAACGGACTCTGGTTTGGGTTGCTATATCACTCCACCGTCTACTCCGAGCAGTGTTTTAAGCCATATCAACGGCCGCCGTTCCGAAACGTATACAAGAACATAGAAACTGTGGACGCACTCAGTCATATGAATTAATTTAGCTTTACTCTCGAAAATAATCTTTGACAGACTTTACATGCCAAGGTGGTCCTCGCAAGCTGCAAGGTCTTTCGTTCCCAATACGGAATTTCCCTCAGCTGTGCTCTGGGTACATAGTGGTAGCCAGTGGTACCCAACAGTGCATTTTCTCTATTTCTCTTTACTGTTTACTTGTCTCCTGAGGAAACAAGCAGCCGTGGTTCTGTTTAATGGTGAACCACTCTCGCAACGTAGAAATGCTACCAACAGACGTTTGTTGTGTGTTGCATTACCAACACTTGCCAAGCGAAAACTTACCACATCCTCGCCTCATGTTCTGTTCGACTGCGGCCGCTTATTTAGTTATCATGGTCCCGCCCTAATGACGGGTGATTATTTATGTGTCTGCAGATTACTCTTCCCCTGGAACACACCCTGAAATACTAAACAAACGGTGTCTATGTTGGGACGCGGTGATATTTCAAAATGGAGTTTGGCTGCGCAAAGCATTCGTTAACGAATGGATTATTTACATGCTCCTTGTTTGATGACTGATTTCTGTCGTGACCTACCTCACAATCACGTTTGTGCCCTTCTTAATTCCCATTCGGTTTCAGGCGTAATGTGTATTCTCCCGGTGAAATGCAGCGTGTTATTCTGGCCGCAGTTTGTTTTCGCCAACCGCATATTGCATTCTTGGATGAATCAACTAGCCAACTGAACGAACCAGCGGAACATCAAGCGTATGAAAGTCTGAAAGCAAGGAATATCACACCTGTCTCCGTCGGGCATCGTATGAGTTTGAGAGTGCATCATGTGGAGGAACTGCGTGTTACTCCGCGGTCCGTGCCTGCAGATCTATCCGATCTACCGCCACATCGCGTCATAGCCTCCGGTCAGAATTGGTGCCACATCACATACGCGGCTGACACGAAGAAATTATAATCATATCAATCCCAACATACACCAGATACTCTCTCGCAGCCTTGACTGACCCTTTCTCCCCGATCGTACTTATTCACTTTGCTGCTCAAGTTCGATGGGGAGTCGGTTGTCAAAGTGCATCTCTCTTCATGGATTGCCGCGGCCATTACATTTTCACTCAGACGTTAACTGCTGTTGTTTTGTGTCCACTCCTGATAATCTCTCTGAATGAGGACATGAAATTGGTGGCCGACATCGGTATTATCTTCATTGTGCCTCCCACTTTTATGCACTTGTATGCATTATTCGATCTCACAATCCCGAACTGTTGCCCTGAATCGTCACATTTCATCGTACTTGATTGCTTCTGTCCGTTCTTTCAAGGACGCGCATGGAAATACTTAATAAAACAAACGTCTCATCTAGCTTTAGCATATTTTCGCCCTATCAAATCTTCAAAGGTTCACTGCGTCTAAACAGTTTTGGTGAATTGCTTGGGACGTGTTGCGCGTTCTCACAGATTGATTTCTTGTATCCGTGGTGCGCCTTGATTCAAGTAATAGTTGGAATATGAGTCAAAGTGACCACAAAAGAACATAAACGGAAAACAGTCTTGACTAATGGATTGTCCCGAATGAATTCTGTTGCGATACATGGTTGAAGTCCACGTTCTCCTACCGGAGGATTAGAAACAAAAACCACGGGACAAGAACAAACACGTCTTGTTGTTTTTTCTCATGTTTTTCTGCCACCTGCTATGTTACCGCATCTGAGATCTTATAAGGATCTACGTTACTCCAAATTTCAAGGCCGTCATTACTGGTTACTTCTGACGTTTATGGGATATGCTCATTTCACTATACCCACACGTCAACCCAGTAGTAACAGACGGTATTATGACGCTTAAACTGACAATAAGCGAAGAAACTAATATCATATCATTTTCCCACCCGAAATAAGCGTTTTATTATTGATTGCCATTTCGTCTAGCCTAAATGGGACCAAAATAAATGACGGAAATGTTTTTTAGAGAGGTTTAACATGACAATTAATACTGCTGAAAAATCTCATCGCATCCTTATCTCCATCAGCTGTTTTGCTAATGCTGTTATTTTTGATGATCTCCACTCAAAGTTAATGATATGGCAGTAAACCGTGAACAGTGGCGATCATGTTGTCATTTTCTATCGAATCGGAATGATTGAAAACATGTGCGTTTGTACAGTTAGACTGTGTTTCGTGTGTTAGCTGCAGCAACATCTTATCTTTTGCCGCCTGTGCAGGTCTACTCCCTGTTCCTCTTTGATATTCACTCTTTTTATAGAAACATGTGCCTGTGGGGAAAAGGCAGCGGTCAGTGAGGCTTGTCTTGCTGTCTTACGCCGAACGATGATGATAATGATCTAAATCAAACTCAGCGACGGTTCAAGTCTTATATTAACGGTTCCGATAACAATCGGTGAGATGATCAAATCAGTAGCGCGAATTGATTTAGTAAAAAATACCAGGAATAGGAAATTAGCTAAAACGATGATTCACTCAGCGATTAATCGTCAGCTGTTAGGAACAGTTTATTAAACAGACGAACTGGAATAAGCCAAAATGAGGTAAAAGATGGATGAAGGTAACGGACTCCATGCGCGTGATTCACGCCATAGTAGACGTGTCAGTTATACGACTCTAGGTCAAAATATTCATTGCTCAGCCAGTATATTACGTCAAACACTCCTTGGCTCTAGATTACTCATTTATACCGAGGCGAGTGACATTCAGTTAGTCGAAGTTACAAATAAGGAGATTCTCTCTAATGTTCCCCAAACCGTTCTATTTCATTTTTGCATTTGCTCAGATCCTATGTGGTGATTTAACACTCCGAGTTCGGCTGCCGATTATACGAGACACCATGGTGGTATCGAAAATTTAAGACCCCTTATATTTCTATGACATGCTTGCACAAGTGTGCAGTGGAAGGGCAGACCTTATAGCTAGTAAACGAGGAAGGGACCGGCAACCATGACCTTGAGACCTGGAGTGGTAATGAGCTACATAAGGTCTCACTTTGTCAGGTGTGGTAACCAACCGGGCAATAAGGAATCACCATCTGCCCCCGAAATGATCAGCGGATCTGTGATTCGAATTTCTGACTTTTTTGGCTACAGGCGCTTTTCCACTGGATCACCATTGGTCGATTGACCGTGCAAAAGTGGAGTAGAGTGACGTTCGATAAACGGCTGACAAACCCCTTTGGCATCAGACGAATGACTCATGGGTCGGAAATCGGATCGGCCGCAAGCGCGAGAAGAGGATGAGAATCAGTGATTTACCCTAATTCGGAGATAAAGTGAGTGTAGCCTATTTTTCCTGACGCGTTGGTAATCGAACAGTGGCGTTGCCCTAAATAAGGACCAAAGGGATGGATGTAATCGACCTTCTGACAGGTGTGAGGTCACCGTTTTACTTTCCAAAAGCCAAGAATCATCATGCCGTTAGACACTCGCGCAGCCTTTGGCTGTTGATAATTCGGCACTATTGCGCTGGTCGTAGAATAATGGAGTAGGTAATCCAAAAATATTGTACCGTCATACCTCAAGTCGGGTTAGGCCTTATGGCCAGCCTCCGCCACCCTTCATCGTTTCCAGTGAAGTACAGAAAGGCTGCCCCATATCTCTATTTCTGTTCAATTTCATCAGAGGTGTTTCGCAACCATGGCCCTGAAACGTGTACTGGTGCGGAACTGCATTAATTCCCATAGGTCAGATGTGACAACGAGCCCGGTGGTGGCGCATTGCCGTCTGTCACCACAGCGGCCATTTTTGCGTCAGGTGCTTGATCCTCTTGGCCACCACCAGTCAATGCGCGGCCGCAACATCCGATATCCCTAGGCGCCACTCATTCAAGTAGTACGGGGGTTCAACGCTGTTTGACATCCGTGAACGGACGAGAACCGACATTTCCAGCGTATGGGGCGCCTTCCATTCCAGTCGCGCACGAACCATCATCGTTCAGCGTTGAACAGCAGAGCCAGCCTCGCCGCCCTTCTCTCCGAGTTACAAGTGGCATTAGAAAGAATGGATATGGAAGATGGACAGGTAGTGGACCATCAAGAATAGTAGTCAACACATGGAATGCAGTCTAACTGTGCAAACGCAAATTTTCAATCATTCTGATTTGATAGAAAATGACAACTCAATCGCCACTGTTCACAGTTCTCTTCTATATTCTTCACTGTCTCCAGCCAGCTCGATAATGGATCTTTCGGACCCCAACCACGAAGGTGCGACACCTACTTTACCACAGTTCGCTGTGCATTTTCTCATCCCACGCTGCCACGTCATGTGTTGACCTCCATATATCTTCATTTCCTGGGGATGAACAGAAAACAGGACACGTGACCCTAGCGATACTACGTAGGCGTCGGTGATCGGAAAGCTCTAAACGGCGATTATTTTAAGCACGCGTGCTTCACATCTCGCAACCATACAACAGAACGCGGATTAGCGCTGTCCAGTCGGTTGGGTCTTGGGTGTCTTTCAAGTCATGGATCACCACGAGTTTCGGACAACGGTGTCTATGGCGCATTTCAGTTCGTTGCCGAATAGTGGAATCTGGCTGACAAAACCTCAAATCAAGTGAACTTAGGCTTGCTGTTTATGGACGATTCTTTCGTGAACAACGTTTAAACGGTATATCTTTGCAGCGAACACCTTGGTAACTGTCGGGATTAAACTGGTGGCTTCTGTCAATGGACGTTCCTCTCTTTTAGGTCGATACAATCAGTGAGTCGCCCCGTGGTTACAGGATACGTTGTTCGCTGCTTATGTCACGGAACAAGGTGGTCAGTGCTTTTATCAGAACCTCTCCGCCCATTGTGAGAAGAACTGGAGGGAGTTCGTCGAGACTAACAGCTCTTCTTCTCTTCGGTAGCTGATTATTCAACTCTGCTTCCACTTCATTTGGGAGATCAGGAGACACCTCTCTTGAATTCGCAATTCTAGTGGTCAAAGTAATTCCATTTGCACGTGGCCAGCTAAACTGCTCTTAACATGTTCAGCTCAACGGTCGATCCTTTGTTGTTTCCCATTAATGAGATCTCCGTGTTGGTTTCACTAGCTGAAGTTCACTGCTGCTCGATGTTGCGTATGAGCTTAAACAGTCTTTTACTGTTACCTGAAACGGCTGCTACTTCCATATCTTCGGCTACCTCAACACGCATCCTAAACCTACTTGCACTGTCGCAGGTTGAGTGAGCCGAGATTCGAAGGCCGCCAATCCTTATGAAGATGTGAGCTACGAGACCTAAAATCTTTTGCGGTGCTATTTGGCAAGGAACCGTTGGATATATCGGGCAGGCTATCAGTAGGGCCATTGTGGGTGGACAGAAGGGTAAAAGAGGCAGTTGGGATAGAAGACAAATCCAATTAAAAAGGACGAATTCCGATCATTAGCATGCTTCTCACTAGCTGGCCTGCGCATTGTAGTGTGTGGTGACGCCTAGATATCGTGCGCGATGACCAATGCATTATGGAATTAATTTTACCCATATAACTCATTGGAAATGACGGACGGGTACTGCCAAGGAGTGCAAACGTCAATCAGAAGAACGAATAGGATCCTCAGCCAAAGCCTTTGGTTCTAACAAGCATATGTCCGCAAGACATCCGGGTAGCCGAGTGAGGTTCATCTACTTGGACCAATTATTCTGCCAATTTTTTTCGACTTAGCTGCAAGCTCAATTCAACTCCCATGCCCAAGGACCGAGAGACTTCGTCAGGCCTCTACTCATTGACCTTGCAGGCACGATTGAGGTAAGCCATCGTCTGTAGACCGCTATGTTATGGGGGCACGCAAGCTGTCATCAGCATTTTGCAATCTCATGGAAGCGTGAAGCAGGTTATAAAAAAATATTGTCCGTCTGCAACAGCAAGTTCATTCAACTGTGATGACGCCAGCGTCTTGAGTTCGAACTACTCATTTTCTCGTTTCTCTCTAGACGCATGTTCTACCATGATAGCCGCGTTTATCTTAGAAAATCAGGCCTGTGTATCTTGTACGCTCTAGATTCGTTATCGATATGTGGAGTTATTGCCAGGGATTTTCGTTCCGTCACTCTCCTGAAACATTTGACCAGTCCTTATATAACGTTTCTACTACGTCTCCGTGAGACCTTTGAGATAAGGGTTCCCCTTGATACTACTTAACTGCATAACGTCTATCGGCACTGGTCGCTTTTCGGGAACACTGCATTCACCTGAGCTCGCTAGTTGTGATGTGACACATTGCGTTGAGATACGTCCCATTTCTGCTCGGTTTCTGCGCCTTCTTGATACATTCCGGTCACTAACACAGACATCGTAATATGATGATGTAACATTAGCCAGGTTTGCTGCGAACTTGTTATCTAGATACTACCACCCAGATACGATCCAGACGCTGGAGGACGGTAAATGACCTAAAATTCCGGAAGCCGAATTAAAGCGTTCACTGATAAAATGTCAAAGGCAACCAGAACGAACGGCGAAGGATTTTATGGAATCAATGACCGAACCAGTCTATGGAGTTCCGCTTAACCGAAGAGAGTCGAGAATCGGTATAACGACCTCAACAGATGTAACGTACATACAGCAATAACGATATAAATATTTTTGTGTCGCAGACGTTAACAATTGTTACTGTATGTATTAAAAAATCACGGAAAAGTCCTGGACGAACGGTCTTCCGACCGCAAGTGAGACGGGAAACCCCATTCGCGGACGGGTTTGTAGTAGTACCCTGCTGGCTTGAGTGTCAGGTGGTATTCTCATCCTGGTTTGAACGTGAGATGATAACACTCTTCGAGGCCCTAGTACTGCCGACTGGCTGCTGCTTTGAAAGTGAGTCGGTGTTCCCTTCAGAAGTCGTAGCATGTAGAAATGATTTCAGGCCTTAGCGTGGCACGGATAACCATGCAGGGTTAACATCATATCTCCTACTACTAGGCAATACGCTACGGTCAATATATGCAACTTTGAACAGACCGATGCTAACAATATCGATGCGACGCATATGTCTTTACCATGAGTAAATAAGGGATTTCCCGGGTGGTTGTAATGTCGTGTCGAGCACAAGTTCTGATACCGAACAACACTGGCGGTAACATTTCTCACCAATCGGGGTTCTCGCGAGATCTGAGTACCACTTTGAATTGACACTGAAGGCGTTCGATGTCCTGTCGTAAGCGGTCATTCAGATCCGTTCTGTAACCAACAACTTGTTGTCCTCCGTCGTTCGTGACAGTAGGCAACAATCGTGTTGACTCATTCATTGTTCTATAATTTGTCGACCTACTTATTCTGTCTTGACGGTAGAAATGAGAATAGTGAACCGATTGATGCATGTTGATAACTAGGTATGACCGTGTGCTGGTGTAAAATACCAAACACTCAACATGGACGTGATTAAAGTGGGCATTAAGTTTAGCAAAATTAACGGTAGGCAAACCTGTGTGCCTCTACACTTTAATTTGTTGAACCGACATGTGAATATCTTTATTTATGGGCAGCCTAGCTTACCGTGTAATGGCTATCGTGGACTAGCTTTGATACGATTTTAATGTGTAGTGTATGTTAGGGATTTGTGGTCGATGAAAAAGATGAATTAACGGTCTTCGACTGTCTGACGAGAATGCTTAAGATATTGTATGCTTTCAGTAGCAGCTGATCTTATGTCAGGACGAAGCCTCTAGTGGAGGCTAGATTCCCCAAACGGGCTGTTTCGGGTCCGCTCGATAGCATAATCCGAAGCATCCACCGCTGTTCTAGGCGCGACAGACAGGTCCAGATGCATAAGGGTCATGTTGTTAGCTAATGCGGATTCCATTTCCAAAGGCGCTACTCGTGCGACCTACGTAAGCGTTAACCTACATGGATTATCACGTAGTATGTCGGCCGTTGGGAGCAATCGTTCAAACGGGTGCCGTGTAAAACGGCAATAGAGGTTCACCAGCCCAAAAATGCCTTAAGCTCTATGAGTGAAGACGATAAGGTGAAGATAGTGCCATGGACTATCATTTCAATTCAACCGAGTCCACAATTATCAAGATTGACTACTAATTGATGTTCTGACAGACGCAGAGTCAAATGTTGGGTGTCTTCATCTACGTTTCGATGATCCAGTTAGCTAATTAATAATATAAACGAATAAAATCTAAGTCCCATCTAATGCTATCGATAAATCTCTGAAATATCGGAACAAGCGTACGCAGGAATTTAAGCAGATCAAAAGGTGCCTGGCGGTAGTTTACTCGACGCCATCAGGGACAACAGGGATCTGTTGATAAGCTTTTACGGAATCCATTTTAGGAAATACAGTCATTCCCGGAAGTGCCATATATGGTCGTACGCTTGCGGGGAACTTAAGCGCTCTCATCCACTTGAAATATGATTTAGAAAAGAATGGAACTTAGGACTGTATGTACTTGACTAGTCACAACTGTGGTTCACTCATGGACTCGCTATCCATGCACGCTTCTAATAAAGTAAATTATTTCGGTAAGAAAAGTAGTGCGCGAGTGTACAACTGTGGGGATGGCTGAACAAGAAAATACGTAGAACGTCCACCTAAAGACCGAAGGAAACTGAAAACAATCTGTGAATTAGTTACTACTCATTGAATCGGGCACAAAGGCTAAATCCAGTACAACAACCAGTTCACGTCATCCCACAAACACAGAGTTTGTGTTAATAGCTTTTGTGCACAAATAGCTGGGTTGCGTAATCGGATTGGCACTGTTTGACTAAAGGCTAAAATTTTCCTTTCCGTATTGTATTCCAAAGCATAAAATTGGGATCAACTATATGTTTGGTTGGTACCATGTTTCGCGACTGATGACCTCTGGTGCCCCTTTTAGACGAATACTGTACATGCATAATAATCCGTATCACAAATTGTCTCGTTGATTCATCCGCGAAGTTCTTACGCCCCACTGTGTAAAAGATTCTTTTGAACTTGTATATATATATATATATATATATATATATATATTACAACAAAATATTTCCTTGGCTTCCCGAAAATTGTTTCCCATCGATGTGGCTTTTATTTTTACGAATGTACCTCTTCAGGAAACCGTTGATTATTTGTGCGATTTTATCGCTTCATCAAGCATTTCACTATCCATTCCCATTGACTGTTTACGAGGACTTATTGTATGATGAACCCATAATATTCGATTTGTTTTCGTAGTTACCGTATAAAAGCAAATCAACGGTGTGGCATTGGGCATCCCATTAGGCCCTATACTAGCAAATGCGTTTTTATCCATGATAGAAACAAAGTTGAATGAGTGCATTTCCAAAATGGTTTTATACAAACGATTTGTTGACAACAGTCTTGTTTTTACTGATTCATCCCAATCTTACAGTTCTTCATGAAGAAGAGGCAAACAGCAGTTTTAATTTTTTAGACCTCAAACTCATGAGGCAATCGACTGGGATCATAAAAGGCTCCATCCATAGAAAAGCCACCTGGAATGACCAGTAGTTACATTCCACAAGTTTTACGCCGATTGCATACAAACGCAGCTTAATAACTACTCTTTATTATCGCGTTTGGAGTATTTGCGCCCGAGAAGCCTTCGTGGAAGAAGAAAGCTTTCTTCGCGCAGCAATCGTTCGTAATGAATACCCGATAAAATTCACTGACGCCCATGGCTGATAAAAGCCGAAAGGTAACACAACCTATAAATCAATGAAGATAGCTGTATACATCAGATTGGCCTTCAAGAGAGGCCATATTCTCAATGTTGCGTGTCACAAACTCAATTCAGCCATAAATCATATATATATATATGCAGAAGCAGCAAGTAGTATCTTAGTGCGTGAACAAAATTTGCCCGGGGGCACACAGCCGGTTTCACGGTTATTGTCGCTCGTCAGGTATGCGTACCCGGTGCTCTCTTGTCCAAACATCCACATACTTGTACACTCCGAATTGATATGTCTGTCTGAACAGAATCGAATCTGTAGCATGAGGAGTGTGCATGGAAGCTGTTGATCGAAGAGTCGACAGAAGAACCACAACTGTGATTCGTTGATAATTGTTTGTCAGTTGGGCTGAGCCAACCTGAGCAACGAGGAGAGAATGCCCNCCCAGGGTCCGAATTGGCTGCTCGCTCTCAACGCTCCACCAAACAGCCCCAAACGACCAGCGCCTCATATACCCTCTGATAAGGAAGCCCCGTGGTGGAACTGTTCCTACTAAAATGCCAAAACGAAGTCCTGGAGGTCTCCATCACATTGACTGATCGTTGTTAATCACCCTAGGGGAGTTCGCTAAACCCTGGTTCCAAACCAACCACGAACGGCGTACGAAGCATGCCGCCGTGTGCTCACGAGAATCTGCGGTAGAGGGGTGTACCGGGTACTCGACATGTCTAGCCCCATCCGAAAGCCGTATGAACTGAGCAACCCGTTGCCGGTCCGCAGTGCGTTACCCGACCTTCAGATCTCCCCGCCGCCCTGTGGGTTAGACCATTTGGTCAAAGGCTCAGGGTATGGTCGCCTAAGTTAACCCTCCACTAAGGTTAAGGTAATCGAGTAGCATCAAGTCCAGAGAGGGCTCACGACGATGTGATGGCAAATGTAGGAATTACTGTGTGATGAACGCTGTGTATTGTTTCTTTTTTTGCTTGCGTTCTTTGTCATGATTCCGATGATACGTGATCTGTTTTCAGCGACTGGGAATGGTACTGGGACGCATGACTTGTCTCAACAAGTCTGCTGTGATAACCAGTCGGCCGATATCGAACTGCTGTCCATTCAAATATAAATGTTTATAATGCTTGCCTGATCAACGGCAGCGATATTTCAACACTGTCAAGTCTCATAAAGCTCCGAAGAAAAAGCATGCGCTTACCAAACTACACATTAAAGGTAACTGGAGATGGCTAGTCAGTCTCTGGCAAAAAACGCAACTCATAACATCTTAGGCATTTTATCTATCACCAATCTCACCCGCGCGAATTTCCCATTTACCACGAGCGATTCCTCGACAATAAGAACGAATAACAGACAACCAGAAATAAGACTGTGCATGACTAGGAATTACAAAAGCAGAAACACTAGTTATATTTCACTCTGCTACGAAAATAATAATACCAGACTAGAAAGAAAAGCGAATATGCAGTAAACGGAAGCATTCGTTCGATGGTGATGCGGGGAGTGATGGCGTTAGTAGTGCAGATTTGAATGTATGATACTCTTGTCTTTTGTATATACGAGCAGACAAACGAACAAAAAAGTGAAGGGGATGAGGCGGAGGACAAAAAAGAAAATGAATACAAACACGAGGTCGTAGTATACACCGGACTGGGAACAATCTGAATGAATGGTTAAGGCAATCACTGGTCATTTTGAATGACGCAAGTGATAAAAACGAAAAGAATTTGAAACATCATGTCGATAGGATGGGATAGAGAGAGAAAGAGAGTCCTGAGCAATGCCCAACGGAAGGTGGGAAGTAGGTCTTCGGGTTGCAATCACGCTCTGAGTCAATCGGAGTCGGGATCCGAAGACAGACAGTACGGGACTTTTCGGGTGCGACAGCCTATACAGTGGATGGAAATTCGCGAATACAAGAAGAGGTGTCAACTCAGAATAGGAAGAATTGGTGATCGAAGATAAACAGAAGCTGACCAAATGAGCATACGCAAGAGGCTCCACTTAGACACGAGAGATGGAAAAGAAAAGCAAGAAAACAACGACACCAAGGAAAAATAGAGGGATTCTGAAGTCTAGTGACTTTGAAGGAAAAAGGAAGAAAAACCGTGGACGCGTGAAAGAGTAGAGAACAAGAAACGCGCGCACACGCAGTTGGAAGAGGCTTGAGGTAAGGAATTAAGTGGTTTTCGTAAAGCCCCAAGATTGAAGTAGAAAGACAACAACTTCGTAGGTTCCAATCATGATACAAGAATTTGGGACCTGACGAATGTAATGTGTTCCCATGCCTCGATACAAGCCCGATGCACCTTCTTCGCTGGCAACACGACGCAACGTGTGCAAAAACCCGCGGTATTGTCCGTCAGCCTCTCGTAGACGGGTGCGAATTACCTCTGTGGTAAATAATCGGTAACGAAGTAAAAACAATGCTGTCCAAGCAGATGGTATCAATGAGCATCGGATAAATAACTTCGTCATTTGGGATGTAAACGCTTCATATACGTTAGTTGTTGAGACGTAATTGACAGTGATTTCTAGTCATATCTACACGAAAGTCCGCTTACGCACTACACAACCAAAAGTGAATGTCACGAACTGGAATCGAACCGGTGACCTTCCGATTTCCAGGCCGATGTCGTTCTCCACAGGAGCTCAGAGACAGAGTAACTGCCTGATAAGCAGAAAGCTTCCGATTAGATTCCAGATCATGCCGTCGACTTTTGGATGCACAGTGCGCAAGTGAATTTTCCATTCCGTTATTTCTGGCTCTTTGTGTCATCTCAAAGCAAATGTGTATCTACTAGAGTTTCGATACGTCACTCGATTTAAGATTAGGGGAACTGCAAGAAACTGTAAGTGGTAACTCGAAAGCAACGATCTTTATATATAAATATATATATATATCACCAGAATCGAAACTGTAGCAACAGGAGTGTGCATGGAAGCTCTTCATCGAAGAGTCCACAGAAGAATCACAACTGTGATTCGTTGATAATTCTTTGTCAGTTGGGCTGAACCAACCTTAGGAACGAGGGCAGAATGCTCCAGAATATACGTATGTATGTATATATAGAAGCAGGAAGTAGTATCTGGATGCGTGAACAAAATTTGCCCGGGAGCACACGACCGGTTTGGCGGTTATTGTCGCTCGTCAGGTATGCGTACCCGGTGCTCTCTTGTCCAAACATCCACATACTTGTACACTCCGAATTGATATTTCTCACCAGAATCGAATCTATAGCATCAGGAGTGTGCATGGAAGCTCTTCGTCGAAGAGTTCACGGAAGAACAACAACTGTGATTCGTTGATAAATCTTTGTCAGTTGGGCTGAGCCAGTCTTAGGAACGAGGGAAAAATGCCCAAGGTACTACATGCTGCTTCTATATATACATATGTATATTCTGGGGCATTCTGCCCTCGTTTCTAAGGGTAGCTCAACCCAACTGACAGAGAATTATCAACAAATCACAGTTGTTCTTCTTCTGTGGATTTTTCGACGAAGAGCTTCCATGCACACTCCTGATGCTATAGATTCCATTCTGGTGATATATATATATGTATATATCAATCGAGAATTTATTCACAGATTAGCCGTCTATGAAACCAAGGCTACTGGATAAGAACGATGGAGGGAAGAAAAATGGAACGTGACGCAGTGCTTGTCACACAAGAATTAGTGAAAATGCACTCGGCCCATTTGTATGTTTTCAGAGAAAGGCCAGAATGAGAAAAGAAGTTCTCTGATTGGTTGACAATCGATTGCAAAGGCACGATATCTTTGAAGTACTAGGCAGCTTTTGCTGAAGTTGTAGTGGACAAATCACTGAGACCGAATTTAAACAGATAAGTTTGTGCCTGTATTAGATTAAGCGAATTTCTGGCGAAATGCTGTCATATTTCAATAGACCCTGTTATTACTAACCATAGTTTTCGAATACACCGCGACAGTATCACCAGTTGCTTGTGTTTATCGAATATGATATTAAATAGAGCCACGTTTAGCGAAGTGCACACCACTGAATTCGTCGTGGAATTTTTATGGGGTATCGAATGTGCCGCCTACTTTCTAGTACTTGTTATTTCAGTCTGTCTTTTTTGGCGTGAATCTTTTACGGTAAAAAAACAGTCATATCAATCGTGAGTGAATCATCGGATAAAAAGCTGATTGATGTAGTTGAAATAGTAATTTACAAAACCAGAACCAGGCTTTTTTTGTCACGTTTGCATTAAGATCAATCTAGATGCTGTGCCGAAAATGTGGTTGAGTAGCATGTTCTAACCGATGTAATTGGTTGACTTGAAAATTTCTCAGACGCGTCCGTTATTTTGTGCGTTCCTCGCAGAAAACCAACCTCAAAAGCCAAACTTGCACGTTTTGCCATATTCGGGCCAATAAAACTGGAGTCGGTTCTGATTCACCTTCTTAGTGCACGAATCAAGATTATGGGATTTGCAGATCGATATGTGCGGAAGAAGTCCAATGGTGATTTCGACAAAACATCCAGTAACAGTGAGACAAAAGGAACGCGGCACCTGACCTACTAACCTCCGCCTGTGCAACTTGGTGAAGCAATCACCCGTGCGTTCACTGCTGCCTAATTAAGCGAAAGCTTCATTAGCTTGTCAGTAGTCTCTTATTCGAAAATTAAATTTCCCATCCTCATTCCATCTGTGATCGCATCTTCTTTCGTTTGGAAGCTGTACAGGTCAGGTACAAGACGGTTTTTCATTGGATCAGATGACTTAAGCCAGCTTAGTCAGAAAGAAGAGAAGAACAAACCAATCTTACTCATACATGACGTATCTGAATAGGAGCGGTCTTGAGGATTCCATTAAACGAATCGAAACAGAGACAAGGGTGAGTTGGCAGTGCCTAAGTCGTTAGCAGTTATTTAATTATCTGCTGGAAGTGTCAGTGCAGTGGAATAGGTATACTCTGTTGTCACTAGGGCTCAATGCACGGGGAAAGGGGAGGCGACAGTCGTGAATCTGAAAGTTGGAGTGGCATAAAGCATCTCGAGGTCTCAGTAGATCAGGTGTAATAATAAGCCGTGTAATAAGGAATTGCCCTCTATCACTAAAGTGGCTGGTACATTTTTTGTTCGACTTTCGTAGAGTGACAGACATTCCGTTCACTCGACTACCGCCGGTCGTTATCCGTGTCCATGTTCCCAAAAACGACTGGTAAGCACAATCCGAGTACCACGGTCAAGTATCGCAGCTTACTCGTAAAGGAACTGGACAAAATCGAGTCTAGTTGAATCTTTATGCTGTGAAGTTTGCCTATTGGGCCGCGAAAAAAGCGTTGAGTGAGAGGAAACGTTTTTTACCAAATGTCTACAGACATCTCTGTATGCAGTATTAGGTATTAGAAATAAAGTCTATTGGAATTTGGAATGTGTAAACAAGTGTAGTGCAAGCGTAATTTTTGTGAACTTGTCCGCTTCGGGCACAAAATGAACTAAACTGGCTCTTTGGCCTATAAAACGAGAAAATTTTCCAGTCTGAAGACACTCGTAGCTGGAGGATATTGAAATGCAGTAATTGTCTGAACCCATTCACTCGTATACATTGCTGAAATGTGTTCTTTGTGAAGTACAAATTGTGAAGATGAAATTAGTATATAATAAAGTCCCGTTTAAGAAAGAACTGCCACTGAAATTACTAGAACACCACTGATCTAAAGTCGCTGAAAAACATTCCGCATTGCACATAAGCAAATCGTGCGAAGCACTAAGCCATCTATCACGCAATAGTCCAAAAATGTTGAGCTCCATATATTTCACTCTTTTGTATTTTATCTCTTCATGTGTTCTGGTGGTGCGCGGTTCAGGTAGCTGTTCAAAACGATAATCGAACACATTTCGACTTCTCTTCCAAAGCTCGTCGCAAGGGTGACCAACAGTGCGATTTTAAAGTACCCGTTGGACGGCAGGCAATCCTAGCACCATGAAGAACTCAGACCAGTAGATCACACAGAAAGTTTCTTATGACTGCTGAATCCGTAAGAATTCGAATGCTTATGGTAGAACTGCATCGGCAAAGCCGCGTTGTTTTTTGCCTTGGTCAGGACAAGGATTTCGGTAACCTATCCTGTGTGTTCAATCTGCCGAGCAATTTTACCATCCATCCTAATTTCTCACCTGTACTTTGTTTTTCTTTTATTCTTCAAACACTGTACTTACATCGGTTCACACCTATGCCACGGACCATGAAACTCCAGTCGGCTGTCATGACTGCTAAATTTGTTACCCACGTTCGCCCATTGCAAGCAACAGCCAAATATTTTAATCTTACTTCATTATGTTATCATTATTTTTTTATAGTTAAATTACTGTATTGATATATCGGAATGAAGTTTTGATAGCGTTTACATACTCCTCATAAATCGAGTTAATTGACTTGATTTCAATCATACAGTAATTATCTTGCCAAACTTCAAATCGTGGCATAGAATGTTTTTTTCTCTTTATCAGGCAGTTTGATGACTTGGTGTTCCTTGTTCCCAACTAGCTATGGTCTGTGCCACCCGCCCATTGGTAGTTCAGCAACGCGTTGGAGATACGCGCGTTTTCGGTATGAAAATGAGTGAGCTCGAAAGTAGACGGAATTATTAACTATCGATGATGATGTCTGTGTTCGATCCCCATCCTGGGGTTTTCATCCTTAAGAATTTTCAGCAGTGCAAACTCTGAGAGCACGAAGACAGATTTCACTAACCGGATGACTACTACTCATTCGTAAGCTGCTTAGGAAAAGTGCTTTCTCGAGAAACCGTATTGTGGCGCACAAACCCATTTTCGTCGAACTATAATAACGGATATAGAGTATCCCAAAAGCCCGGCTGAATACAAAACACAACTGTGAGGGTTAGTTGAGAATTCCTTCGGAAATAGCCCATTAGCAAGATGCCAGTCATTATCTAATCAATCCATTAGCATGCATTCTGCTGACATTGATTAGTAACATGTAGCGGTGCAAGCATGATATACGTGCACTCGTGGCACGGCACCTTTTACGTTCGCCAATGACTGATAACATACTGCTAGCCTTTCATACCAGCCAATCAGACGTCGACACTTTATTTAATCTGGCCAATCACACCTGCTCATCAAGTTGTACAGTCAAAAGCAAAGCCTTGGTTCCGTTTTCTGTTTTTTTTTAATAATACGAAATTTTTGATTTCTGGCTTGATTTAGGAATCGGATGATTGAGAGGTCCCTAACCAGCTCTTCAAGGACTTGTAAAGGAGTACTAGGTACACAAGTATAGACATATTACATGATGGTCCAAGTAAAATATCATGCCTTTTTCAAGAGTCGACCTCTGGTTCTATAAACAGAGCAGAGCGTCTAGATTTTACTGCACATAGTTTGAGTAACCGTGTACTAACAAGACTAGCGACTGAATTTGCGTGATTTGGTCTTCAAGTCCGCCGGCTGGTTTCAGGTAAATCCACTGGTGATAAACACGATGTACTGGGCGGGGCGTAAATCACACGCCGCACAAGCGGTTAGTCAGATTGTGCGACTTCTCATCAATCACACTGTTACTGGCGTCATTCATATCAGACTCATCTTCGGAAAAGTCTCTTTAACCCGTCACTTATTTCTACCAAATATTCGTACAGCTGAATACCTGGAGTTAAAAAAATCTTTTCTGAACTGAAATATACGGCAGTCAGAACGTAGATCAAAGAAAGAATTTGGTGACTAAAATCGTTAAAGAACGAGAATTCTAGAAAAGATCATGCTTTCAAGATATGATGTAATGATATTGTGAATCTCGTTTGCATTCCGTGCTTTTCCCACTCTCTCTCTCTCTCTACGTTTGTACACACTTGCGCATGTGCACATGGATTGTCGGTGACTATTTTCAAAACTGACATTTTCTATGCTCGTTAGATTCTCATATTTTTCTTCTTCAGAGTAAAGATTCTTTAACAGTGTTACTAATTGAAATTTGTAATCTACTGAATGTTTTCACTACGATCATCTGGAACGTGAATGAATAATGAGTCCTTTAAGAATCAAAAGCGATTCGTCGATCAACCAAATCTAACATTCAGATAGATGATACAGGTCCCAAATGTGTGGTTTATTTCTTTATTTTACAGGCGAATGAAAGATCAAAGTTATGCCGGAAGCGCGGCCAGTTTTGTAGTTAGTTCCGCCCGTCAGGTATGCGTACCAGGCACTCTTCTGACTATTCTTTCCTATACTCCCAAAGATTCGAAGGAGTGTATAAGTGTGGGGATAAATGAACCGGTGTGTATTGGATAGGCATATCTGACGAACGACAGTAGCCGTGAAACCGATCATGTGCTTCTGGGGAAATTTCGTCTTTCCATCCGCGTTTGAAACATTCCATTTGCATTAGAAAATTTTTTTAATTTGAAGTGGAATTACTATAGTCGGTTTTCGTCAGGCTGAGTAAATCAAGTCCATATTCGTATTCGTTTGGGTTTTTGCTTACACCGATATCTACTTTTTAGTGACACAAATCGCTTAAATTATTTCGCTAAAACAAGCGAACCAAAAAAATTTTGTAGAAATGATGCGTTCCGCAATGAACGCCGGTTGAGAATTTCAACTTGGACGAACTCCTGATCCGTGAGACTGAATGCCAAATAAGGTACATTAAAATTTCGGCGGATTCAAGACCGGGAATTAGGAAATTTCAAAATAAAGAGAGTACTTTAGCGAACAGCGTTTCAAAAAATGAGTAGAATATGAAGACCACGAATAAAAACTTGTCATTTACACACACACACACACACACAGACAATTGCTGATTCCAGTCTGATGGGTTAGTCATTCGGGTTTAAGATAGATGCACTTCTCATAACAAACTGTCATCGAGCGAAGAATTTGGAGTTTCCTTTGTTAAACCGAGGCACGTCACTCAGGGACTGATGATTCGGTGCCAGAAAAATATACGGATAAACAAAGTCGGGAAATCGTTCGGCGAAGTGTTAAAAAGTGTAACAAACTTCCTGTTCGTTCTGCAGGTGCAGATGCAAATTGAGGCTTACCGAACTGCCATTACTGTGGTGCTCATCAACTAATTGAAACAATCTACCCTGGCTAGTGAATTTTGTCTTGACAAAAGGAGAATTATATGGGTAGTCAGAGTGATGAAATGGAATTTAAAATGATCTGAAAGATGAGGTTAGAAATTTACCTTTCTTTACTTCGTTTATTGATGAAACAACTGTTATACATCATTTTGATGGAGAGAGTCACAGCCATCAGACGCCTGCTAAGTGGGGAAGTTCACGGGCAATGGAAGGATCCGAACCCACGACCTCCTTGTTGAAACGCCGAGATTTAACTCCTTGAACATGGCGGGCCAGAAAACCAACGCCAATGGAACAAAGGAAAGAACGAACCAACTCTATGAACGTCCGAGCAGCGCGTCACAAACTAGCGAATTGCCACTCGCGTTCTAACGCACAAAAACAAGAGGGAAAAGGTTGCACGTGTGCACAGACGGTGACATGTCCTCAACCGGGGGGAGTAGCCGGAGAGACCTTGCGATCTCAAGCCGAGGAACTTGCCCCATTAATGATTCCCACTAGGGATAAATCACACACGAAAGAATAATCTAAAGAGCATTCTGTTTATTTGATTAGATGAAAATTAACGATCGTCAAACACAAAAGATAGCCACGACTCCCTGTTACATCGTAGTATGCACATATATGCGTTATTCATTTAGTTAACTTTGTGGAATTTCGAGTACAGCCGTGATACCACATCGGCAAACAGTGATAAAATGCGGAAGTAGTGCCGCGACATCGGTCTTTTTCTCGGTGTCAATCAACTATTTATGAGTAAAACAATTCGGTTATCGCAGATGGCGAAACGACCGACGGCGGTAAAGAAGGTGAAGTCGTGGCGCATGGTCATCGAAGTCACGAGTTCGAATCTTCCGAATCGACAGTCAATTTCTAAACTTGACAGCTTTAGAATGACTGCTTTCCGGTTCCTAAAAATGATGTGAATGTTATTTCATTAATGAAGGAAGTGATAGATAAACGATAAAGGCAAACCATGAAGTACTCTAACATTCTGAATTAAGGGCGTCAGCGAAAATTTACACAGTGATTGCCATTTCAAGATGATAAACTTGTCCCATTAATAATTCCCATTAGGGTTAAATCAGCTATAGACTTCCCTTGATAAGGGATCGAGACCCCTCGCAAAGCTCAAAAGCTTTGTGAATATGTTTGGACTCGGTGGAAATCACATTTTCCAAAGATTGTTTCTCGGCCGTACTTGCCCCCATCTGAATGGATCCATCGGTGGAATACTTTCACGTATGAGTAAGCATGATTTCACAATCCTGTCATAGCGTATCACGGGTATTCAAATAAACGCTTTTCTGTCTGAGCTGTATGATTATCATTCTTGAAAGTTTGAACGTGAATATATCATCTTGAGGATGAGATCGCTAATACACACATGACTTGTTATGCAATATTGCGCTTGAATCTGACGCGAAACTGCACTGGCGTTTGACGTTGACTGACTTATCGCGATCATCTGGTTCTTGATTGTGCTCAAATCTTCTCGCTTTTTTCATGCGTTTCTTGACTGATTAACTTTCTCAGGTTCCTGTAGGATCCAACTAATTTGAAGTGACTGGTTTGTTCAAAGCACAGAGTTTCCTCGATCAAATTTGTTAGGAAAGAAAGAAGGCATATGTGACAAGACGTAAGCATTTCGTTCATTCCTTTCGATCGTGAACGTAAAACACTACAATCTGTACACAATAGGTTGTAAAATATGAAGTAATAGATTTGTGTTTCAAACTGAAAACGAACAATGAAAGATATCGCGTTTTTGCCGGGAATGCACGATACTGGCTAAGACGATGAACCGCTAAACTGTTCTGGAGCGTGGAAGATCAACTGGAGTTTGGGCAGCCAATTGAACTTCGCTGACAAAGAAGTCAAGAGCTTCCGTTATTTCCCTGTTCTTTGAAAATGCGTTTTCGTTCCCATTATGCGGAGACATTCCGACAGTTTAAGTTAGATGGCTATTGCGAAAGCCAGTAGGACGAATTCACGTGATCGCGTATCACAGAGAGCATACCCTGGACCATAGCATAGATTACTGAGAATACAGATAAATTATTCAAGTACTAACATACTTTCCCATGACGAATGCATTAACGGTTCAGATATGGAAAACTTGGAATTGCGCCAAAATTCGACGAGAATCAGTGAACGAAGAATTCGCGACAACAGTTGTGATACGAGCGTTCATGCGCCTGGGCTGAGTGGCAAAATACTACTTGAAATTACACTATATATATGCAACTATAGATAGGACATTCAGCTCGTTCCAGGTTGGGCAACCATTGTCATTACATCAGCGCATTCTGGTTTTGGTTGTTACTTCACAGCATCATCTACTCAAACAGAAAAATAATGGAGAATAATGGAAGATCAATTGGAAAATAGTAAGTTGGAAATCTATCTTGAAGAATAAAGGTTTCGAATGCAAGAACTCTACTGACTGCGCCACTCAGCCATATCACATATTGTCTCCAACCATACTTTCGGGAATCTCGTGAACCCCAACTCCATAGTCTAAATGCACATACACGAACCGGCTCACTGGTTAAAGCTTTCATGCATTTTAACCATTTCATTGACTCATCACGTCGAATCATCCTCCGACCGCTTACTTCCTCGAAGAGCAGTGTCCATCGAGTCGAGCAGTCATTCCGTGGATATGCGCAAAACACGTCCCAACCACCTCAACCTATTCTGATTCAATGTCTGTTCTAAAAATTCGTCCCTAGGACCCAGTGCGGTGCGCCTAATTTCTGAATTACTAACAAAAGTCTCCTATTATATATTACTAGCACTACGAGGACAACGGTGTTCAAACACCGAAAGTCTTCGCAAATCTTCTGTTCCCCGTGATCCTGCCTAAGGGTCGTAGGGAAATGTCGACCTCACTGATGCTGTATTTACTCGACCTTTCGTGGATAGCCGGAAGTAACGCCAACACCACAAATGCCTCAACTTAACAAATGCCAATCAGGTCTTTTGTTTCCGAAAATACACTTCTTCTGATATGCGACCACTCGGTGAGATACAATTTCCGAATTAACTAAAGTTGTCCACATCGTCTAGGTGTTCGCATCAATCAACAACGTTCGGCTTTGAGCCAATCCAGTCGTGCAACAGCGGTTTATACTTCGAAGGTACAAAACGCATACCAAACATATCTGCACTATTGTTCAGATAATGGAGAAAAACCTGCAACTAACTTGGATCTTCACTCGATGGCAGAGTGTTGGCCGCATATTGTACGTCAGAAAGATTCCTGTCTCAGCCAATATCAGAGCCGCTACTCCCACATAAGGATGGGACTGTCACTATAATCTTTTCAATGACAAACTTGGGGAGGAAAGGTGAAAGGAGATAACCGCGACGAACACCACATCCGGTGATCTCTGTCAGTACCAAAAGGTATTCGGTTGTTAGCATTAAGTGATTGGATGAATAAAATGAGTTTCTCTGTCACATCCTTCAATGAGAGGCAACGCCGCAGAACTGCACGATCGACTGAGTCGAACCGAGAGAGATTATTTATAATTACCCCTGAACCTAGCTCACGTTCAAGCAATACATGTGACGACGTGTCAGAGATAACCCGAAATTCGGTTGCGACTCGGAAAGTGTAGCTAACAGTCGTTCAAAATTCTATGTGACATAGTGAAGTTTTCATGCCTAGACTTCAATTTTACCAGCCCAATCTTTAACTTTTCCCAGGATGCATTTTTAACGATACACTTGTACTGTATGTGGTAGTTACATCACCGCTCCTCGTCCTCAGACCTATGACATTCCAGTTCACTGAGTGGCTAATGCTTGTTCCTTACGGCTGGAATTTCCGTTCCTTTTCATGCACACTTACACGTAATACACAGGTATAAGCGCAAACTTAGGCATTACAAACGGATGGAGTCATCGGTACCCTCTCGCGCTCTCCCTTATCTCTCTGCGAACCAAGCGAAGGTACTTGCATTGCGAAATATCCCTCAAGGTTTGGCAATAAACATCGGAAAAGTAACTCGTGCTGCACGAGCTCAGTGCTCGCAAGTTGGCAGCGAAATAGATCGCACTAGTTACCTAACGAAAAATGACCACATCTTGAGTGTGTGTGTGTGTGTGTGTGTGTGTGTGTGCGTATGCTTGAATGTATCAGTTGCGCACACAACTGGGTAGGTGAGACTTCACGTCCGCTCATTCTGATAGTAACAGAAGGTCGATAACAACACTAGAATGCTTGGCTGACGACAAGATATTTTCCATGGGGCTCAGGACAGTGGAAAATCAAATATTCCACAGACCAGGAAGCCACCAACACTCCGGTGAATCCGTAGTGATTTACATCAAGTGAAATTCGTGCTAAGTGAAACAGCAGACTTCCGCCCCCCGATATTTGCTGACATCAGTGCACTACTTATGAGTAGCACAAATCGATAGTCACGAAGAGTGAATATGCCCTACCAGTTGAATAAATATCAATGGAATTCACAAAAATGATATGCAACATTGTAGTTCCAGTAACTCACAAGAGTCGAAACAGAATAGGCAAATATATTAGGAATAGTTAACCAGGTGTGGAATTCACTTCCAAACAATGTCTCGTGCCAGTGCATCGACGGCAAAAGGGAATAACCACATTTGTCTGGTTCGAAAGCAGAACTACGACGTCATTTGATGCGTCACAGCATATTTCATATATGTTATAAACACGTCTGCGAAGCGTTGGAATACAAGAGTATTGGGGTATGGATTAGAGACACACACAGTCAGCCATCATAAACACGTCTACCACATGTTTAATTGAGTCCTTCATGCTTGCATTCGTTCGAAGTGATTACCCGCATTCACTCTTTCTTTGTGATTATCGATTGGTGCCTTACATGAACAGCACATTGACATTAGCAGATAATAATATGAGTGTGAAGTATGGCGGGTGTCCATTCAGGCAAGATCGCCCATAGACGAATTGGTCTAATTTTCCCAGCTTGAATTCTACTGAATTTGGTTTACTTTTTCCGTATCGTTTCCACACAGGTTTTTGAAGGACTTGTCTCGTGCATTTAAACCGGACAATGCTACTGGTGTATCGTATTTTACAAACCATTATTTTTTTGGCGCTGTTGAAGAATCACTATTTTGGTTCTTTTAGGTTTAGATCCACTTTGTCCAACCACGTAATGGTTAAGACCAGTAAGATTTATTGTTGCTTATCGTAGTCATTTCTTTTCATCCATGCGGATTTGTTTCTCTTGTGCGTAGCACTTTTATCTAGCTCCTTTTCGGTTGACCTTTTGCTGTTTATGATTTTCTTTTTTCTTTTGTTTCGATGGTGCTAATTGATGGTAATCAAAACTAGATGACGTCGTTTCAAGGTTAAAATTCTTCAAACGAATCCAGTTAACCGTGACACGTTCTCAATCAACTCAGTTTTCAATTTTCGTGTGAAGCACTTATCCTACAGCACTCACCGCTCCACGCAGCAAGCAAAGTATTTGTGACTAAATTGTGCCATAGGAAATTTACTTAAAAGAACGTCAGTCAGTTGCGTTGCTGATTAGCTTGCGGCGAGATTTCTTCGCAAAGCAGTATGTTACATCGATGGGGAACATTTCCAGCTTAACCTCGATCATTCCGACATTGTTTCTTACTAATCAGACCGCACTGATTGAATTCATGAGTGTGCTTTGGTACGAATTACGGTGCGGTAGATTTCTTCAAACATCTGATCAACAAACGTCACGTAAACGCAGTTTTTTCTCCCCTACTCGCTTGGGCCTCTTCGGATGCTGCAATCGATCCTTGAATTCCATTTCTCACCAA
>LUCM01001911.1:0-54618 GCA_008360955.1 Fasciolopsis buskii | reverse complement strand
ACACACAGTCAGCCATCATAAACACGTCTACCACATGTTTAATTGAGTCCTTCATGCTTGCATTCGTTCGAAGTGATTACCCGCATTCACTCTTTCTTTGTGATTATCGATTGGTGCCTTACATGAACAGCACATTGACATTAGCAGATAATAATATGAGTGTGAAGTATGGCGGGTGTCCATTCAGGCAAGATCGCCCATAGACGAATTGGTCTAATTTTCCCAGCTTGAATTCTACTGAATTTGGTTTACTTTTTCCGTATCGTTTCCACACAGGTTTTTGAAGGAGTTTTTTCTCGTGCATTCATTGATGTTGAGATATTTTGAGATGAGAATTGCTCTAACATAACTTTCCGTTTTTCGGTTTTTCATTGAATGTTTTTATAATTTTTAGTTCTGCCTGTGTGTTTTTTTCTGTGGATTTCTTTGCCTGATATTTTCCTTTTTGCAATTTATTTTGGTATGACTCATTTTTTCTATCAGTCTATGTCTTGCTTGCAGTATTAGCTTTAGCTAACATTTGGGTCATGCATTTGTATATTTCGAATCCGAGGAGGAGCCAAATAGACATATGCAGATCGTTAGCTTAGGAGGTACTGGGGCGCTGTGAAGAAGATAATCTTTGAAACACGCGGAATGGACGAGTATATGTCGGCTTTGTGGCAGACTGCGCGCTGCGGGAATAGACAGTTTGTCTCTTTGGAGAAAGCCATGCGATATCTGCAAAAAAATAATATCCAGAACAGAGGCGATCGCCAGCCCAAAGTCATCAATCAGATATCGAGTTATTAGAATACAGATTCCAGCAAAAACAAATTATTCTATTAAAATATCAATCAACAGGAAAAAAATCGAATACAGATCAGACGTGGGGAATCGGTAGCCAACATGTCTATAAATACAACATGTCTTATGTAGAATGGTAGATATAAGACTTCTTATGTGTTACCAAGACTCGTCCGAAACCAGAAACGCTGCACTACGTTACTAATCCCAACGGTGGTCAGTCTTGTTTCATAAACTTTATCGTGGTCGACCACGGCTGCGCCTCCACTCTGGGTTCGAAGTCAGAGAAAATCCGGATTTGATTTCATCCGGTAATGATTCCCATGTACTTACCCCACCCTGGTTTTGATGAGAAATTAGGAAGTTTTCTGTGAACGCTTACCACAAACATCAACAAGCCTGCTGAACCGACACGTTGTGTTCTGCATGCGGTCAGAGAACCACATGGACGGCAGACGCAAATTCTCATGATAAAGATGACGGACTGACAGACTGCGATGATCAAACGGCAACAACACGAAAACACCAGGGAAAAAGAAATTTGTTGTCGTGGCTTCAGCGTTCTAGCAGTTCGAATTGGAAGATGCGTCGAGTTGATTGACACTGTTTGGCACCCCGTATGGTAGGCACCGACTTTTCAGAGTAGATTTCAGAGAACACTGGGCCACTTGCTTGAGTTATTTTGCATGACGGATGAATTTCTGATTTCTGGAACGAATATGTGGGAACACAACGGGAGATTTGTTTCTCCCTTCAACGATGTATTCGAGATGCATTTGAACCAAAAAGATACAAGATGATTTTCTGGAAATAACAGTCACTCTTCGTGGTCATAATCCAATGGAAACGGATGTCAAATCGGATCCGCAAAAGTTACCTGCCATCGCAGAAGTGTTTGCATCAGCCTCCATGAAAGGCCCTTTTGTTTTTTGGAACGGCCAACTACCTTATAAAATTCATTATCGGAGTCGGCGAAGCAGACTGGACCAGTCCGGCGACTAGCATATACGGCGGAAACGCGGATTTGCGCAAAATGACAGCAATAAGCCTTCGATCGTATAAACGTGAATTATTGTATAGACCAGTATGTTAGCAAATCCTGATCTATCCATATCGCCGCTATACAAGCAGTTTGACGGCAGTCACTACGGGTCAACCACGTTTATTTTGCAAAATATTCAGCTGATTGGTTACCATAGCAGAACATTGACTGTTCGTGAACAGAAATTATGCACATGTTTGGTCGATACACACAAGCAGACCATAAACGGTTGATCCCGATCGCGGATAAGCCACACTGCATTAAGCATCGAGAAAGCTGACGTCAATGCCAATACGTCTGAAGAAGTGCAATTGCGAGTTCTACTACCAACAAGAAAGCGACTGCTGTACCGATCACTGGTACCGATTTCAAGGAACAGGCGAGAGAACGAGACAATTGACATTGCTCTGACAGTAACAGAAACCAAATAATCACAAATACGAAATTCCAAGGTTAAAAATTTTTGCTTACAATCTTTCAAGACAGTTATCGGACAATGTTGATCGGTAGACAGAAAAAATCTGTCAGAATGAATTGTACCCTACTTCAATTTCTGTGACGAGTTAACGAGAGACAACAAACCGTTCAGAGCCTGCCCGGTAGCGTAATGGCTGAGACGTTCGACTCAGAATCGTTCGTCCTTGTTCGGGTTCGCGTCCCAGTTCGGGCACGGTGGATATGCACTGCTGATGATTCCTAACACGCTGGATGAAACAGCTGTACAGTGCTTCCATGGTTTCTTTATGGTGAGTTGAGTGATGATATCATATGGTGAATTATTTCATGAAAACAGACGGATTTCTCGGAGTGAGCATTTGATGGTCCCGCGAGCAATTCGAAAAGAAACCTGGTATAACGGATCGTAGCCAGCTGTGTAACGTGTAGGCAGTTTGATCAATGGCCAACAAGAGAATCGATGGATACGTGACCATTGTCGAATCAGCCTTGGCAAGTTGTGGCGTTGGGCTTATTTTACCGGATATTTACATGGTCATCGTGAATTACAGTAGTGTCTTCGTCAAAACTGGGATGAAAAAGACCTTAGAGATTTTCAACAAGCTGCTAGAAAAAGGGATAGTATGGGATTTCGATTCGTGTGACTTTCTATGATGGTCCTCAGTTGGACTGCACAAATTTCGAACACTGCCCTGAGATATGACGCTCGGGACATTATATCACCAATCCTTATCACATCCGTGACAATAGCAAAGCATAGAGTGCAGTTAAGAAACAGAGGAAATAATTAAGGAATAGAGAACCGGAGAGGGTGATCCAGTCATCGACCTCTCCTTGGTCGTCCGTGATACACCCTCGGTGGCTACAGGAGTGAGCCGAATCAGACGCCCTTCAGAAGGAAAATACAGGAACTCGATAACCACATCCAGGCGTCACATCCTGTTTGTTGATTAAATCAAAAATGATTAAAACGTATGATTTGTACGAAAATAATGGTGCAATCGGAGTAGTGAATTGTTTCAACTACTAAGGTCAGGTGATACAGTCTGGACTCAGCCAGTAACCAGAGCCATGCGGACTGTGCTCTCACGGGTCGGTAGGATGAGAGCAAAAATCCTGTCGAATTAGTCATCGATATTAATTTCTGTGAAAATTTGGAATTCTTGCGCGGAACTGTCGAAAGTGCATTTGTCTCAAAGCTACTACATTGTGACTTTGAGCTTTGTACTACAACGGGTAAATCGATTACATTGACCAGGATTTGAAAGAAACATCGATCGATCATTACCAGCGTCATCTGCCAGTTGCGTACATGAGGAATCAAGACATTTCTCATGATCACGTCAGACGCGGTGTCAACTAGTTAAGATGTGCAGTACTAATTTTGTTGAAGTAGCAATCTTGCTTATCCTTCAAGTTGCGCAAAACTTGGGCTGTGCTTCAAACGAAGTATTTTCCGAGCATAGCTTCCCTCAAAAATGGACTATCTGGAATGTTATTCGCAACTTAAAGATGTCACAGTCATGTATTCCACGGTAAAACTCATTGTGGGTGGTTTGTGTGAATTCCTCAAGAGAAAACATTTTAATGTTACGACTGAAATCCGGTTGAAATTGCATTTCAACGCTTAGCAACGACTTTAACATTCACGTATTTGTGAACGTCTTTTTAAATAAACAAAACCAACTTATACGAAGCCCCGATACATCATACAGCAAAATACTTCATCACGTTATTAATAAAAAAACAGCGTTTCTCATATCCTCTTTCACGCCATCAAATAGCGGGAGCCAAAATCGAACAATTCATTGGTTGTCCGATTTGCGTTAGGGCTTCAAATTAGCCATGAATTATGGGGGACGACTCGTGGCAAATGAATCGGACTGCGATTTCTCAGCTTTGATCGCATGCCTTTTATAAGCCCAGCCTAAATGACCGGTGGGTTCATGTACAATCGAGACGAACAGACAAATCCATGCCAGCCAAATTTCACGGTGCCAACTCGGTAGAGTTTTTACGGTCACATCTCGATTGGCGCTAGGTTAGGATGGTGAAAATCAAACCGCATGCAGCACGCACAATCTTTTGTTTTTAAGTGCTGAATGTTGTTGTTGTTGTTGTTGTTGTGGATGATGATGACGCAGATGAATCAACTGAGAGTTTCGTTTTCATCCAGCCACCCGAATCTTGTTTTCATATCATTTCTGTTTGGTGACAGTGAGTCAGTGTACCGTTAACGGAAGTAAACACAGCGACGGGAAGAATCGATCCACCAATTTGAATACCCAGTGCCAACGGTGAAGATTTGCAGTATTTAATAGGAGAACCGGTGCAAGAATAATGGCAGAATAAATTAGGATTATTTATATTCAAGACATTACAATAATACATAGGTTCAGGTAGCAAAACAAGGAAATTCAGTTTTCAAATTCCAAACAGAACAACATCATCACTTGCGCTGATGGATTTATGTGAGATGGTCTAAGTTAGTGACCACGTGATCAGCATAGCTACTTATTGTGGACCAATTAGTCTCGTTTATGCACATGAAGATTACGAGCTGCGACCGCTAACGACTTAACACCAAATAACAGAATGTTCCTGATCGGATTAGATCGGATTCCTGTCCTGCGACAAATGATCAATAATAACTAAATTTTTAATGTCAGTCGACTACTTCGGTTTGACCACGTGTTCACGAACCCAATCTTTACCACTCCTCGTTATTCTATTCCTTAACCAAATCAGACGGTGTTCACGGATCTTACAGGACGGATTGGATGAACTGCCACTTCTGCGAATGGTGGGCACACTTCCAGTGTGATAACTACTCCGGTGGGGATGTCTACGTTTGAGTGAACTGCCTCATAGCACGGCAATATTGAATTACAATTTAAACTATGACTCGGCGGTAACTTCTTGTTCTCCTTACGATTCCAGATTCAACCGAAGGACCAAAGAATACAGAAAATTATGACACTTTACTCGGTTATCTACGGTGAACAACGAGCGCATGGAGCCAACCGACGGACCACGGGGCGGGAACGAGAAACAGTCCCATTTGAGACCATTGCAATCTGAACACCAGCACTGAGCCCTACTAGATTAATTTCCATTGTTTGTTGTTCCGTTTACACATGTTTTCCCCACTTGTCAGCTTTCTGTTGGCTGTGGCCCTCTTCCTCAGGAATGATGTACATTGTTAGTTCATTATTAAAAAAAAGCAAAAAGATAAAAAGGCTGCTGGTACGTGAGTCTGCTTTCACGTGACCAACAATAGCATTCCTTCTGCCTCCGCATGCCCTATTTTGATGTACGTATATCAGACAACAGTTTATCATGCGGAATAGCCCACGCCATTATAAACGCGTCACTTTTCGAGGACTAGACTGCAGTCAGTCTTGTGCAAATTATACTGTTATTACATGTGCGCGGGCCCCATAATTCATTCGTTAATGGCTACTGAGTAGCTTCGGAGAAAGCGATGTGAAAGGGACGTGTGTCCGGATCACCGTGCTGCTACGGTGGCCGTGCCCGTTGAACGCGCTGCATATCACCTAACTGCGTATATGTATACACTTATTTCAGCTTTTGAGTACTCAATATTCATATTATCATGTCTATGATTGTAGATGAGCGCTCCTTTATGAATAGCTGCTTATGCACTACTGCGTAGGCACGGGTGTACAAATAAACACAGATATATGTGCATATGATATTTATATATGTGATAATGTATACACACGCAAATGTATCTATATGAGTTCATGGTGCTCCAATATATATATATATATATATTACCGCCGATTGCCAGAAATTTATCTTGATGACCAGGTTGTGATTCCTAAAATGTCCAGGGTAGTTAGAAACTCCAGGCTATGTCGCGAATTCATCTTAAGTTCTGTGAAGGCAGTTGTGGATCGCGTTACTGAAATACGGAACGACTCGTCTGGATTCATACTTCCGACGACGCGGAGGGATGTAATGCGAGAATGATGCGAACGAAACAACCAGTGCCGTGAAGAACTGGCTAAAGGCTAACGACGCACACACAGAAGACGTCGGGAGAAGACAGAAAGAACACGTAGGCTAGTGATACTTATTTTTATTATTGCACTTGGTTTACAAGCAACCTCTAGTGTGAGAACGGGATCGATCCGTTAGTTTTCTCCGCCTTTCTGTTTAGTGTTTTCTGCGGTTCGTGAGTGATCTTCCACTCATTCGCCGACGTCCGTCACTCATATAAGCCAGGCTGCTAAAGACTGCTGTCAGAGAACCGCATCCATACGGCCACATCTGTATCAATGCCGTTATACTGTCAGCATTTGAACATGAGCTACCTTGGTTGTCATCTTAAATGAATCTGAACATGACGAGTGCGAACCACCTGGATGACCGTGCAAACACCTGTTCTTTCTACCCGTACGCCACCGTTTGAAACATCTCTTACGGGAAGCCAGACGAGATTCCTTGATTAACTTAAATAAGCAACATTAAATAATAATGTGTAATGCTTAGTTAAACTGCTAAGTGAACAAGTCACGGAAAGATATGGTAATTTACAAGTAGGTGAATATCAAAATCAAGATCAATTGAGTGTGGCTCGTTGAAGGTTTCTATTGCCTGCGTGATAATGCACCCCAGCAAAAGTGAATTCAATGTTCCTCGTTACCTCACGGTAGACGGCAGGGCAAGAAATCTGAGAGCTCGCAAAATTGGATTTTCTATTGCGAGTATTGCTGATTATTTTAACGTAAATAAGAGGACAACTTATCGAATAGTCTGCAGGAAAAACTTTTATGAGAACGGCTCGTGGAGGTCGCAAACACATCATCACGAAACGTGAGGACAATTTAACTGATGCCACTCTAAAACAGCACTGTCGAAAGCCCTTGTGTGCAATAAAAGATGGCGATTTACCGAACGAACCCTACTGCTTTATGTGAAGAAGGATGAATAAATCTGAACTGTGGCAGGTGTCAATTGGTATTAAATCGGCTTTGAACTCACGACACACGGGGGCGCGTATTGATTTCCCCCGGGGAATTCAAATCTTGCTGTGCATCCTTCTGGAGTTCGATTTACTGGTGAATCAATATTCTGTGATGAGTCTTGGAAAGCCCCCCAAAATTCATTTATGGTAAGAACATGAAAACACTAGTCTGAACGGTCTAGAAAACCTCGCATTCACCAAAATTTCTCATCTGAAGCGAAATAAACCTGGACTCCTTTGTCTTTAGACCTCTATCGAAGGTCCCATGAACAGCGCGAAATTCGTCATTTTGATGATTATGTCATCGGGGAAAGTAATAATTTTCCAGGAAGACGTCCATGTCATGTTTCTCGAAAAATAGTAAATACGTTAACTGATAATTGTTGGATTTAGTGCTATTTCCTTCAAGACGGGGGGAAAGACTTCAAAGTCCAATCATTCCGTTTCTCCCAATGGTCCGGATCTGAACATTATTGAGAGCTTATTTTCCGACTTCAAAAAAGAAGTCAACAAGCTATCTCTGTATTGATCACTGCAATCCATCCGGTGAACGGTTGCTTTGTGCCTACCAGTAGCGGAACCATAACAACCAACACCGTTAAGCACTCAGGCACTTTAGTAGGATTTACTTTCCGGGACCTTTGTTCATTCACTAATTACTCAGTTGTTGCAACTATATACTGCATCAATTGTTAGAAACTCTTTTTTATCTTTTACTTCCTTCGTTAGTGAAAAGACGATGTGCATCATTTTTCAGGAAAGGGGCCGTGGCCAACAGAGGGTTGCTAAGTGGGGAAGTTGATCGGTAGTTGGCGGATCCGAACCCGCGACCTTCACGTCCGAACGCCACGATCTTGCCTGCCTGGCCACCGCCGGTCGCCAACCCGTCAACTGTTAGTCATTACCATCATAAATAACCATATATCTGCTGCGCGGGACGATCCAAAAGAGGCGTATTCCTTGTCGGAATTCATCTTTCATGCATCGACTATGCTATGTCCAAATTTCCTTTCTTAATCGTAGTGACCTACTTACAGTAACATTAGATTGGTTTAAACGGCTCTTCCTATATTTTTCACATTTTTATACTTTGGGCAACTCAGTGCCAAGATAGTTTTAGCAGAGAACGTAATCCGTTATCGCGCGGTTGACCTTAAAGAGTAATCAGTTATCCCTGGCGGACAAAACGCGTCCCAGTACTTAAAAGCCCATCAAATATAACCGTTCCACGATGTTGGAAAAATCGACAGCACAAAAAACGTGGGCCATGGCGCCCTGGACGCCTCAGGTGACGTTCTCTTGTCGCTTCCTATCAGTCCTATTGCTGATATCACCAGCATTTTGGTACATAAATCCGTCGATGTTAACCCGCATGTAGTTTCAAAGCAAATCTTTTGGGAAACGTTAAATCCGATCAGTAATGGTCACCACTACTAATGGCTCTTAATCTGTTCGTGTACAGAAAGTCCTTCGTATGCTTTTTGGGTTGCCAAATGCAGGATGTTCATGGACCGAAGGTCTCATGATCTCAGTTTTACATTCGTGTATATTGATGATCATGGTCAGCTCCGACAAGCACGAACATCACGGGCATTTTCGCCTCGTTTTTCCAAACCTTCAGGAGTACCGGATTTCTATCACCACCCAAAAGTGCATCCTGGGTGCTCCATCTTCCTTGGTCATTATCCTGATGGTGGAGACATTCTAATGCTAGGCAGAAGAGGTGATGACCTTTGTGACTATCGGGAACTACAGTCCTTCAGGAGTCTCCATCGTTTCTTGGGAATCGTCACCGAATATTTTCTGTTCGTATCCGGTTGTTCTGAGCTTCAAAAGAAGATCGCGCAAGTTCCTCATGACTCCGGAAATTAAAAAAGTACTATAACCAGCCAAGAAAGTCGTATTTACAATGTCCGTCCTTGTGCACTTAAACAATGGCAAAAAGGTCGTCCCCGTTCTACCGGCGGATCCCTTTACTGTGCCCATTGGTGCTGAATTACAGTAAACAGTTAATGGCGCGACACAACCTCTGTCAGCAACAACCAGTACGGTCCAGGTATAGCATTTCTGACGTGAAATTCTCGCAATATACCTTGCAATATCGCACTTTCCGCGCATTTTAGAACGCCTAAACTTTATCGCTGTTCGTAAGCCTTTAGCATATGTCATAGCTTCCTGGAGTGATCGCTTTTCCCTGAGAGAAATTCGACATCTCGACTACATCTCCCAATACACTACCAATATCATGTACATAAAAGGACGAGATGATTTTGTGGCGGATGCTTTACTACGTCAACCTCATTCAGCCGGATAGACATGGCGAGGGCATACAAAGATGACAAGGAACTAATTTACTACCAATCATTATCATCCTCCCTGTTACAGATAGTCTCATGGCTTGTGACATGTCTGCTGGAAAATTCTCAACCGTTTGTCCCTTGTTCGATGCGCCACTTGATTTTTACATGTTCACACTCCATATCTCATCCCAAAATGCGTGCCTCGGTTAAACCTATCTCCGATTACTGTATTTCGCTTAAATATGGACACGGACTTTTGTGTTTGAGCACAATTTTGTGCCTAATCACCTCCTTCCCAAATACACACTGATAAGGGAACTCTTTTCTTACGTCTACCGTAGACATCTCGGATGCCTTGCCACCAGCCAATGGTTACCGTTTTTGTCTTAACAGGTGTTGATCGTATCACCCGTTGGCCAGTGGCTGACCCCATCGCTGACACTTCCATTGAAACGGTTTCCATAGCTTTTCTACATCACCTTTCGTGCTCCTCTTACAGTCACTACCGATAGACAAGCACAATTCCAATCTAAATGGTCCACCGATTTTTCTATCCGGCTTGAAGTTAAACATACTCGCACGAGCACATACCATCCTTCATCGAATTAATTAGTAGCGAGAGTTCGTAGACAATTAAAAGCCTCTCATCGCCAACTCTCATGAAATGAAATGGACGGACGCCATTCCGTTGACCATGTTATGCATCCGCCCCAATTCAAAAGAAGAATTTGGTTCCTGTCCAGCCGATATGGTGTTTGGCACACCCGTTAAGCTACCTCGTGAGTTCTTCTGCGACAGTACAGAGGTTACTGACTGGTCATTTGCAGTCATATACGAAAACACCAAGGGCCCTTTCGACCAATCCCACTTTTCGTCTCACTTACAATACAAAAGATCCAACTGCATACACACACGTTTTAAATCGTTACGATTTTGTGAAACCACCAATACATCCCGCGTATTCGGGCTCATTGCGCGTTATTTCTCGGCACGAAAAATACTTTGTCATTGACAGAATTGGTTGCACAGACATTGTATGTATGTACGGTTCAAAGCAGTATTTCGTAATTCTGACCATGACTGCAGATCCTTCCACCAGATTACCCATTTCTATACTTGATCATGCCAGATGTTTTGAGAATGGTGACCAGAATAGCACACACGCACACACACTTGACACGCGACCAAACAAATGCGGCCGATGCTCTGGAAAGAAAGCATTGTAGGGCGCGACCTGAGCTATATTAGTCGTGGGTTTTAGGATTTCCAAAGGAAACTCATCGCCGACAGTCGGGCGCCGGAATCACGTGCCACGGACGAAGCGAAAGCGAACAAAAGTTCGGTTGTAACTTAACGCAAACCATCGATGGGACTGGCTGAGTGGAATAGCTTGCCACTAGTAAAAGCTGTGCCATTATTAAACCGGTTTCTTTGGCACAACTACTGTACGAGATTTTATTGGTAATAAAATGTTGTTTTTTGATGACGAATATCCGATCATCGAATCCTGAACGAGTAAATTTCATTTGTGCCTAACATACTCACTTCTACCACCTTCGCACGATCATATGAAATTCGTAAGCAGTTCTCGGAATGGGTTTATCAATTCATTTGTGACAATAAAAGCACTTTCATAATAGGATTATTAAAAGCAGCCGTTTGGCTTTTTTTCACTGTGATTGCGAAAGCATACACACACGCATGCATAGTTATTGCAGACGTCATCAGCGTGACGTTCCAATTCAGCCTTAGTGACTAGGTGCAACGGGGTTATCACAAATCGAATTTTTCTCCAAGATTGCACGTACAAACCAATGAAGATGTGGCGTTTCGTCGCGCCGGCTGCTGATTGGTTGTGGTCGACAAGATCGTTTGGTGAATTGCATCTGTTCAAGTAACGAGGCAGCCATTACTTTCACTAGCCTTCGTCTCGCTGCAAGGCTGATTCTCTACCATCCGATTTATTTGGTATTCGTTTTTGGTGAGTATCCCTTATAGTGTTTATTCTCTGTTATCTTGTACGGAACAGAATGTGTTCATCTTTCATTCAGAACGTTTGTGGATGATGGAAAAGTGTTTTTTTATTTTTCTTGTTAATGATCATCTTGTACGGAAGAACCCAAGAAATTTGTTTTAACACATGCTATATTGACCGCCCGAATTAAAACAAAATAATACTTGATTTGTAAACAAACGTCCCGCGTGAATGAGAACAAAAAATTCACTCACTTTGCAAATATTGTGACACAATATTCCGTTCATACTTTCACGTTGTATGGTTTGGAAATTTCGTGTTTTCTTCAACTCACGTTGTCGGTTGTTAAACTTAACATTTGGGCTGTAGTCGTCCGCTTAGTAAATAAGAAGACGACAGCAGCATGCAGGCTGAACTGACACGAGCCGTATGAGTTTATCTACGGTTGCTGACTCTGGTTCTTTTTGTTTTCGTCCAAGACTTCATACCGTGATGACAGAAATTTGACATGTACTGGTCATGTGGTTATTTGTGTTCTCTGTTTGTGTCTAATTTTGAAAAGTGCGAGAACATTCTTTTCAAATTGTTCGACTTCAAATACCTTTGTGACAGGTATGGATTGGGAAATTTCACAAGTTGTTTGTATGCGCTAAGTGTTGACATGTACACCTTGGTTTTTGAGTTCCCAGTTCGTTCTCAACTTGCTTCCAGTTTTTCGTTCAGGACCGATTTTTTACGTTCGGATCTCAACAGCACTAAACTATTACTAGCAGTCACTGAGATTTCAAAGCCCAAGACGATCACTGGATCAGAAATATGTGTGTGTGTGTGCATCTGTGTGTGTGTGTGTGTGTGTGTGTGATTGGATGGAGGGTTCTAGAACGCACTTTCACGAACGTTTGAATTAATCATGCACATTCGTTTCTCTATTTGTCAACCTAACCTACGGTACAGTGTCTATTCCCATCTATGCTGTGCGAGACGTTCTCTTGATCAAGCTCGCTCGCAAATCATCACGTGGTCTCCGCACGAGATCGGAATGCCCGAATTAGGACATTTTTGCTATAGTTCTCAATAATCTACTGCAACCACTTTGTTTGAATTGATTTCAAAACAGCATTCTAACAAAAGAACATGTGAAATGTGATTTGGCGGGTTCTAGGTGCCGGTGACCGAGTGCTGCATCCACTTGTCGCCCGTGTCCTCAGTTGGATGGCATAGACTCATTATCTGTTTTGATGCATGTATAACAGGCAAATCACGACTTGGAGTCAAAACAAGGAGCCAGTCGGTCTCAATGTACACGAGGTAAACTGGATGCCCGTGTCTGATAAACAAATACCGGATCATAAGTCACTAATAAGTCGAATCTACTCCTGTCTGAATAATCTAATCCTCGATGTGGGTGAGTTTACAGCAAGTGTAAGACGTACACGAGCTCAACTCGGTTCCGGTATTTGATAAACAAATAGTGGTTTGCTGGTCACCGACAAGCCAGCTCACTGTCACACACGGGAAAGAAGACATACGTATGAAACACGCGAAATCCGCGACATACCGACCTGAAAGCGACAATACTTGGCGGAATTAGCTTTGACCGAGGTCTCGAAAAGGTGTCATCTGACATCAACACTTAATCAATTACCCGATTGTGACAATGAACAGCCTGTACCGGACACTGCTCGTTCTAGGGAGAACAAAAAACCATGTAACAAGGCAAACGAGAACGAAAAGCGATCCGACTCGACCCAAGCGGCTTAGCCAACCATGACAATATCAAACTGAAAACCAATAACTTTTATTTTTACTAAACAGAATCCCCAAGATTTCAGAAAGCAAAATTTGCCCAAATCAGCCGATTGCGATGATTTAGACGGGTAAGTAAGCACGTTTTATTGATTCGTAAAGTATGACCAGCTCCCGATTTTGGAATACGGTCTTGAAGTACCATCCGCGAGGCTATTGTTCAGGGAACCCACTTGGGACAGACAACGACAAGAACAAGAACAACACACTTAGTTGCAGCAGTAGTGCGAATAGCAATAGTCACGACAAAGATGACAAAACGGTGACAACGACAATGATAAAGTGGACCATTTTAACAAGAAAACAACTTCAAAGCAGATTTTTGAGAGTGTACTTTAAGAGCGTTGAGACTTGCATGGTAGAACATAGGTTGAATTCCATATCGTTTCTTGTGACAACGGGTTTTCTTTTTTCAAATAATTGAGGGGTTTTTTATTGCTGAATGAGTTCAATTTCGTCTGTAACTTAGTAGAACAGTATAAACAAACATTCTCAATAAGGGCTTAAACGATCATCATTCAGACTGCATTGGAGTGCTCTGCAGTACACAGGGTGAGATCAGGTTTGTTCTGTGTCATGACAGAAATGACTCCGAAATACTCCCGGAAACTAGGTTAGAACTATGCGCTTGGTAGGTCCTTCAGGAAGGTTTCAAACCATGTTATTTTCACGGATCGAATAAAATCTGTCTCGTCTAGAGAGCCATTCTTGTTTGTTTGTGAGAGAGCAACCGAGAAGCAATGACGACATTGTCCGAAAATCTCTGAAACCTGGACGGGTTTTCTCCTTCAGTTTGTCAGTCTAATTAGATGGACAGGAAGCTAAAGAGGAAACACTGTGGCGCGCAGGGAGTGCAGACAGACAGTATGCATAAAAAGAATCGCATCGTTTGAATCGAACCGGCGAATGCATCAATCCAAATCTAATCGATACAGTTTGATCCGAAACACGTGATTCATGGTTTATATCCACACAAACAATTTCCACAGGACCTATAAAATATTCTATATTAGGTCACTGAAACCAGCTTTTGGCCTCTGACCCGTATTCAAATGATGACCGGCGGTGATCAAGCGGATAGGGTTGCTGGGTTTGGACGTGAATTTTGCAGGTTCGAGTCCCTCCGCAGCCGATCAATTCCCCCAAGACACATCCCTCTTTTGGTCGCGATCCATTTCCTGGAACACGTTTCATTTGTAAGGTGAAAGGAAAACGTGATAAATTGTGAATGATCTAATGCTAGTAACACAGCACTGTTGGTAGATGAAATCCAAAACTAAACAAATGCATTCGAGTCCACGGTATTGCGAAATCAGTAAAAATATCCTATCACCATCTTCTTTGAAGAATGCGATCAGAAGGTACCTCTGAAAACGCAGGAAGGATTCGAATATTCTATTTCAAGTTGTTTGACCAACCTCTGTGAGATTAGGAATGACGAAAACCTGTGTAAAATATGAAGGGATTATACACAAGGAAACACGATTAACAGCTATGATTGATAGGTTGCACAGTCCTGCAACTTTGGGCATAGCACGAGAAGCAAACCGAGATATGAAAGAGGAACACCCTATTGAAGAACTAATGGATAAACCGAGAAGACAAACGGTCTGCGGGACGCAGACTAGACGAGTCACAAGACAGATATGAGCAAAGCGAATATCTTCGTTGCAAAGCAATTGGAATAACGGGAGCTTTGGGGATCAGTAAGTGTAATACGATTGCTGTAACTGTAAGAGATGCTCGAATTCGAGATTTAAAGATACTGTGGTGATACAACGGTCGATAATGGTGCTTGCTTAGTAAGGGAAGTCGTAAAAGCGGGAACAACGAAGAAAGCCGCCACCGGATATGGAGTGGATGGGGTTTGAGACGATGGGTAAAAGATGGTCACGAAATGAAATAAGAGGAATGAGTACAAGTAATGAATCTTGGGGGAAATCGGCATTTACAGGCAGTGACTGCGAAAAAATCCAACGAAATTGATGTCCGTGTGTTGTGTTTCTCTGTTAGATTAATCTAGACAAAACACTGAAACAACAATTGATGTCACATAAGAACGCGATGTGAAAGCGCGAATGGATGCTGTAGCACAGGAACACAATTTGGACCAAGCCTATGTGAACCTTGCACAATGAAAGAGGATGCGCAGGCAATGGATACATAAAATCACTGCCCGCTGCCTGGCAGGAAACTAACACATACGGACTTTAGAGACACGATGATAGGAGCTTCAACCTCCAAGATGTGTTGTCTCACAACGCCATGAAACGGGGTCGAAGGGCCACCGAATGAACGGCCCCACGGCAACAGACAGCGGAATTCGAACGGCTAACTCATCGGCTAGCGAGAGAGAGAACAAAATCACAGAACACAGCCGCTTGTTTATTGATGACCCACCAATAGAAGCCCCAGATCATCCGAGCTCTACTCTTTGCAGGATTTTGTGGAATGATCCCGGTCGACTGAAAAGTTACCTAGTCAGAAAGATAGATTCTGTCATGAATTTCAAGAGTATTGGTTCGCGTAGAAAAAATAAAATTTGGAACGGGAAAAATCATGATGCGTTGCTGAGGGGTCGTAAATGTAGAAAATTTGAAACAAAAAGCGATGACGTAAAAACCGAACTCGGGGAAACATTTCAAGGTCGATGAGCGGTATACAGACTGGATCGCATCGATCTGGACTAATTCAGAGAGTGGATCTTCCAAATGCGAGTATATGGTAACAGGAAGACGGATAGAGACCATGAAGCCGGAGGTGTGTGGCTAATTGGCTAAAATGCAAATCAGAGGCAAACGAGGAGGCAAAATCGTCAGTTCTGTTGTGTGATTTACAATGAATTTCGTCAGAATGAATAAAAACGAGGGCAAAATAGGGAGGAGGCCAAATGTGGGACGAAGGTAAACATTCGGATTCACAGAGGACGAAGCCTTGTCCTACGATTTGTGCAGTTAACAAACACTTGTCCCTAACTTGCAAGCATCGGTGGTCGAAGGCGACAGTGAGCGAGCGTCACCAGCACCGAAATGTTGCGAGCTTCAGGCGTGAACCGTGGTCACTTATAGATCTAAACCGATTAAGTAGAATTTTGGATTCCTTGGCCTGGAAAATTCCGGACTAAAACTATCTTGCCTAGAAGAATAGTATCACTAAATTTGCAAACAGGTGTGCAAACATTCTAAATGAAACAAAAGGCATTCCAGTGACAGAAGGCTAAGAAGTTGTGGAGATCATCCAAGTCGGCTGAATTGTAGCATCATATTGTGTCTTCGGCTGGACAGAGTATTGAAACCGATAAAATTAATGGAGCTTTGAATTACACCATTGTCCGATGAGACAAGAATTGGAACAGTGCTACATCTGAGAGGAATTGGGTGAAAGTGAATATAAAGATTCTGAATATGAGCGCGGTACTCAGATCGATTGAGTATCTGTGTCGGGAGTCTAGCTCAGTTCAGTTTGCTCAATCATTAGCCTTGCACCGATATGCTACGATTTTGGTTGGTGGGAGGCCAGCTAGTCTGACAACAGCGTTTTTAACTAGTGATAGTTTTCATCTGTTGCATCCGAACCATGACGGCGGGAAGTATCAAAAGAGGCAAAATTCAAAGCTAATTTCTTCGTGCCTCTAAACTGAGTCATGGCTTGACTGCAGTTTTGCTTCTCTCAGCAGGTAAAAAAGGAAAACGGAAACCCTGTCTTTTACTTCCTTTTTATTAATGAAATAACAATGTACATCGGTTTCCAGGAAGGGGACCGAGGCCAGCAGTTGCGTGTCAAGTGGGGAAAATGACCGGCGGTGGAGAGATTCGAGGCCGCGACCATCACGCCCAAACCCCACTACCTTATCCGTTCGTTCACCACCACTACGGACGGGCGTGTATGCATCACGTATCAAAAAACCCAAGGCGATATAGACCATTTATCTTAGTCAGAGAACGATCGTCTGTACCCAACTCGCGGCGATCAACCTCATTATCGTTCATCCGGTATTCCAACGAGGCTCGACCAGTCCTTCCGAGACATCGAAGGCCGAACGCCAAAAGTAACTGGTCATTCTCATTGCGAAGAAAATATTTCTAGCAACTTTAGCACTGGACATCATTTCCTTGAGGGAATGTCTGATGTCATGGAGGCCCAACGGGTGTCACGAGTTCGCGAAGGCTATTGCAACTATCGTAATTCCTGGCGTATTTTCCACCCAGACATCTACATCAGATGTAGTCAGATTCCCGAGATATTCAAAGTTACTGAATACCACTAAATGTTCATCACGAAGTGCAAATGCAGGCAAAGGCGCCCTCGGTCTGGAAGAGGTATCTGGCACTTTGAAGGTCCGACATGAATATGGAATCAAAATACCGCATCATCCCAAACGGTCCGACAAGTGTTGAACAGCTAGCCCATTGTCGCCCAGCAGGGCGATCTCATCGAGATAATCTCAACCAAAAATTGAGTCACATGACAAAAGTTCAACTTCACCGTCCATCAGACCAGATAAACTGATCTGTCGAACAACCTCAATGGTTAAGTTGAAAAGAAATGGGGATTCAGATCATCTTTGGTTTTTTCTAATGGTGACGAAGAAGGATAGCAAAAGCTGGCTGCAAGACTTAACCAGACCAGAGGTGGGAAGATGGGATTCTTTCAGGGTTGAAAAAAATTTACGAGTGCTCTATTTCTCATCAAGCAATGACCACAGGGCAGATCTATGAACAGAGTCAAAGGCTGTGCTAATCTTTTGAAGAAACACTGATTGTTGGCCTTTGGGAATTAAAGCAGTGTTGTAACAGCTGTCGGAGGATGAAGGTTTGTTCAATGTGTCCACGACCAGTATGGAACCCCGCCTGCTACTCGAGATTGTGCCGTTCACGCATTTTATACAGCTTGCTTGTAATGTCAAACGGTAGCAGCTTCGAGACTGTCGGAATTAGAATATTACCGCTAACGCAAACGCGTCCACTTCTCGAGCACTTTCTGAAGATGGATGATTGCCCTAAACGAGAATAAACTTCCCCGTAATACTAGTCGTTCGAAAACAAAAATCGACCACATTCTTTCGTCCATTTTTATATGCATCCGGGAAAATCTCACGGGAGCCCGGAGCTCTAAAACTTTCCAGTGTTTTTGCTCTCTTGCCGCTTCCCTCTTCAGAAGGTATATCCGTTGTACTAGACCACGGGACATGTGCCGAAAGGAGCATGAAAGGGGTTGACTCCGACGAACGGCCGGTCTCTTACTGCGAACAGGCGGACCAGCAGCTTTGCAGCTCGTTAAATGCAAACCTTTCTTGTGGATAGAGCGAAAGGGGATGAAACAGCTTGCGGGAATCTTCCATGGTGGCATCATGTCTCATCTCTAGTGCATTACAGGACCATCGAATCCTTCGAACCGTGTGTGCGTTTGCTTTGGGCTCACGTTTTCTTTTCAGCCGTGCTTTATTACAATCTCTAATAGCCGTGGGTAGAGTGGGGTGAGTTAAGAATGCGCAGGGACTTACGGGGAATCTAGCATGTGAGAATACATCAGGTCAGGCGACAACTCACTAAACAAACAACGTGCAGGATATTCTTGATAATCTACTGGTTCTCACTGGTGTTGTTCGATGGCGAAAGTCCCAGCGTTATCATCTGACACATTTTGCAAAATTGACAATTAGTTCGTAGCAGATACATTATCGCAGACTACGTCCATCCGTAAGTTGAGCGGAAGGACCAAGCGCGAAGATCAGTTATTAGTGACGGATAAAATTAGATACTAGATCATATGACTACCGATCGATCGATTAAATAACTTGCTTTTGATCATTAGATGAAATATTTTTTCTTACCTAATCTATTTTTGCCCGAGAAACTTTTGTGGGCCACAGGGAGTCAAACGTTTATTTATGACGTTTTTTAATTTTCATGAAGGAACCGTGTGTTAGTTCAACAGCCATGGTGTCAGAAACAATCATTATCCTCACAGACTATTGTAACTTGCAAAAAAAGAAAAGTGAGGCGTGGGTTAGTATACTAGTAAATACAGATTACAAAGTCACGTGATCATTCATTTTGGTATATTTCACTTGAGTTACTATACAGAACCAGTGAGAGATACTGCAAGAAATCGTGGGAGTAGTTTAAAGTAGAAATCTCATTTGTTTTTTGTTCTTATCACTGTGTTTGCTGTTTTACTTCTATCGATCGGCAAACCTGCAGAGTTCGAGCTTAGCATTAACAGTAAGACATACAAATCGGTACTTAACTTTATTTGCCAACTCAACAAACATTATATGAAATCAACCGCATAGTTTATACCTGTGCTCACTGTGTCATCCACCTGTGGATGGAGTATCAAATCTTACTTGGCAAAGCAGTGAAGTGATTTGAGAGAAACCTTCCAATAAACGAGAAATATTACATTTCTTGTTTTTGAGAGTCTGATTTCTTAATCATTTACTGCGCCCAGGAAAAATTTAATACTTCCATATCTTCCTTGGTGTAACTCACTTTGAAATGGCAACTGGAGCACACTTTGCCCGCATCCGTTAGTGTAAATTTAGGTGCTTCCATTCCACGAACACACATCGTCAAGGCACCGCAGGCAGAAATATCACCAATATTGATATTGAGTAAGAAGATGATATTACTTACGGTGATTGATTATTACTTGTACGAGTAAGACAATTACATTAGTGATATATAATATTTCACTGGATAGCCGTTCCAACCATTTGGTCTTAATTTCTTGAAAATTCCCCTGAGCACATTGAGAAAAAAATTTGGCGAACAAGCTCGTTTTCAGTGATTCGTACTCATGCAGTTTCATCACCATATATTTGGAAAGAAATCACTTTAGGAAGGATTGTATTAGTCAGATAAAAATACGGGCGGGGAAGGGATTTGTGGCATTACATGCATACATAACCTGAATGCATGAGGACATCTTAATTGGTGGCCAAGCGGATGAGGTCGTGGCGTTTGAAGACGAAGTTTGCGAGATTGAATCCTCCCACCACCGGCCAACTTCCTCACTTGGCATCTTTCTGTTGGCCGCGGCCCATTTCCTGAAAAGAAAACGCTGCAGACTGTTATTTCAGTAATAAAAAGGAAATAAAAAGATAAAAGATAGTTCCGGCTAAAGTTGGCCGGATCGACAGATACAATGAGATGTGAAGAGTTTAGCAGAGTAGTGGTATTTCATTCCCCTGTACGATGAATACTGTTCGTTGTCTTCAAAAATCACCAAATTTAGTCTCGTGGATAACAGGAGGGGAAATAACCTATAATTCTACTACTGAATGCCAAGAATGACTCAAAAATACGCAGACTAATCGGTCTCGTTTTCCTACAATCGGGTTTTTTGATCGACTGAGAAGATGATGCACATACTTAACTTTGGAGAAGTTATTTAGCGCGAGTTTTGATTTGAATTGATCTTTCCAAATAACTCACCGTGCAGTGTCAACATCCGACGGGCCACAAGAACCATAGAAGCAAACTAAATCTTTTTTATCATTATTAGGAATCGTCAGCCCAGTGCATATCCGACGCATCGGAACTAGGATACGAACCCGGGTCGAACGATTGTGAGTCGAACGCCTTAGACACTACGCCCTAGCCGGGCCGATTCCCAACAGTTTTGGGAATCTTTGTCTTACATGTATGTCATATTTGAACGAGCGACCGTCATCCGTTGCATTGATGTTCACTTCGTACCTGAGTGGAGAGGTGATGAGTGTGCACTGTTGATGATTGCGGGCAAGAATTAAACCTGTACAAAGCATCCATTTGTTTTTTGATAGCAATTCAACCCCTGACGATTCACTGTAGCTCACTTAATGTGTCATGTTTTCCGGTGTTCCATCTCTGTTGGCAAGCAAATACATTACACCCTAATTTGCCACATTATGCTTCGTGATGGTGGTCTGTAATAGGAATTTCAATTTGACTGTTCCTTGTGATTCGTCATGCAGTGTGAGCATCCGCGGTTTCTAAAGTTATGACGAATCATTCGGTAAAGACATGCGACTTTATGTGTTCTGGAACAGACTTCTCGATCAACGTTGTTTGGATTATCCGGTAGACAACGTGGTAAGATTGGCGGAAGATCGCGTGCTAAGGTACGGTTTTTTGGCCTTTTACTTTGTTTATTAATTAATTAACAATATACATCATTCTTCAGCAAGGGGGCCACGGCCATCAGATGGGGGCCACGTGTGGGGAGTTGACCGATGGTGAGAGGACTCGAACCCGCGACCTTCACATCCAAACGTCACGACCTTGTCCACTTGGCCACCGCCAGCCGATTAGTAGAATCCACTGTTGTTCATGTGAGAATATAGGCGGTGCGGGGAGTTATTTCTGTTGGTTTCAAGTATGGGACACCAGAGGCTAACAGCTGACAGTTTGTTTCCAATCAAACGTCCAAAATTTGTCAATCCACAAGCTTTGAAAAAACTAATCTAAACTTGCTCTCATTTCAGTATGAAATTCGAAAATAATTGGAAGGAAGATTACTGTTTGTAAAACAGACGTTTTCACCTAACTGCTGAAACAATGTGTTCACAATTACGGTCACTGAAGATTTTACTCATTGTAAACATCCGGGATTGATTCGACAAACAGCTGCTCACCACGCCGCTACTCTCTGTCCAGAGTTGTGAAACTACCATTTCAACGATAGCATTGCCTAACATTCAAGCCAGTCCTAATCCACCGAATAGTTTTGCGAGGTCCAAAGGTTAATTTGATCCGACGTCGTGGAGTCCGCCGTGGCATGTGACCGTAATTTGTGCGAGATTGGACTGTCCTGCGCCCTGTCCCCAGCTGTTTCAAATGCACTATTTTGGACGTGAATATCATTCGGGAAGAGAAGAAAGAAAGCCCAAATACACGGACAAATTAGGATAAAAGCAATAGAGCTCTTCTTGTCAGGATATCCTTTTTTCCTGTCAACTCCGGTACTTTATTGGTTGTTTTTCGCGAGCCTGCAAAAATACATTTATTCAATGAATTACAAAAAAATGAACAAAAACTCTTTAGCTCGTTATAGATTTACCAAAGCGAAATCTTTCCTTTCGCCAACTTTGCCGGATCGTCCTAAAAAAGTGTCCTTTTTGTGATTTTAATTTTCTCACTCAGGATCTATCGTTTGGATTTCTCTACATCGCAGTTGTCAAAATGCAGTCTATGCCAATGAGAAGTAAGTTTATGGAAAATTTCCTCGCCAAGACTTGATGCGGATTAGCTTTGCGTTCAAGGCAACGATTCCCGGACGATCCACAAGCACTGGTGTCATTAACTTTACAACAGATGGTGAGTAAACACCCGTTCTCGTCTCATACATGCACATGCATATCTTATAGGAATTCTTCTCCTCGATACAACACAGCATGAAGCGTTTTATGAATCACTTTTCTGGTGAGTTCGCGTGGAACAACAAGATATTTTTTTCTCGTTAGTTTATAAAAAATGTATAGTCAGTGGAAAATAACGTGCCTTTTAGGGAAATAATCACGATGACAGTCATGAATTTTGCTCTTTGGTTTTACTAAATTACAAAGAAACAACCATGCAAACGGACATCAGTTCCTTATCTTAAGAAGGCAAAAACACTATTCTGGGCTAATTCGTTTCATCCGTTCCAGTGGCAATGAATTCGTATCATCAACTGATGGACGATTTGTTACAATGTTTGGATTTGTCGTGGGAAACCACTTCTGCAATGGACACAAATGTTGCGGTAAGTTTGAAACAGTCTGTGAACGACCAGAGTCAAATTGGCTTGCATTGGTTCTTTTCCATAGGACTCGATTTATCAAGGCACGTCACACGGTTACTTGGCTAAATGGAGTTTTCTAGCACGTGACAAAACCTGCTCATTCTCTGCACTGAAACACTAGGCGTACGTTTTCCTGTCTCGTCACTCGTTTCTTTGTCTGACTATGTGTTTATCTGAAATATCCGTATATTTAAAATACAAACTGGTTTGTCACGCAGAAAAAAAGAAATCAATTGCTCTACGTCAGCCGTAAACATTCTGTCGATTCTGTCTCTCGATCGGTGTCATCCCCTTTAATTCATGTGAGAAAAACCAAATTGAGCAAACATAAAAGTCCATTTACTGGACGAAAAACAAACCAATCAACAAATGCTTCTTTGATCAACACTCAATGATCTAGGAGTTCGTTGCCTAATTCCATCCATCGTTAATAACGGACCTTATCACGTGCTTTTTTGGATCAGTTAGTCGATTAAAATAACCGACACGATTTCCTCGCAATTGTGCTGACCTTTGATCAGAATGATGGATGAAATGATTAATCGCCCATTACCCTTACGCAAATAGTCTTGTGTGTTTAAAACAATTAATTAGCAGACCTGAACTGAATTGCGCCGATATTACTAATATTAATACTACTGTCAATACTACTAATACTATTTTTAATACTACGGTTACAATTTCTGTGATATGATGCGCGTTGCAAACAGCAAGCAACTAACATTTGCAATCTGTCTCCCAGTTGCGAGGATCTGCTATCGATTAGGTTACCACAAATCAATCTGATCATTAAACTCAGTTGCACCATTCGTTAGATTCTAACGTGCATCCCAGGAATTAGTGAATCAGTGCATCAGTATACCAAATTTTCTATCATGCGTTGCTTCATTTTACGGAAATTGTATCATTTCGTGGATTGTAGTTCGAGTTTGTCATTCTGAACGACCGTCTTTTTCCTATCGCCAACTATCAGGAAATTATGAACTCGATGAAAGACTGCTACGATTTTTTCAATGAGAACTTGGGTACACCCGTAAAAGACCAGGTGGAACGACAGAAGATGACGGCGGTAAGTTGTTCATTTTGTTACAAAACGGGAATGATCCAGTAAGTTTGCCGAGCTAGCTGTCGGATAGCACTGAAATCGAGATACGAATAGAGTAAGGGCCAGCGAACCGCATTAAAACAGAATCTACGCAAGCGCGTTTGTCGTTCAATGATGATCACCTGGTGTTTATTTAAAGGAGGTTTGACGCAATTTGGAAAACGTTTTGTGTTGTTGTTGTTGTCGTCGTTGTTGACTCACCCAGTTCACCATTGTGAAAGTGTTAAATTACTGATATCATGCTTTCGTTATTCCTTTCGCGTGGCATTTCTGGAACACGGTGATACATGAAATCAGCAATGCGTAGTTGGGAGGTGAAAAACCTATGGATTGGGAAAGCTAAGAGAATTTCCAACAGACTATGGTTACTGTGATGCTGGCAGTAAACGTGTACTGATTCACTTCATTCTTGACCGGCATTTGTAGGTTTGAACATTATATGTGCGTTGAGCAACAACCGATTCCAGTCGATCACAACCAATCAGCTAAGCAACCAGTTTACCTGTAATCTTGCTAGATTGTACAAAATCAACTTGAATATGTCGAATTTTGTTTTCATCCCAGGTAGTCCTGATTTTCTAGTCCAGAACTGAAGATGAGTTTCTACACAGCTGCTTGTGGACAAGCAGCGATACTTTAGACTCCGGTCTGACTGACATGAACTGCAGTAGGCCCTGGCCTCAGCCGCCATAGTGCAGACGTCAGTAGGGTAATTCACTAGGTAAATCGATCGATCACGTGACCGGAATCCCAACCCAATTAGAAGCGCTACCGGCACTTTTCTATCACATCCTCACTCCGTCGGCCAAGTTAAAATGAAACACAGGTTATGCTGATAAACTCCACTGGTTTCTCCGCATACTTCAAATCGTCACTCAGACCAGTTGAATCAACGCAGTCAGACATAGGCTAGCGTGTTTAGGAAAGTTTAGTTAGTAAGAGCATGAAACTTGCCTCGTTCGAATTTGGCCGAGTAAGACCATGGACCGACGTGTGTTCTTTTCGCCGTCCATTAAACATGCGCACCATTCGCTTTGTCTTCTTGTTATAACTGACTGACTTATTCGGGTAGGTGCAAGAATCATCACCGTCACATACGCACGGGTGAGGAAGTAGCACGGAGAATTATTGTTTGTTCTCGGATTAGTAATTATTTCAGTTTAGGTTTCCAATACCGTAGCTCATACTTTCCGTTCATAGTATCTTTTAGTCAAATAGTCAGCTGGCGGCAGAACTATACTCCATTACAAATAGTGAAGAAAAACAAGGTGACATTCACTGCATCTTTGACACTGAAAAACGTTGCTTCACTAATCCCACTATGATGTCATAAACTCGTCAACAGTGGTTAGTAAAAAGGGAGGAGATGAATACTAATCAAATATATGGCATGTAGCTTCTATATGGGGTATCACTTGGTCGATGAGAAATTCTTCCTTGTTTTCTCAGTATTCTTTTCATCACCGTGATTTCAGACAGTCCTTTTTTCAGAACTATGAGTGCAGGATTTCGTGGCGATTACATTGGAGGCAAAATTTGACACTTCGGATTCCTGACTTGTCGTCTGTGCGACAAATTGTCCGGCGATCTTGTCAAGATTTGTTTTTGTCGAAACTAAAAGTCTAGAAATTATGTCGTTCTTTCGAGTAGTTGGGACGGAAGACTTGTCACTTGAATATGGCATAGCTATAACGTCAACTTTTTGGTCTTAGCAATGTGCTTTGTCTGCGGGTCAGTTTATGATCATGTTCAGTGCCTGCCTGACCTAGTTTGTCTCAGCCCGGGACGGTCCCCAAATCCACATACTAACAGTGGTTGTCGATACAACATGCCTCTAATGCATTTGTGCATTTGACGGGGATAGAGAGAGAGAGAGAAAGAGCAAGAGAAAGAGAAAGAGAAAGAAGGGATACCGACTGAAATGAATAGCAGATGAACCAACTGTGACAGATGAATCCAGTGTTTCGAAAATCCCACCACATCTCCGGCTTTTCACATGTTCCAATGGCCAATGGTTTTTCGGTTTTTTCTGACTACTGATGGTTAATAAACGTCGCTAACTGACTGAAAAGTTGTTGCCAAGTGCTTCCCGACAGTCACATTCCCAAGGTAGAAGTGCGGCAATCAGTAGCAGAGTAGCGAATTTCGGGTTAAACAGAAGTCATAGTATAACTGTTTCTTAAGTTGCACAGTTACCGGTGTACCAACGTTTTAGCGGATCAATCAGCGAATGAATATGGGAAACGAAGCAAGTAGATAGACCGAATAGAAGTTACGTTAATTCTCGATTAGCAAACGTGAATCGGATTTGTCTATCAAACAGGTTGCTCATAAATTTGTCCCATTTGTTACTGTCATCGCTAAAATTTTTCCGTAACTGTCGAATATGAGCCGGCTGACATGCGGTGTAATTATTTTCCCGTTAACTATTCTAGTCGGAACTGGAACGATGGAAGAAAGAGTCGAAAAAGTTGGACAAACGATTGAAATCACTGGAAAGTGCACAGTCAAAATCAAAAAAAGAAACAGCCAGAGAGAAGGTAAGAAATTTTGCTGTTTAATCAATAATTGAGATTATGCTTGCCCTTATGGAATAAAACAGATTATTCTGATTGTTCATGAACAAATCGAGAAGGATTTGATGCCTCCAAACTTCGTTTATCCGGCCGTGTTTAACACGTATCCAGTGTAACCCGATGACTTCAAATGGTTGGGAATTGTTTTCCATGCAATCGATTTTTTCTCGCAATTTTCTTGTTCACTATCGGGTCCTGTTTTTTGATGAAATGTCACCATGTGGTAGATTTTGTCTGTGTTAAATTGTGTTTATCAGTTGGTGAAAATTTTTTCGCCCAGATCGTCGTCTCTTGGTTCATTTGATCTACTTGTGGCAGGCAGATCCGAAGAATCGAGAGACGACTATCACTGATACATTTTTCCACCCATCCCCCTCCATCAGGATTTTTGTGTTATTCACGCAGCTTTGTTCGTTTGCTTCAGAACCACCAGGCAATACGTGTTCTAAGCATATGCCCACTACGCGTTTGTGGATCGTATCCTAACCGACCGACTGAAATTGCCAACTTACAGCTCTCGACTATTCATTAGTTGTCCCATGATGAAAAATGATTGTCAGCAAATAGGCGTCGATTGAAAATGATTGCAACGGAGCTATCATGCATTTGATTTGTCAAATCTACTTTCCGGTTTCTCGACTCTCTGTCTGACTTATTGTATGAAAGATTTCAAGTACTACTTGTCGTGTCGGGTTTTTCCCTATCCAAGCCTCGGTGTTTATTCGAGGGTTTGTTATTTTTTGGTCGGATTGACACATTTATTGCATTAAATAATTTCAGTTCCACTCAAATTCTCATGCAGTTGGAGAACAACTGGAGAATATAATGCTTGTATGCTAAGTCACATTTGGTTTTAATTTCTTTCATTGCTCTGATCCCCTTGGTCACGGTAACAAAATACCCCTGGTCATCCGATGAGATATGCTATATATATGTATATGGAAGTAGTAAGTAGTAACTGGATGAGTGAACGAAATTTGTCCGGAAGCTCCCAGATACTACTTACTACTTCCATATATACACATGCATATTCTGGGGCATTCTGCCCTCGTTCCTAAGGTTGGCTCAGCCGAACTGACAAAGAATTATCAACGAATCACAGTTGTCCTTCTTCTGTGGGACTCTTCGACAAACAGTTTCCATGCCCACTCCTGACGCCATAAATTCGATTCTGGTGAGACACCAATTCGGAGTGCAGAAGGATGTTTGGACAAGAGTACCGGGTACGAATACCTGACGAGCGACAAAAACCGCGAAACCGGTCGTGTGCTCCATGACAAATTTTGTTCACGCATCAGAAACTACTCACTACTTTATATATATATATGTATATATAGAAGCAGGAAGTAGTATCTGGATGCATAAACAAAATTTGCCCGGGAGCACACGACCGGTTTCGCGGTTATTGTCGCTCGTCAGGTATGCGTACCCGATGCTCTCTTGTCCAAACATCCACATACTTGTACACTCCGAATTGATTGATATTTCTCACCAGAATCGAATCTGCAGCAACAGGAGTGTGCATGGATGCTCTTCGTCGAAGAGTCCACAGAAGAATATATATGTATATATAAACACACTGTTGAAATCTCATCACATTCACATTTTGTCACATGAGTCGGCGCTGTGCCATAGGTCGCTATAGGTCGTGAACGAAACGTTTTCTATCTACGACTTGGAGTTTCGGGATGCGACCGCTAGGTCAAGTCATTGCCATGGAAATGCAAACAAGCATGCTATTTTTGTCATGCTCTCGTCTGGTTTTTCCGATCATTTGCCCGGGGTAAAAGCCGATCACTACTAGTTTCGCAGTTGAGTTGGTTGTTTTACTGATGTATTGATAACTATAGATGATGCTTACACTTCATTGGGGAACGGAAATAATGCCTAAACTTGATGGGTTACGAAAGTTTTGCCCTGAGATGCCCTTAATTGTGTACCTTATTAGACAGTCATTTTTGTGGTTTCTATCCTGCCAGACTACTAAAGCAATACTAATTAATTCAGTTGGTAATTAATTTCGTAAATCAATACTTTTTGTTCAATACCACAGTATGGTCGAAATAGTTCATAATTTGTTTATGTCCCGACTATCTTTGATAACCTCTCGAGTGACTGAAACTGGAGTACTAGTCCGGACACGGCTACGTGCTAAACAAGGTGTATTCACATGTCCGTCTGTCCGTGTGTATTTGTACATCTTCGTGCGGTGTAGTAAATTTTCAGGCTAGATGTGTATTTTTCTTTCCTACTGCTTGTGTTGGCATTGTTGCAATGATTTGAGGTCAAACAAGTGTTGTCGTCTTTTGGATGCCTCATCGTTAGTGCTTTCCGTAAAGTGTGCGCACCGTTGTTCTGGTTGAGACATGCCGGATGCGTGTTAATTATAAGCGCCTCAACCCACAGATGTCAAGGACGTCCGCTATTTAATTCGGTTTGGTTATCCTGTCAGATTCGGCAGGAATCAAAGGTCAAATTAACTCGCAATTGATTGTCTTGAATATTTTATCAAACTAAATTCATCCCAATATCATTACCTTTACCGCGCTCAAATTAACCGAACGTGTCGTCCACAGTCGTTTGAGTTCGTCTCATTATTTTTGATCATCCACTTCCGTTTGCTGACTAGCCAAACAAGCATACTTCGGATGCGATCGCCTCACTCGGGCAATTTGTTTTGTTTGTTTCGTATTTCAAAAGTTTAAACAGTGCCACGAAATCAATCCCCTGCATGTTCCTAGATTGTTCCTTTCTCTTCGATTCCTTCCCCCGTTTCCTCTTTCTTTCTTTATAACCCTAACACTTTCGGATGTCCCATTTTCCTCATGTTGTGCCTGAAAGACTATTATCTAACGGAACTTAACGAATCGAATTTCGTTGTCATTTATCCAATTCCTCAAGTAAAAATTTCGATGTTCTTCAACGAGTTACTCTTTCGCTCCATTTTTTTGATTACTTAATTCAATCGTTTGTTTACTGATCTACCTGCTGTAATTTTTAATCACTTTTCAGTCAGTCAAACTTTGCTGCCCTCTAACAAAATTCGCACAATATTCAGAAAATGTTTCTCAGTTTGGTCTACACCTTAATATATTTCAATGCTTTGAGCGTTCCTTGGGCCATATCAAGCGCACGCGTCGCCTGTCATTTTAAATTCGCAAACTCAGACGGTTTTGATGCAAAGCAAACCTTCATTACTTCTTCTGTTCATCGATGTGTTCACCCTATTTCACTCTATCGCTTCCCGTTTAACATTCCTGGCCTACACAGGAAAGATTTCCGATTGATTTACCGCAGACTGCTTGCCTATCGTGTTTTCTCCGTTCTTGTTAACTCTCCTAGTGACCAAATACGAAAAATTTCCAGTGAAGTTTCTTACTTTACCTACACATTGCCTTACATAATGATCTGTTTTCTTGTCATTCGCGTACATCCACTCGTATATCGGACAAATTATTTCTCCATCATAAAATAATATCAGTCGCGGTTCCACTGTTCCATAGTTAGCATACAATCTGATTCCGATGGGAGAAATTATATTTGAGCTGCGTTCAAACTTTTAGAATTGAATTATATCTCCTAATATGCCCCAATTTACTTGCTTACTCATTGACAGTATTAGCTTTATTTCTTATCATGTAGATTAGTCCATTTTTACGTTGACTGAAATGTAAGTTTCCTAACTTACCAAATTGTGTCATACAATACGATAGAATTAGACAAAGTAGTTATGAAGTATCAAAGATCCACTGGCTTTTACGAAATGGTGCTTTCCGGGCATTCACGAGTTGATTGCCTTTTCTCTGTGTTTGTCTGTTAATTTGATTTGTAAATCACATTCTTAATCGATCAACCGGAACGGAGAAAAAACAGGCATCACAAATGAAGGATTTGAAAAATGAAAATTGTATAAAATCCATCATCGAGGACTGTGAAGTGTAATGGGATGTAGACAGCCATCCGCCTGAATACGTACGAGAGTTGCATGAGTGAATTGCGGAGATGGACGAGGAAAAATCACCGCTTTCCATAAAGAATATCGAGAAATCCGGGGTGAAATTTATCGCATAGAGAGAATGGAGTTGACACATCACTCCCAGTACGGTTGGAGCCGTTTGGCCTAAAGCGCCAGCTTCATTTATGTTGCACAAAATCAACTCATCTTTAGATCTTTCCAGTTTGTTCGTCCAATTATCACAAAATTTGTCTCTCTGATTGTCATGCACAACTGATCGCACGATCCGATCGAAAGGGACAATTGGGGATGTCCAAAAAGCACCTGGAGCAATTTGCCCAAGCAACAGCTTTGTGACATTTTACTTCTGCCTAATTCACCCAAGGCAAAAAATCATAGCCGAAATTTGGGTGACAAGTGACCGAGTATTTTTGAGGTTGTGAACTAGCTTTCAATTCATCGAGAAGTCAGACGCGGTGAGCGGTCGAGAATGCGTAACTAAACTAATATTCGGATCACACCAAACGAACACAGGCAATGGGATACTACAATGAATTTCGCTCCTCTCAATGGATTGTCAGTTAATTTGCTTCTGAAATTTATGTCACACTGTCGACCAGAACATGAAAACTGGGAAACAGTCCTGTCGATTTCTTTCCTTATCGACAAAGTTAACAATACGTGTTCGCTTAGACAAAAACTTGTACATCTATACAAAGATCGATTTACGTACCGTCTAACCGAAGCGCTTCAGCACACAGTCAGATTGCCGAAAGTTTGGAAACGTTAGGCGTCTGTGCAATGTTGAACAGAGCATTGATACCGTCACTTCACACGCAGTGTCACGAAAAGTACGATCGATTGTGATCCTTTTTATTGTTTGTTTAATTGCTCATTTTTGTCGTCGAAAATGAACGTTAATGTGACTTGGCATCATTTGTCACATCTCTTTGACAACTAGGCAAAATATCGCGCTGAGGATGCGGCATCGATTTGCTTGGAAGATGCCAATGCTCTTCGCCCAACCTTGATACAACTCAACACGGAGTAAGTTTGACGTTGATCATGTCACATGAAATTTCACCTGTATTTGGCAAATAAGAAGAGATTTAACCAGTCTTCCTCGTAATTATGCCACAAATGCTAGATAGCTGAGTCCACACAATAAACAACCACTGAAAGTTCACTTCTTTGCGGAATCCAACCATTAATTTATACATCATATCAGTTGGTAGGTATTAGTAGTAGGTAATCATGTGTTTTCATGAAATAATTCGCCATGTGACTACAACGATCAACTCGACATTAGGAAACCATGGAGACACTGTACAGTTGTTTAATCCATGTTACGAATCAATAGTAGTGCATATCGACCAGGCCCGAACTGGGGCGCGAATCCAGGACGAACGATTTTGGGCCGAACGCCCTAGACATTACACTATCGGGGAGGCTCTCAGGGGGTTTGTCCAACTTCATCACGTGATCATGTTGTTGTACCTATCTGTCTCTGATTTATATATATATATCATGCCGGTTTGTAAACAAAATTTAAACCGACGCGGCAGCATTTGAATAGTTGTACCGAAAGTTGACAACAATCGTTAAGAAGACGAATATTATTCGTGTTTTGAGCATATTTATTTTGTGATCACCACTATTGTTTTTCGCTTGATGTTATGAAGCACGCATTCTACGGACACGCTGTACGGCATTCACGTTTTACCCGTTTTACCGCGTCTCCAAACGACGACAATCCCCAACTTTTGGATCCGAACCGGGCAAGTGAGAGCGACAGCCGAAGCCAAGGCGAACCATAGTTCTTCACATCTCCGTCAGCCATGTCCTGACCACTAAATCATTTCTTCCGGCCGTGGTTACCGTGTGATAATCAAGGCCCAAAAGAGCAGACAACGAACAGGAAGACGCTATGCATGTCTAAGCCACTGGGAAACGTCGAGCGACTATCTCAGCGATAGGCCAACTATTTGTGCTCAAAAAAAATCACGAGGCACCTCACCAATTCCCACCGGATGTTTCCATAACACTCGAGCAAAACTTGCCAGACCTCATTGGTTAATTATAGCAAATGACCAAACCGTCTTAACTCCCAAAGGCCAGGTCTCGCAGTCGCAAAGAACTATGGAGGGGGGGAAATCTAGATGTCATTGGTTGGGTCACAAATGGCGTAGGATAGCAAAAGCTGCTCTGGCTTTCTAAGTTCATGATGTGATCTCCCAACTACTCCACTGGTTGTAATCAGACTCACGAGGTAATCGAAGTTGTTGAACACACCTCTAAGCTTTTAGCACAACGGGTGAATTCAGGCGCAGGCTCCTACTGGTCTTGAATAATTTTACTTTGAAAATGTAAAATAGCCAAGCGGCTCAACAAGTGTTAAACTGTCTGTGCTTTGTTCCTCAGAAAGACAATATCATCGGCACAGTATAAGTCAAACATTTGCTCATTCAAGAATTTCCATATTTCACCGCTCATCATTGTGCTGGACAACATGCTTTGTGATCACTTTGAAAAGGAATGGAGATCTCGGGCATCCTTGCCGTACTCCACTGGAGACGGTGAAGTGAAGTGAGGACTAACCATAGGCCCTAACCCGACCTCAGGTATGACGGCACAACTGTTTAAAACCCGACACATACTTCTCAGGTACTCCAATTCTCACGAACCAGTGCCGCGGTGTCGACCTGTCAACTTAGCCGAAGGTTGAACAAATGTCTAGGAATATAATGATCACTGGCCTTTGGGAAGCAAAACGATGCTCTTCTAGATGTCGGAAGAGTAAATATATGGTCAATAGTAACCAGTGCATTTAATCGAGGTAGACTGGATTTCTGTTTGACCTCTTTGTGTAGAATGACTCAAGCAATCTCGACCGGGCTCGTTTTTGAGATTTTCTTTGTTTATTCCATTCGTCAAGCTTTCGATCCGAAAAACCTACAGACTGAGTGGTGAAACTATGACGGTCAAGTTCGCTAGCAATCTTTGTCAAGCATTCTGACGATAGAAAAAACAGTATCCGGATTCTCTCCCTCTCGTTATTCGAAGTTGTCTCCCAATGGGTCATGCGATCAGTGTACCTGACTCTGCTATTTTTTTAGCATGTACATGGGCTAGCGATTCTTGAAGTCATTCCCCTGATTGACTTGAAAAGCGTTCGGAACTGTCCACTGCCGGTAAACTGCTCCATTTGGGAGGCCTTCAGCTAGAAACAAGCACATTCTACGATCGACACTTATTGCTGTGCAAATAGTAAATGCGGAATAGGAAGAATTCGGGTTAAAAGTTGAACAAAACAGTTACGTTTTCCACGATAAATGATGTCATTTCAAGTGGGCTTCAGTGCATAATGAGGTTAGTTATAATCGTGTAAATTTAATACGCAGATGTGTCCATGCCTCGTCAGTCATTAGTAGGATGCTGTGCTTTAGTTAGGATAATTATTGAATTCTTCATCATAATTTCATTTCACTAGCAAATAAGCTGATGCAATTTTGCATTAGAACGTTTTTGCCTGATTGCCTACGTGTCAGCAAAACTTAGTTAGGGCAGTCTGTACGGGAGTGGGGCAAAAGCAATGTCGCGAGGACTGTTGACAGGCGCATTTTCATCTGTCACTCCTCTCTCATCAGCAAGACAAATGGATGTGTGGTAGATGACGGAATCCGTTGGGTGTGGATGTGTAGATTTCTATTCACATGCATTCACAACACCCAACGTTCAGGATGCACATGAGCCCCGCAGATGACATTTGGGGAGAGAGCCGAAAATCATCCAGTCCGTACATCATAGTATCGAAAGTGTACGCAAAGGCACTGGCGAAATGTGACCAGTTCTCCAACCAGGCTGTCGAAAATTCTCGAACGTATCGTTCCAAAAGAAAGCAACACCAAGAACAGGATGTCACAAAACACAATGTCAGTGCAGATCGGGGAGAAAATGATGCTCCCGAATAGTTCATTTTCTCAAAGCCAATCGTATTAGTTTCGTGAAATTTCGGCTTAGACGAGGCGTGTTCGTTTTCATGTACTGCAAAGCACCATCCATTCGTCAGTTTACAGTTCGCCACGACTAATTTCCCGATGCACTGAAAACAAACTTTCGTGTATTACACGAAATAACAAAAATAATACCATTTCACGATGTCAAAAGTGAAATGCATTAAACTGCGACACATTTCTTGTAGCCCGGAGATTGATCAAAAGATTTGTGAGAATGTACCGGGAGGTTGCGAAAAACCGGCCACTATCAGATAAAAAACAGCGATTAAGGGGGTATTGCAGCTACAAACAGTCCGGAACTACTTGTCACTCCCGAACGATCTGCGACGTAATATGATCGATTACTTGTACAAGCTAATCATGTCCGTCGGGTATGAAGAAAACGTGCCAATCCAATAAATGTGTGCAGATTTCGTTAGACGATTAGAAGTGTCTGGTCAGTCTCGATTTAAGTCATTTGCAGTGTAGCGGAATACGTGTAGATCCAGTGGTTCGTCAGCAGTCCCACAAAAATTCCGTGTTGTACTGGAATAAAATAATTCACATCATTTCAGGAAGGCCGCAGAGGTCATGAAGAGTGTGTTGAACCAAGAAGTGACCGACTTCGGGAGACACGGACTCCATATCCTTCAAGTCAGCTCATCACGATAATATCCTTTGAACTACCACAAAACGAGATGGAAGACACAGAAATCCCCGTTGTGAAGAGCAGTGTGCCAATAAACGTTTTGTCCATGTCTACCCGGAAGTTGATCGCAAATGAAATGCATAAAGTCCAATCCCTCCGACTATTCGTTTAAAACAGAGATTACACTTTATGCATATTTCGCACGTTTCAAATAAGTGAGGCGTACATGCCTTATCGAATGACTAACTACGTCGAATTGGAACTATTTGTTTTTTTGTGACAATCGCAAAATGCAGAATTTACACGAGTCAGTAATTTCCGAACACTGAAGTGTATTGAATTTCTGCGCATATATCTGTGTGTGAGCTAATCTAGGGTGATTTCTTTGTTGCACAATTCTACACGATAAACGAAAAAAAATTTCGAAAGAGAAATTAGGTAATTGACTAGCGAAGGGAGCATAGCGCTTGCAAACCCATTAATTTCGAATACACCTATCCCTTAGTTTGATGCAGGGGCGATATTTCATCATAACTGATCCCACTGAGTCAAAAAAGTACATACGCGAGGAATTTCTTTTGTTTTCATTGTGTTTTATACGGAGCCAGAAACTCGTTTTGAAGACTATTAAAATAACTTACTTTTTTGTGCATCAGTTTCAACATTGTTTGCGGATCACGTGAACAAGTCCGACAGTAAAAAATGCGTGGTGAACCGTGTTGTGAACAAGAGTAAAAAGGAAGGGCGATGCGATACAAATTCTTAGTGACATAAAATGTCTATTGACACAAACTGAAGACCTATTTCAGCGGAAAAAGCTCTCACGCATGAAATGAATGACTTAACATGACAGATACTTGGTACCGTTGGAGATTCTAAATATTTCAGTCTGTTTCATGGCTCATTTTGAAAGCTTACAATACGTTGTGATCGTTGAAGCTGACGTTTAGATTGCAGGCGTTTCGTCAGCAGTTAAGGGTTGGTGAAAAATCATTGTGTATGCAATGGTCCGTCTGGGATCGGCTGTATATGATTTTATCTCGTTTCAAAGTTACCACATATGCGACTTAGAACTAGCATTAGTGTTAACTAACGCCCTTTGTATCGCTCATCAATTGATAATCGTATTGATCGTTTGTCTTCTGCGCTTTTTCTCACGTACGAACATCATCTACAAGTTTGCTCGATTGCCAGCATACGGCATAATGGGAGGAATAAGCGATCGATCTGAACGATTCGTTTCAGATACCAACCTATTGGACAGACATTTCGAAAGGAAACAATCAAGAATAGCGTTGGTTGTCATCAACGACAATATGAACTTCCAAGATCACAATTATCATTTACTAATATTGTAGAGATGATTAACAGTACCACGACCATCATAGGCAGTTATTTTCGTCACTTTCGAGCTTACTGAAATTCATTCTTTAAGTCCAGATAGTAAGATTATCATTAAGTAAGATTTTTGATTATCGTTCACTTTCTGTCTCACACCTGTCTCCTAACTGACCTCGAAATTACCGTCCAACTAAATAGGACAATAAGTGACGGACATAATTGAAATGTCGATTTGTCATCACTGTGCACAAACGAGTCACCACACTCGTCATGTTTGTTCGTTTCCTTTTGTAGAGGTGTCAAGGCTTGCTGTCGGACTTGGATTCTGATGAGCCAAGGATTCACAAAAATGAACGAACATTTGAATGAGGTGAGTGAAAATGCTGAAATTGCGCAAAAGGACCGCCAAATCTAACAGGTGATTCATATATATATATATATATATATATACGTAATGACGGTAGGTTAGAAAATGATGTTCTTTCTCGTTGCTCGGGTTCAACAAGATGGCACTGGCTTGTTCGCTGAGCTGAGCATTTTGATTGCAAACGTTTCATCACCAATCGTCAGCGCTAATAAACTGTGGCGAGATTCTGGTTGCCATCGCCCACCTCAATGGGTCACTTAGACCGTAATCGGTGTTGATTTGCTGCTCTTGGTGAATAGGAAGGGTACAGATGGTGCCCAGTTGCTTTGTTAACATGTTGTGGTCTGACTCAGCATCCGTTTCGACCGGCTTGTGCTGATTGGTCCTTCGATCGGATGGATAGGCATACGTGATCCAGATCAACGCGTCTGGTCTTTCCGAAGAGTTCCAAGCTTCGCGAAATTCCCTTGAATGCTTTGTTCTACTCTGGGCGACGATCCTCACGTTTTCGAAGTTGAACTTGTGCCATCCCGATACTCGTGAACTGAAATTAGAAAGAGTGGATCATATTTTTTTGTTGTTAGTTGGTGCTCATGGACCCGTGTCCCGAGTTTTTTCTCGATTTGGCCCGTGTACTGTTTTTTCAGTCTTAGCAGTCGATTTGACAGACATCGTTAGTTACATTCTTGTCAGCTGTCGATTCTTTGGTTTTCGATAGAATCTTTCGTAGGATTCTTGTTGGCTTGTGCGCCACTTCAATTTCGTGAGGCTTGACAAACCTTGCTGGCGTTTCCTGCACGATTCTACTTATACACACACACTACTCGACTTCAGTTGTCCGTTCCATTGGTGCGGTTCTAGAAGTTCTTGTAGTGTTCGTCTTGCCAAATCTAAGGGTATTGATGTGAAAAGTGGCACGACGTCGAAGGAGATCATGATTTCATCCTCTTCAACGTGAAGTTATTCCAAGAATTGCATGGGATCGTTGATTGAATGTTTATGTCTTGTGATGAGCGGATTCAGTCGCTTCCATAGGCTTATGGCCAGGTTGTGCGTTGGCGTTTCCGGTAGTGCAACTATTGGTCTCAAGAGTATTCATGCTTTGTGGGTTTTCGGTAGTCGACAGAATTGTGCGATGTTTCTGTCATGGGCCTTCCTCCGCCACCGCACTTCCTTGCTTACCTGATGTAGTTTATTGTAATCGTTTCGCTGCTACATTGATTTTCGTCGCAAGTCCTTGCGTTGGATCGTCGTTGATTTCTCGATAAGTCAATTTATGTTGTAGCAGTGTTTTTGCTTTTCCTATATACTCTCTCTTGTCCATAATGACTGACCCGTCCCTTGTCTACCAGGAAGAATAATTACATCCGGGCCTTCTTTCAGTTCTTGTAGTCCTCCTTCTTCTGGCCCCGAGATAACCGTTTATCTGCTGCTACTACTACCACTATTACTATGAGCATTACTAGCATTGCTACTGCTATTACTAATACTACTAGTAATACCACTATTGCTCTCTCTGCTCCTACCCAATACAGTGATAAGACATCTGTAACAATGGCAAGATACTGGTTGGCTAAGGAAAGTAGTGTTTGTTAAATGGGCCTAAACTGATTCGGTGATAACCGCCAGTGAGTATTCCAAACTCGCTGACCTTTCGAAGGTGTAATCAGACGAAGAGAAAGATACTCAGTAGGATAAGAAGGGACCGAGAATGATGAAAGACTAAGTGAAAAAATACCGCCAATAGACAAATGGTTTTGATACCTGACCTTGGTGGCGGATAACTTCCGAAAATCACCAACTTGAGCTACAATGCATACTACTTGTCAGAGTCACGGAAACTAACAATATTGTTTGAGTTAACTCGGTTCCCTTTTGTTTGCAAATGACTTCAAAAGTCCAACAACGCAATCGAAAAAGGGATGCACCAGGACGAATTTCGAATCTGATATGCCATGATGCAAATGACTATTAAGGAAATATAGCGCATTCGATTTATGGGGATTGAGTTAAGATTAATCGGCAGACTAATTAACCCTATTCATTTTGACATTCATCGTGCGGTTTATCTAAGCGCAACATCCAATGTATCGAATGGTATCCGTTGAATTACGGCTACAAACTCCGTATCGCAATTATGCACATATCGTCAAATGGAAATGCTCACTTCGGTTCATCGATTCATGTATGCAACCAATTAACCGACTGAGACAGAAATTCTGGGCAATATATTTTCCTCACTTCCGTGATGTGACGAAAGACTTTGCACATTTCGAACGATTACGGCTCTCATTGATCACCAACCTCGTTGAAACCTGACACGTTTGCGAATTACATCATTGCCAAATCTCTCAAGCCCACAATGCTGCTGGTCGCGACAATTACACGAAAAGTCAGGTTTGTCAAACTCATTCTGAATGAATGTGGGGTGTTTGTTTGTTTGATTGCTTTCGGATTTCATTCTTTACGCACAAACTGCAGGTCATCCGGCCAACCTCGCATTCGGCGTGCCTTGAGAAAGACTACTCGCGGTAGTAGAATCGTAGGCGCATTACATCTATCAACAACGCTGTTATTGACATTATATCATTCACAATTAGAATCCATCCATCAGCAAAATTATGGAGGCAGTGCAATGTGTCTTCCTTGCTGAATAGATCAACAAACAATATACATTACCTATCCGAAAAGAATCAGATCAGGAGTACAGCATTATAAATTAAGCATGACAACAATACATCGGTTCTCCGAGGCTCCATGACAATTTTTAATAAGCTTGCTAGGGCTTCACGATACTCAGTGGGGCAGTGATTTCCAAGTACCCATTACGAGAGAACTTATATAGTAGCAAACTAATATATGTTAATTGTTGTTTTCGTTCTTCTACTCTGAAATCCTACAACAATTCTACACGCGACTGGCCATCCTCATCACTAACATACCTTGCTCGCTATTCGTCATTGATGAATACAAGCTGTTTCTCGAACTATCCCGTAACGCTAAACTTTTGGAGCGCCAAGCCACAATGGGTAATTTGCCCGCCTGGACAGAGACAAATCCCCATGGGTCCCGTCCGCGAATGTCCCTTCTGAACAGTGTGAACAGCAGTGTGGGATCCGACCTGAACTCCAGGCGTTCGTTACAGAACAGGTAGGTTGGGCAGCACTCTCAATACTTTTTCGTTGTTGTTTCTGAAATTTCGACAATACGTTCATGCATGAATAAACACTCTTTGCTCAGATACTCACCTGAGTAAATAGTTGATCGTTTGCGGTTACGAAACACAATAGTCAGGCGGATTAAGCATCTAAAACCAAAAAGGCCAGGGGTTCGACTCCTAGATCCGCTGGTCACTTTGGTAGTAGACGGCAACCCGCTGTCTTCTGGGTCGTTGCCGCACTCGACCTAGTGGTCCCTTAGTGGCACTCCAAGTTCCGGAATTCACGGCTGTCTCCCCTTCCCCTTCACCCCTGTGTAAAGAACTAGCAGTTTATGAACATAATCTTTCTGCTGCACTTATGCATCGCGGATGAAAAATAAAAAAGAACAAACTGGCAAACGAGGCTGTTTTTCTTTATTCCTATTAATGTTAGTATAAGGAAATAAACAATATGCCAAAAATCATTCGGCATGAAGTAGATGTGTAAAAGTGAAGGTCATGCAATGTAGTCGTTTAGTGTTTGACGTCTTGGAGACATATAGTTAGGTTCCAAGTAAAAGTGAGCCTCACCGGTCCAAAGACAGTCCGATGGATGTTCAGTGCACATGAGCAGAGTGATCCGGTGTGAAAATCGATGCAGGTTAATAAGTATGGACGACATCACTAATTGCTAAGTTTCTTTATGCGAATACAATTCGGAAGTGTACCGGACCCGCAGCAGTTGCAGACTGTCCAACTGGACTTTGAACGGTCAAGCTGTTCAAAATCAGAAATATAACAAGACAAAAGAAACGTACAGCAGTGAACCCGCGTTGCGGATCAGAAATCTACAAACTTTGAGGCATAAATTTATTGGGAGATGACAGGTACTCAGAAACCCAAAAATGCAGCATATCCACCGACTGAAATGTTGAAAGTGGATGGAAAAATGATAGAAGCAAAGCAGCTGCGATGGTTTCAGTTGCTAATGCATCATATTCGTAGTCTCCAGTAGGCCATCAAAAAAAATCTCCGGAAGATTCGTCATACAGTATCAAGGTACAAATTGTCAAAAAAAATTGTGGAAGCACTGTACACCTGTTTCATCCTTGTTAGGACTCATCAGCGCAATGCATTTCCATCACGCCCGAACTGCGATGCGAATTCGGGACGAACGATTATGAGTCGAATGCTAGTGGGGCCGATTCTCAACGGCTCATCGAAAATCGCTACCACATGAGATAACGCCGTTATTCGTCACTGCATCTTGCAAGCCACAGACCAATTGGGCACCAACTGGAGTATTTCCTATTCAGGACGTCTTGTTGGTACGCCGTTGGTGTGTGGTCTTGAAGATTCAATACCGGATAAGGGCGCCGACTCATTTAGTGATGATGAAACGCTGAGAGTCAACTCCACCAGCGTAACAGGTAAGGCATTCGCCTCACAAACCTACTTTCGGGCGTGGTGTATAAGCACTTCTGAAAATACCTTGTTTCAGCGTATGAGACTTAGTAGACTACGCTGGTTGGGTCACGTGTTGCGTCTGTCGGGCACTCGTCTACCATACCGTGCCCTATTTTGTGTTCCTCCTAAGCAATGGAAGAAGCCATCTGGAGGCCAACAGATGACGTGATAAGGTGGAAGGAGAAAATGTACAGCGAACTTAGGTAAAGGTGTTTCACGCCTTCGTGGTTGGGGTCCGAAAGACTCGTCGACTTGCTGACTGGAGACACTGAAGGATATGACAGTGAATCGTGAACAGTGGTGATCGTGTTGTCATTTTCTATCGAATCAGAATGATTGAAAACATGTGCGTTTGTACAGTTAGACTGTGTTCCGTGTGTTGGCTGCAGCAGCATCTTATCTTTTCCCGCCTGTATGGATCCACTCTCTGTTCCCATTGGATATTCACTCTTTTTATATAAACGTGTAACTCTGGGGAAAGGCAGCGGCCAGTGAGGCTTGCCTTGCTGTTTAACGCTGAACGATGATGATGACTGTTGATGATTCCTAACAAGGATGGAATGGAATGGTTTCCTTTCTTTCATTGGCAAGTTGGGTGTTGACACCGTATGACGAGTCATTTGGGAAAACAATCAAGTTTTCCATTACTGTCTTGCATCACAAGGTTCTCTAACTCGAGCGCATGACAGCAGCGAATTCCGTAATAAGCCGCGCTTGCGCGACCGGTGTAAAACCTGAAAATTACAAACACCGATCGCTCTACGTGATTTTTCTGTGGTTGCACCGTTGGACAAACATATTCGGTCATTTCATGGGTTTGATATTTAAAATTTTAAACAATGAGCAGCTTCCTCTTTGCTATAAACTAGATAAAAAGCAACAAAACATGCAAGGTATACAAAAAAAATTAATATCGTCAAAATATTCTTTGTAAAGAAACCAATTTGGAAACCGAATCATTTTCAAAAATGAAGATGTTAGTGTTGGACCTAAAATAGGCTGCCAGTTGCAGCACTGGCAATTGATTTGTGTACTTGGTACCATCAAAGCGTACTTGGACCACATAGGTATAAAATTTTCAAAAAGTTCTCATAAACCGTTGTCGGTTGGGTGGACAGATGGAATGAAACGCTGCAGACACTTATCCTAATTACCAATCAAACACAATTGACAATATTTACTTTTTTTTTAACCCTGGTTGCATAATAATAACCAGATGTTAAGTTTTAGAAGAGCTGTACTAATCAGATCACGTATGCCCCCGTTCTTCGTACACTAAAAGCTATGACAGACTTTGTATTTGTCAGAGAGATGACATTAGTTCATTGTAGTACGTAGTTTAACCTCCGTGCCCGTTCGATGCATTTGAAAAGAATAATGAGAAATGTGAGCATCCCACCATGATGGTCTTATTCTTCAATTGTTCAAATGCTAAAATGATCCGATCAAACCTCATTCAGTGATGATAAGGAAAATCACTGAATTACTTAAAAGATCGATTTGCTACACAGTTCAGTCTAACAAAACTTTGGAATTTTTCAGACGAATTAGCTATCCATGAAAAATGTTCAGCCTTTGTTATGCTTCAAAAACAGATCAATGATAGTACAATAGTATCGATCAAGGCGTGAACCAGAATCTACAACTTACTCAATCTTGTCATAAATAGGAACACTGATTTAGTCGCACAACACTGGAGGCGATGATGGTATACAGAGACATTCATTTCAATTTGGTTCGTCTAAACGATGCAGCTGTTAAAACAATCATTACAAATTCCCTCTCCTCTGTGTGTTCACCACCCGCAACAACAATGACAAGTCACTGTCAAATTCAGATCATCAGAACTCTCGTCATGCGATATGAACATTATGTCGCACATGGCAACCAATGTTAGTATAATAAAATATGATGTGAACTGGGAAGCAGTGCTTGCCAGTTTAATTTGTTTCTCACCAAAGTACGCGGTGTGTGTGTGTGTGTCACCCCGTCATTCTGAAGCGCAGCAATTCCACTGATTCACAAGGCCCAGCTCAAACTAGCTTACCGTCGAACCTAAGGACACTTTATTGCTTGGTTTACGATTCTGAGTTCAATTAATCCGAGCAGCTGGAGGATCGAATCAAATTGGACAAACAAGGGGGCCTTGAAGCATCTCAGTGTGAGTCTAAATCCTTCAAAATCAAATTTGCAGAGGATCACACAATACGGATCAGTGTGTGTGGAGGTATCATACTTAGGAGTGCTAATCCAGGTGGATTGTTTTCATTTCTGCCCAGGATAACGGGAATGATTCCACAATGAATCTAACAAAACTCATCAAACGAATCTAGGAATAAGAGGAAATCTCGAAATCAGGATGTGAATCAAGAATTGTATCAAACGACAGAGCAAGTAATTGAATCTTCGTGAAAATGGTGGGAGAAAAAATTTAGTATTTTATGAAACTACAGATATCCTCTTGCGGTGATAATCAGCCGATCAATCAACCAACCAGACAAACAACCAAATACTCAACTAATTAATTCACCAATCGGTTAGTCAGGCAATCAATCCAAGTAACCAATCAATCAGACTACTTATCTGTCTACTCACCGTTCAGCAAACCTGTCGAAATAATGCATCAGTACTGTCATGCTGAACTCTAGGACCAAATGGGATTAAAGTTTGTTAGAGGAAAATTCACATCAGCAGCTATGTCATGGAAGTTCACAAAATCACTAACCCTATCTCGGTAACACTTGAACAATCGTCTATTTGCACAAGGACACTAAAATGCATCTAGTCGGGCCGACGCACGGAGAATTCAATATCACAGTCTTAATCTGTTCAAACAAAGTGAACTACGCCACAAACCGTGGCGTGCATGCTGTGAAGATAATACTTCAGAATGGTGAGTACATAGTGCGAATTAGTCCTCATAGTTTCAGAAAGGTTCGTGACGGAGAACACTCGGCTCCACCATTCACAGTGTTGAGGGACGTAGAGTTGATGTTCGATCTGTATGGCATTTAATCGCAAATGGTTTCCCACACACAATCTGTGAAGGTATACCGTAAATAGGAAAAGGCAGATGCGATTTTCAGGTTCTATGGTGGCATTGGACAGCTAAGCCGCTTCGTGGAGCTAACCAGTAGAACGTTAGCACAAAAACATCAGCAAAATCAGCCTTAGAGTACTGTATTTGTTGTTTCGGAATTAATCAGACCTAGCAATAAATTCGTGCCAGAAAGCATAAGCAAGTGTTGGCCAGTTAGCTTTACCAAACTGTTTCTTAAACTTGTTTGCACTGTTCACCTTCACTACGTCTCTCCCTGGCTCATTTCAACATCAAAGAACACTTATGACGCGCGCGATTGCGAAGGTTAAAGGAAATCCCTACGTTTCACAATTTGAGTCATTTATGAGCTACTTCGAGTAACTTGAAAAACGGATCCCTTAAACAAGCAGCGCCGAGGACTGAAAAGTATATATTTTAATCGATCGTTCGAGCAAGAGACTAAATAAGCAACTCTGAATTTTTTGACCGATGAACGAAAAACTCGTCTGGTTGTTCCGCAATTCAATTTATTTTGAGCTATCAGCAATTGACAAACGTTGCAGTAAACAGAATTATAACTGGAGTGCATACAGCTAAAAGGATTCTGTGCATCATTTCGTCTATGGTTTTATGAGCCGACATTCATGACACACGAATTTGACGAGTCTAACTGTTAAATTAAATGGAATTTTAATGATTTTGTTGTCACATTTGTTGCCGACCTTGATGCTTCGATAATGACCTTTTCTTTCGTACGTCTTTCAGTCGGAACTCTATCTACGAAGGCTCGATAAGCAACTATTCCATGGACAGATCGGTAAGTCGTGTCAGACACTGTCGGACGTTTGCCGAACTTAACGAAACTCGACAAAATAGTGCACTAATTAAGCCTGGCGAGAAAATCCTAACTGGGATAGGATTGTGGTACGGATCAATTGGCCAAATTAACCACTTGATTGTGGAATCTTCGCTCAATGTTATTTCGGAAGTAAATGACTGCACAATCAACCAAATGAAATTGTGTGACAAAATGGAACTTTGCAACCCTATTAGCTCCCAGAGAATTGAACGAGAATGTTTGTTTTAGAGAAGTCATCGAGCATGTCGTAAAAGTGAACAGCTTATTCCAATGCGGTGTGCTAGTAGTGGGAGATTGGATATTTTCACAATTCACCATGTGATATAAATCCTTAACTCATCATTAAGAAACCATGGGAGCACGGTACATCCTTTGCGCCCTTGTTAGGAATCGTCTTTGTGGTGAATTATTTCATGAAAGCATTCATTTTCCTACTACTAACATGTAACAAGTAATCAAGCTATGTAGATCATATTCAAAGCCTTCCGCTACCTGCAGAGAAATCATCTATAAGTAGGGGGTCGGTTGCTTGAGCCAGCGGACAGCAACCGTGCAAAACAGTGACGAATAAGTGCAACATCATGTGGTGAAGTTCAACAAAGCGTTCAGAGCCTGCCCGGTAGCGCAATGGCTAAGACGTTCGACTGAAAATCGTCCGTCCCGGGTTCGCGTCCCAGTTCGGGCGCGGTGGATATGCACTGCTGATGATTTTTAACAAGGATGAAACAGCTATACAGTGCTCCCATGGTTTCTTAATGGCCAACTGAACGACGAGATCACATGGTAAACTACTCGAAAATTATCTTTAAGATCAATCTGTCACATCGAGACTTCACCTTGAAGTGATGTAACGGCTTCCATGATCCGACGAGCCGAAAATCCAATCATGCCTGGAAGGTCCATGGAGAGAGACCTCGGGATGTGGCCTCCTGATCCTCCAGGTTAGGGTTGATTCGAACTGACAACTCAGTCGGAAAATCGGGTGGGAGAATAACCCTTCCAAGTAGTCGGGCTCAGAGTCAACCACTCAACTCTGTTCTGCGGACAGGTTCCTGTAAGAATCAAAGGCTTTAGTTGGGGACCCTAGTTATTCTGTTTCATAGCGCCGGGCATCCTAGCAGCCTTCGTTCAAAAAAAACCCATTGAACAGCACAAACTGTAAATTCCATACTGCATCGGTCGTTGCGCAGAATAATCAGGACCGCGCTTTCGTTTGCTTCCAGCAGTGCGGATAGTGACAAATATATCCATGTTTCGAGTTCCCGTGCTGCGATAACGCTCCATTGTCTTGTGAGTAGGACTGAATCAAAGGGTCCGGTGAGAGTTCCTAAAAAACCCTTCAGCGGTGTGGGTAGCCGCGAAGTACTGATAGCCCATAATCTCCAGCATCCGTTTGACAGGAACCGTTCCGATCTTCATTCGTACGATGTAGGGAGCACGCAAGTTGTCAAGAGCAACTGGGACTCATCGAATTTATCCGATGAAATTTGTCCTACCTAAGACTAATGAAATTTTCAAAATAGATGTATGCGGTGTTCCCGGAAGCGAGCATACAGGACGCTGCGATTACTGTTCTTAGCGCAGATGCAACCTCATTCTCTCGTTTCACTCGCGTGTCGGATATTCCGGCCTCCAGCGTTCGAGTTCGCGCTAGCGCTAGGATCGCTCTGAGCATGCCAGCACAGCGCAGTTAGACTGGACCCAGGTCAAAAGGGGTTTATGTGCGGTCCGGTTGCACAGTTCTGTACATGTCAAAGGCAGCCGATTAAAGAGCATTCATTCGTCGTGTGTATGCGACCACGGACTGCAGTTCCTCTGAGCGAAAGATGAGTTTTGTCGGGAGTTATCTCGATTATTCCGCGAAGTATGTTCAACGGAAGTTGTGTCAGTCGCTGGTGATTGTAACGCCAAACTTGGGTACTTAGCGGAAACGGAACAACACATCTAAGGCAGATCGTATCATCCAGATTTGTGCTGACGACAAGTTGTTTCGAACGAATGAAATGCGGCATAGGTTAACCTGGCAATACCATTTGTCTTCACATCGTGGGACTAAGCTCAACGGTTACTGGTTGCGGAGATCAATCCAGACAAGAACCGCCGACTAGGATTTGAATCAAAACTGTCGATGTGATTATCATTTCATCAAAATACCCAGGATCCGAATAAACACTGAGAGCAGATCAAAGAAGCTCCGTACCCAGAAGCAACTGCCACGCTGAACCCCAGGCCAAATAAACCCCAGGAACGCTGGATACTGCTTAGTTGAGTGACACTGTCAGATGCTCGCACACTCACCCTCCAGATGCAACATACAATGGGACGCCTTACACCTGATACGTCAACTGAGTTTGAGAAATGACCGGGGGCAGTAGTGGATAGAAAAGTGAAAACGACTGCGGCTTTTCGCCATAGTCGCAACTTTTATTGACTGGAGGTGACGAGGCAGACAGGTTTTCTGAAGAGTTATTAGGGAGCTGGACCAGGTGGACTGCGACATCATTCCTCATGTGCGGGGGCAAAGTGCTAACATTGAAGTTAACGAAACTCCCGAGATCAATTTCACCAAAGGAAAAGATTCCAAAGGGCTGGTTAAAATCGGTGATTGTGGCGACTTACAAGAAGGGTGAATAGATCCTCATGTGAAGAACAAGGAGGAATCAGTTAAGTAAGAACTGCATCCGTATTTCCCCCGAATTATCCTCCGCTGATCATGTAGAACTCGCAAAAGAATTATGCGTGAGAATCAAGCCGGTTCTCGTTTCGATAGCGGTTACCATGACCAAATTCTCATTTTGTGACAGGTATTACAAAATAAGCATAGTCAACAGAACAATGACGTCTTTCTTGATTTGAAAGCGCGTTTGACTAAGTCGATCGTGCAGTTCTGCGGCGTTGCCTCTCATTGAAGGATGTGACAGAGAAACTCATTTTTTCATCCAATCACTTAATGCTAACAACCGAATACCTTTTGGTACTGACAGAGATCACCGGATGTGGTGTTCGTCGCGGTTATCTCCTCTCACCTATCCTCCCCAAGTTTGTCATTGAAAAGATTATAGTGACAGTCCCATCCTTATGTGGGAGTAGCGGCTCTGATATTGGCTGAGACAGGAATCTTTCTGACGTACAATATGCGGCCAACACTCTGCCATCGAGTGAAGATCCAAGTTAGTTGCAGGTTTTTCCCCATTATCTGAACAATAGTGCAGATATGTTTGGTATGCGTTTTGTACCTTCGAAGTATAAACCGCTGTTGCACGACTGGATTGGCTCAAAGCCGAACGTTGTTGATTGATGCGAACACCTAGACGATGTGGACAACTTTAGTTAATTCGGAAATTGTATCTCACCGAGTGGTCGCATATCAGAAGTGTATTTTCGGAAACAAAAGACCTGATTGGCATTTCTCAAGTTGAGGCATTTGTGGTGTTGGCGTTACTTCCGGTTATCCACGAAAGGTCGAGTAAATACAGCATCAGTGAGGTCGATATTTCCCTACGACTCCTAGGCAGGGTAATGGAGAACGGAAGATTTTCGAAGACTTTCGGTGTTTGAACACCGTTGTCCTCGTGGTGCTGATCAAATGTATTAAGAGACATTGATGAGTAACTCAGAAATTAGGCGTACCGCACTGGGTCCTAGGGACGAATTTTTAGAACAGACATTGAAACAGAATAGGTAGTTAATGGCTGAACGGCACAGTTAGTGGGGTTCTTGCATTTGAAACCTCCATTCTTCGGCATAGACTTCAGCCTACTATCTTGCAGTCGATCTTTCAATAATCCCGTCCTTTTTTGTACGAGCAGATGGTGCTGTGAAGTTTGCACACAAAACCAGAGCACTTTAGTACCGAATTTCTGACTGTCCAAACTGAATTTTCATATCAACTGATTCCATGTTTGATTCGTTGTCGCCTAACTACATCAGCTAGAGTAAGAACAATCAGAATAAGTTGATATAAAACTACCATTTGGAATTCAAGGCTCATTACACTTAGTGCACCCATGAATGAATATCAGACGCTGTGTGACTGCTTTTTCTGGCTTCCCGTGCGGCACAATCTCTTAGTCGTGAAACTAATAACACTTACCTTGATTGATCAACATTAACCATTATCCTGCTTATTCTATATGGCTTTCCCAATTCTTCCCTTCCAATCATGACCCAACTTCACATGACAGCTGACGGTCAGCAGGGTGGAGCGATTTCGTTACGGCTGATTTGGGGACCCACCCACGATTTAACATGACCGGACTGCATCAGACCATATATCTATTAGTAGCTGTCCGACAACGACCTGTCCCCGTCAGACCAGTGATAAGTAATGAAACGGTCCAATGCTGCTCAGCCACAGATAAGCTGAGGACAACATTGGGTAATAGTCCTCCAAAACATCTGTAGGAAACTTATTTTAGAATTAGGCCAATGATTGCCGTTCATACCGATGGGGTGAGTCAAACACAAGTAGATGCCCACCCTTCCGAGATTCCATCGGCCAACAAACGACTCAGAAAGACTATAGAACGCAGTCGCAGAAAATTCTACGTCTGGGAAAGGCGAGTTCCTCAGAAACGTTAGAGATACGGGCTCACAAAGAGTTTACCACGATCACTTCCCAAATGCATGGGGAAAAATTAACGCGATACCAGTTCCTATCCAATTTAGAATAGTTATGCGGTAAACATAGGCCATCGGTTTAAAAATGTCCTCTGTTGCATCCCATGCAGTGAATTTTTGTTGTCCTGAGTTATGGGCAAAAGTTCTTTAAAAAGAAGTCAGTAGTCCATCCGCTTAAGACCAACCACAGCTAATCGGTGACATCGTCTAAACCCGATCGGAAAGTACCCAAACAAGCACTACCTGCCATCTGATCTCGCCAGGATTTACGGGATGCTTGTCCTTTTGTCCCAAATGTGTTCCATTCCACTAGAAGACAGCCTAGCAATTTCGCATTACTCAATCCACCTCTTGACGATGATCACAGTTTAATCGGAATCCGTCAAAGACCAATGAACTTGTAGTCTACGGACGAGAAGCCGGTTGTTCTGTCCCTGGACATGAGATTGATTCGGAGATCGACCGAGTGCACTGGATTGGATGGGATCGAAAAGCCGGATGGAAAATGGAAGTACATCTGGATCAGAATCAGATATACTGAACGAATCTGAGCTACGTTCGTAAATTGCGTAGCTCGGTTTCGAACGTGAACTTTGACACAACGAGGGACGGAGTTGCTTTTTCAATAATTTATTTAAAGTTGGTGGCTTTATGCCAGATATTTGATCAGAGTGGAAAAACCAAACCCGGGTAACAGCAGGTGAGCAAGGCTGACGGCGATCAAACAAAGATGAGAAGTGAGGATCAAAAGTGAAGCAACAGGGATGAGTAAAGAGGAAGATTTTTGTACTGTTGAGATACTACACGTAGAGCACAAATAAACGGTTTAGCTCGTTTCATGAATCGATCATTTTAGACAGAGCTATTATCAGCTGGGTTTAGCCCACTATGATGCCAAATGCAAGTCTAAAAAACGGATGCACAAACAACGTTCGAAATAAGCACTCCGGAGGTCAAATGACTTAACAGTGGCACTATCTCACCCGGATGATCATTACTAGCGTTTCTTACGCCTCACTTCCGAGATCAGCCTATTTGAAGAGGTCCACTTGCTTCCCGAAAGGAAGGTCAAACAGGAGAGCAAGACTACTGAGAATGCAAACAAGTAGAGACTATGACGTCCAGTTGATGATGATCCAAACGCAGGACACAGCGGTCATAAAGCTAAAAACGAATGTCCCATGTTAGTTCATATTGTTTGTCGTACTTATCACTCGCGCGCGTTGACATGAACAAACAACGAGAACAGCATGCAACAGGTGGTCAGTGTTAACCTCAAGTGTCAATACTAATGTGAAAAGTCATGAATAGCAATTCTTCTGTGGTATCGTTTTTTTTTTTACAGAAACCCATATTGGCCGACCAGAATCGAAAGACATACAAAGGAAACAACCGGTGGTCGCGAAACGGTGATGGAAAAATTCGAGGTCAATCGATATCCATTGTCCGAGCAAACTCCACAACGGAGTACGGTTCAACTGGTCAATTTGGTGTCTACGGACAGAGCAACTCTAACATCAGGAGAAACGGCCCGATGACACAGAGAGCCAGGTCTATGGATAGTTTCCAAATGTCCAACTACAACCGTGAATTGCCCGTACGCAATTCAGTTTTGATCGAATCGCCAAAGCCACCGCCACCGGTTGAACGAAGATACGATGCGACGAGTAACAGAGCCACAGGCGGATTCCCATTAACTAAAGAAAGTGTGAGGATAGAGAGACCACCAAGCTCGGTGATCTCCGAGACCGGGACAAGCTCCCACGTATACAAAGCAGTCTTAGTAAGTCAGTCGCTGCTTGTATTTCACATAATTCTCGGTTAATCGTCCATTGTAATGTAGTGCTTATGTATTTTGGACGTCAAAATCACAATTCGAATGGGCTTTCGGAGATTCGCTTCATACTCTACCTTGATGAATGACGGCAGCCGATTCAATTAGCGAGCACTGGAGAAAGAGGCGTTGATCAGTTAAACCGATTAGAAGTGGGCACCCAAATGACTCACGGACCGCCATGAATGACCAAAGAATGGCGGTATGACAAGTTCAAATTAGTAACGAGATGTACTATCATCTTTTTGACGGAGAGAATTGTATTCTCAAGGACCAAAATATTTTTTTCTAAAAAAAACAAGAAAGGAAGACTTAAAACCGATAAAAACAATATATTGCGCGTTTGTTCTGCTTGTACTATGTTTGCGATCACTCTTCATTTGCGTTGGTGCTTTAGAGACATTTCGCGCCAAAAGAATTGCTCCTACAAACAACCTCGTGCGCAGCCTCGCTCCCATCTCTGGATCGAAGCGATTCTAGAGTAATATCAACCTAAACGGGTATGGATGCTACCAATCGTCGATTGACAACATCTCCGGATGAGTGCACTGATCGATGTTGTCGCTACGACCCTACAAAATTCGGTCGGGGCAAGAAGCCGTACGTTTAGACTTGAAATATATTTGTTCCAGGGGTCAGATGAGATGAATCGATCAATTCTTCATTTCTTATAGCACGGTAACTGCGGATACTTCAAATTTAGTTCGCTGTTATCGTCTCCTCAGTTTTCAAAACTGACTTCAATTTTCCAAATTCACAAAGGTAGAATTCTTGGCACTCATTTGATTCCATACAAGGGTATCAACAATCACTCTTAACAAATGTACGGAGAGTAAATTTTACTCGACTGTCATTTAAGTAACCAGATTCGGGAAAGTTGTAATTAGGCACAAATCTACAGGTTTTCTGATGTTTCGCACCGGACGTGCGGTGCACAACGTACTAAGCAGCTGGAGAATACATCATCTAGTCCAGTTCATAACTAGACCTGTTGACCGCTAACACTGTCTATTAAATACCGCTATTCAGGATAAGTTCGAGATGCTCTATTTCCATTCACAGATACAACAAGAAATGAATGGAGGCGTTCAACCCAGTGACCAAGTGATGGCGGATGCTGGCCGTTCGCAAAGAGTACAGGAGCCAACATATAACGAGCTGAGTGAAGTGAGGATATAGAAAGAAGAACAAAGAAGTGATTCGGAACTCAACGCGAGAAAAAAACACTATCCATGGCAATCCGTTTTGGTGCTGCAGCAATCCGATTCCAATCAAGTAAAAAATTCAACGACAATATGCTATTAAAAACTCATCCAATAAACTAAAAAGAATGCGAAGTGCAATAAAAAACAATTATTATTAACAAGAAATAAATACGGCACAAAAAGGTTTCTGAGAAGATCGCAAAAAACCTAAGACTAAGAACGCGATATCAAAACACAGATGGGAGCAAAGCCGATATTACTGACGACCCATAAAAATCCCCAGCCTCGCATTTTCTTCCAATTCGTCTTCAACATTCGCTTCCGAATCTTGTCCCTTGTACCGGTACCCGTAATCGCCTGCGTACACGCCCTCATCAATAGTTCTAATACCCCCAAACGGAGTCATACACATACACATCCGCCAAAGAGCCAGGTAAAAACATAATATCATCGTAGCCACACGAAAGATCATACGCCCAAACAACAAAAAACAAGAACACATAAAAAACCCAACCAATACAAGAAAAGAAACAAAGGATGAATCAACGAAAATATTAAACGCATCCAAGAAAACAAAAAGAAATTAAATAGGCCAACATCTATAACAAATTCATTCCACGCATCTCAGACTTCCAAAGAAGGCATAACCGAATCACCATCACGCGTCAGGGGAAACCGCGAATATGGATCGGTTCTCATCATTTCTAATCAAAATTATCGAATTCAAAATATATACACATCACTATATATACATATATATATTTATATATACACATATATGTACATATAATCATACCAATACCGACAAACACAAACACAAACATAAACATAAACTCAAACAAAGACAACGACAACGTCAAAAAACAACGCATACAATGAGATTCCACATATAACTTCGCATACAACTTATCATCAAAGTAACTCGACTTAAACCAACATACCATAAACAATAAAAATTTCCACATCTACCAGACAAACCGAAGACACACTAAGCACATTTCTACAAATCATACAATTGACTGAGTATAAACAAATAATGCTATTCCAAAATTCAAAACTCAACCACCACACGTACCACAACAACTTCAACAAAATTCAATCCTATCACATCACCTTTATTATCTAGTCACACATGAATCCAACAAACCACACCAACAAATTAACACACCAAACAATAATATCAATCACGAACAAACCAGCCACAACCAATGCCCGCAACAAAAGAATCACAATTACAATCGCAATCACAATCACAATCACAATCACAATCACCACTCCACGTTATACTGGCATTTCAACTTCAACTCACATTTGTAATGTAAACACTACACTTACCCTCC
>LUCM01001910.1:338703-349529 GCA_008360955.1 Fasciolopsis buskii | reverse complement strand
AGTGACTCACTCCACGATATTAGAATGCATTTACCGTTCCAAATACCATGAAACAAGGAGGTAAGTGATTTCATTAGCACTTCTCCACCCAATTTGAAAAGAACTGAAGGAAGGTCGTCGGGACCGGCAGCTTTTCTCCTCTTCAGAAGCCGAATATTCGACTCCACTTCCACTTTCGTTGGGGGATCAAGTGACACTTCCCAAGGATTCACACCTCCAGACGTCGGACTAGGTACGATAGCACATGGCCAGCTAAACGGATCCTTGAAATACTCTGCCCAACGGTCCAGTCTCTGCTGTCTACCGTGGATGAGCTCTCCAGTCCTATCGCACACGACTTCACTAACCGAAGTTCGCCGCCCAGTGCTATCGCGTATAAACTTAAACAGTTTTTGACTGTTACCTGAAGCGGACGCTACTTCCATCTATCCGTCTACCTCAACCCACCAGTTCTCACAGCCATTCTAAGAGCTTATCCTCAACTGACGGTGCAACTGTCGACGCATCTTATTTCCCTCCCGGCAATTAGGGAGCTGGCGTTTTGCCCCATCAGTCTCAGTGACCCTTGCGAGGTATTTTTGAAAACCGCCAGATCCAGGACCACAGTCGAAATTTGCTGCCAAATGCATCGCATGCTTAATTTGATCCCACTGATCGTCTACATTGCTGCTCGTTGAAGTTCTTAGTCCCTCGGATAGTTCCTGTTCGTAGCTGTTGCGAACAGCCGAATCACACAGACGTTCGACAGCCAATCGGGTTTGTGGCCTGCGTCGATGGCCATTCAGCTGCAGCAAAAATCGCATTAAAACTAACGCATGGTCCTAATCGACGTATGTGGTCCAGTACGATCTACACTGTCAGAGCTAAATTCGCCTGTTGGCCAGCCTGCATTAAAGTGCGCACACTGAAGAGACCGAGATTCACAGGTTGATGAGGTTTGAGAAAATGTGAACTAACAAACTGAAAACCACCTACGACACTACTTGACAACGAACCGTTGCGAGTATCAGGTATCTAATCAGTGGGGACACTATGGGTAGGCAGAAGGGGCAAACAGATTCGGTTGGAGACAGAAGAGACAGGTTGAATAAAATAGAGGGAACTCTGAGCAGTATCATACTTATCAATACCCACCCCACCTGCGCCCGATGAAATGGGCAGCGCGGTCCTGATTATCCTGCGCGAAGACCGATGCAGTATGGAATTATTGGTATGCGAGTAACTCATGGGGATTGATGGACGGGTACTGCTAGGGAGTCCAGTCGCTAAGCAGAAGAACGATTAGGGTTCTCAATCAAAGCCTTTGGTTCTGGTAAGAACCTGACCGCAAGGCGACGGGGTATAGCTGAGTGGATGCCCATCTACTTGGAACTGCGCTGGTAACTCAGATCAACCCCCGACTGGGAATGCCAAGAGACTAGTTCGTCAGGCTTCTACCCACTGACCTTCCAGGCATGATTGGATTTTCGGCTTGAGATAAGCCATCCTGTATAGCTCGTTGGATCATGGAGGCACGCAAGCCGTCACACCACGTCAAGGTGTAGTCTCGTTGTGACAGCTGGAAAGTTATAAAGGAGAAAGGTTTTAAGTGGAACAACGCCGCCACTGACTCCCCAAGTGAGCCATAACTGATGGAGGATCTCGTGGGCCCACATCTGGTAGTCTAAATGTACCTACACGAGCTACTTCACTCGTAAAGATTTTCATACTTCTTCCCCTTGTCATCGATTGGCCACTTTGAACCACCGTGCAACGACTACCCGTCTCGAAGAACAAAATACAGCGATTCAGTTGTTATGTGGGTATGCACAAAACATGTCTCAACTACCACCTTAGCCTATTGATTCAGTGCCTGTCGTAAAGATTGAAATCAGGGACCAGGTATCTCACGCCCAACATCTGAGCAGCTCATAACATTCTCTCACTATATTTTACAGAAAGTCTTCTCATATCTGCTCTCAGCAAAAAAAATTTTAACCGTAGGGTACTACCGACTGCATTGCTACTGTGCAGAATCGATTTCTGATCGATAATCGGATGTCACCTCGACGTCACAGATGGTTCAAACTAGTAAATATCAATCGAGCCCTCTGCGTGCGCTAAGATACTTTCCCCCGGTGTACAACCAACAGGATACAACTAATCAAGTAACTAAACCTATCCAGCCCACCCAGTTACTCCCCTGAAGGAACAAGGTTTGGACCTGAGTCAAATAAGTCCTGCAACAGTATTTGATACTTCGAAAGGACAACAGGCATCCATAACATACCAAAATTAACCCATAGACCAGTAGGAAAAACCTGAACCAAGCCATCGGATGCCTTCTGCCGTTCACTCATTCCAAGCTGTTATAGTCGGTGACCATTCTAGGGTTTTTAGTGCCGCAAATTATATTTCTGCTATTAATTTTCCAAAAGAACTTGCCCTTTTCTTAATATTTAGAAACTGACGTTATTTTAAACCATGTGGATCACCAATTAACGCGCGGTAGTGTCCTGCATTCGTATTATCTCTTCCGCTAGCGGGCTGGGCATGCTGTTCGTATTCCGTGCCGCTTCCATTTCTGTGTGGCTACTCATTCAAGGGAGCAGCAGATCTGTTTCATTCGTTGTGCGACTACGGGCCTTGAGTCTTGAGCCCGAACTTTTTGTGCTTCCAACTTTTGTGTGTGTGTATTCGTGTTCTACTAGACCACAGGTTGTGTGTTGGCTCCTGTGATATCGCGCGTCGCGAGTACTTGTGTCTTGCGCTTCAGTGTGTGCATAGACCAACCAAATTCGGCAACATAACAAATCTGGCGACCGGGTTTTCTTTTTCGAACTCAACGCAATCAGCCGATAACCACGGTGGATGCGGACATGAAAATGTTCCAGACCCAGCTCAAGCTGATGGAGGTTCTTACTCAACGAATTTGGAGTATAATCACAACAACTGGCAGCCCTGAAATTTCATCAGATTCCCTGCTTCGCTCAATGACCGATTTCCTACACGATCCACAGTCCGACGTTACATTTGAATTCTGGTTCAAACGGTACGAAGACGTGTTCACTGTTCATCTAGCAGTTAAAGACGACAAAACCAAAGTACGATTACTCCTGCGAAAACTGGGTCCTGCAAAACACACGCGGTACAGCAACTTCATCTTGCCGGATGAACGGTCAACCCTCACATTTCTGCAGACTACTCAGACTCAAGCGCACTTCATCAGTCGTCGCGCAGGATAATCAGGACCGCGTCGCCCATTGCATCGAGCGCGGGTAGGGTGGGTAGTGATAGGTATGCCACTGCTCACAGTTCCCTCTCTTTTATTCAACCAGTCCCTTCTGTTTTCAAACTAATCTCCCTACCCATAGTGAAAGCAAACGCTCTAACATTGCAGTAGTAGCAAGTGATTTTAGTGCACAAGCTGGAAAAACAGTACATCGGGAGCTCGTTTAGGTGGGCGCTACTGTTCAGCGAACAGATAGCAGGGAAAGACTTCCCCAGTTTTGTGCAGGCAATAACCTAATCCTATCTAGTACAAATTTCCGACGCAATTCGCGTTGCACTGTGACATGTCGCTCTTACTCGACAGGTAGTCTGGGTCAGATCGACCATATTACAATAAGCTACCGTTGGTGCGGTTCTGCCCAGAACTGTAGATCATACTGGACCACGTACATCAATTCGGACCATGCGTTGGTTTTAATGTGAATTTTGCTGCAGCTCAACGGCCATCGATGCAGGCCACAAACCCGATTGGCTGTCGAACGTGTGTGATTCGGCCGTTTGTAATAACTATGAACAAGAGCTATTCGATGGACTAAGAAATTCGACGAGCAATGGGATCAAATTAAGCAGGCTATGCATTTGACAGCAAATTTTGTCTATGGTTCTAGATCTAGCGTTCATTAAAACCACTAGATCTCGAAGGGTCGCCGGGTCTAATGGAGCGAAAACACCAGCTGTCTAATTGCAGGCAGATAAATAAGTTGCAGCGTCAGTTACGGGTAAACCCTCAGAGTGACCGTGACTGGTGGGTTAAGGTAGACGGAGAGATGGGAGTAGCGGACGCTTCAGGTAACGGTCGTTGAATGTTTCATGACACCGGCGGGCGGCGATCTACAGTTAGTTAAGTCGTGTGCGATAGGAATGGAAAGCTCATCCATGACAGACAGCGGGCTAGACCCTTTGGCAGAGCACTTCAGGGACCAGTTTAGCTGGCCACACACTAACGTATTTAGGCCGACGTCTGGAGCTGCGAATCATTGGGAGGTCACTTGACTCCTCAATGGAAGTGGAAGTAAGGTGGAATCTTGAACTTCTCAAGAAGGTAAAAGCAGTCGATTCCGACAAACTTCACCCAGTTCTTTTCAAATTCGCTGCCAGAGGGCGAGACATGGAATATTCGTGCGGGAGAAGTTCTTCGGTTGGATGTTTTCGACTACCGATGTTTACGTAGCATGGCTAGGATTGGATGGAGTGACCGGGTGAGTTATATGGAGGTCAGGAATGTAATACCAGGTTCCTGGTCTCAAAATACTTTGTTTCAGCGTATGAAACTTAGTGGACTACGCTGGTTGGGTCAAGTGTTGCGTATGGCGAACAGTCATCTACCAAGTCGTGTCCCACATTAAGTTCCTCCCAAGGAATGGAAGAAGCCATGCAGAAGCCAGAAGATGACGTGGCAACGCGGGATGAGAAAGTGTACAGCGAACTTAGGTAAAGTAGATGTCTCACGACTTCGTAGTTGGGGTCCGAAAGACGCATCAGCTGATTGGCTGAAGACACTGTGGGATATGGCTATGAACCGCGAACAGTGGCGATCGTGTTGTCATTTTCTATTGAATGAGAATGATTGAAAGAGTGCGTTTGTAAAGTTAGACTGTGTTCCTTTTGTTGGCTGCAGCGGCATTTTATTTTTTCCCGCCGGTGTTGGCCCACTCCCTGTTCCGTTTTTATATTCACTATTTTTATAGAAACACGTATTTGTGGGGAAAGGCAGCGGTCAGTGAGGCTTGTCTTGCTGTTTAACGCTGAATGGTGGTGATAGTGACAAATGATAAGGTTGTTGTGTTATCAAACATTCGCGTGGCCCTCAACTTCGTTCATAGGCTTTCGCCACTCTTCGTCAGTGGCATAGAACAAGACGACCGTATCTCCCGATCTCGCTCGGAATTTTCGCATGGGATATTTTACGAAACGTCGTATTCGGTTTATTGGACGGCTGAGTTGAACTCCTTCCAAGGAATGGAGATTTTGACTTAAAGTGTGCTAATACTGTCACCTTGTTGAGCGGCAATGCACGGGTAATTTAACACACGTTTGACCACTTGACGATTAAAGTGTCCAGATATGGTGTGCTTTGCGCCTTCGAAGTGAAGCTTGTGCTTGCACTCGCTCTTTGTGATGGTTGGTTGGAGGTCGTCAATTGCTTTAAGGAGTTCGAGATGGTGATTTAAACGGGGGGTGTGTTGAGTAGATCATATCACAAATTGTGAAAGACAGCAGCTTTTGCAAACCTGTGACATTTGTGGCGCGGCGATGTCATCCGATTTTCTATGAAGGTCGGTCAAGCAACATCCGGTGAAAGACTGTTGCTTCAGTGCATGTTATATTTCGGCGACTATCAACAGAATTTCAAAGATGATACTGGTGATATGGGCTTCCACGTAGGTTTACGGGAATGTCGTGGCCCTTTCAAAGATCGTTGTCCCAGTACATGATACAAACCCAAGGTTAACACAGGGGAACAGTTTCTAGGTCTAATGACTTACATAGGTCAAGATCAAGTATGATAATGGAATAAGCATGAATGCAATCGAGCACAGAGACAGTTGACATCAACTCAGGATGTCAACTCAGCTGGTCTGCGACCTGATCACTAAGCTGAGTAAGCGCAAGTATTTGATGTGTTCAGAAGCTGCGGATTCTCAGTACAAGCATGAAAAATTGCCAAAGTCCTAACGCGAAAATGTTATCGAAAAACGCCTTACCGCCAACAGCGTTCCATCGAACAAAAGTTCAGTTGGTGGTTGATATAGTTGCCGCAGATACCCTCTTTTGCTGGGCAGTTCAGATCGTGCTCCGTTTAACCGTGATAAGTGACCGAAATTCTCGCCGTTATTCGGAGTAGAGTGAGAGTCACCCTAGAGAGAGAGAGAGACACGTTTTAAACCAATTGAAATCAAATACAAAACGAACGAGACCGTAAGATTCAGTACTTACTTAAAAAAAGGAATTGTACTAAGGAGGTACCCATAATCGGAAAAATGAAATTAAAAATGTCCTCAAGTGAAGAGTACTAAGGTTTCTTCATCACTTCAGAATACAACTAGCGACCACTTGACTACAAAAGATCACGTGGCACAGGAAATCAGCGTTTCTACCATTTAACTATTGAACACAGGAAAACAATACGCTTGGACAGGCGGCAATCAAGAGATCGAATGATGAGTAGAATTGGCCAGCAGCTACTCCAAAACAATACAGCTACTTTTAGGTTACACTCGGCTACACTTAGGTCCTATGACGCCTCGTCAATCATTTTTCTCGCTCTGATTTAGTCGACGAACCCAATCGATGAAAACACAAATAGTATACGTGAACTCAACAAACCTGACCGAACAAGCCCATATAACACGAAATCGCGACTTTACCTATCCCTTCCTTTACCCTCTGTCCCCACATGTAGTTTTCGTCCAACGCGAGCTCTTACCGATAGTACATGCGATAGTGCTCCTAGTGGAGATTCTCATCGCCATTCTATTTACGATTATGGCTAATCATCGGTACACAGACCGGCGAGTAACAGCGATAGACATTCCTCCTCGGCGACCTTATTAATTTGGCTTTACTGAACATTCGAAAGTTTATGTGAGTTGGACCATAGGTTGGGTTGACCACTACGCTGAATACCTGTCAGGGATATCAAGTTCAATCGAGATGTTTATATTCAGGACTCTGACTTCGTTATTTGATTGTCATCTTTCGATACTTCTGTTAACCAGCCGCCCCCATCACCGAGTTTCTCTGTGAGCCGTGAAACAATGACCTGTGACCAGGCTGGGGCAAATGCAGGCTTCAGTCTCAGGGCCGAAACCGGGCTAACAGACAGGATCCCGGTCGATAAACAGCTGCATACTGTAAAATGACCGAAGATGGTCAAGTGAATAGGATATCTGTCATCGCTAGGGCCAAAGGTTGGAATCCCGGGCCCATCGACCACTTTGGTGGTAGATGGAAACACCCTGTCTTCCGGCTAATTACCATACCTGACCTAATGAGATCTTATGTGTTTGGTTCTATGCTACTCTAATTTTCAAAGTCATGGTTGTCGGGCCCTCCTCTCCGAGTAGCGGGCTCCAGCGGCTATGAGGCATGTTTCTTCCACAACACTTACGCTTCCAGCATGTCATAAAAAGAACAGGAGAAAGAACGGCTCTCATTTTGATAAAAGAAATTTTTGATTCCTTTAGTCGGCATATCAAATGACTTTGAAGAAGCAGCCAAAGGGTTCCTATCAGAGTCTACACGAAATCCTAAGTAATGAAATGGACCACTGTTATGACTTAAGCGTATATGAAGATTGAATGAGGTCGGTGATCACCGGATGATTCAGATCCGGGAGGCTGCTTAGACTGGATTGCTGTCGTTCGGAAAACAGAATTTAGAATGTGCTTCGGACGTCAACCATTGATAACCAACACGAAATAACAACGGTCCAACTGCCTGCGCGCCGCTTGATGCTCGCACTTTTCGACAATGCAGATCAGCTGCACTACAATCAGTCATAGATGCCTAAGCCTAGGGACCGTACTGTGCTATCAACCCTGAATCTGAGCCATATCTCAGCGGATCCAACGAACAACACCCGAGTCTAAAACCGAAGCTAACTTCTTCAAACCTTTAAGCCAAGACCAGCTTCTTCCAGCCTAGCCCAGCATGTGCTAAGAGAGCAAGAAAAAGTGGACGATGGGCAAGTATGCACAATGTGTCCAAGTCACCGAAGGCGATGTAGAGCGATTATCTCAGTCAGAAGACGACTGTCTGCACCCAACATACGACGACGTACTTCGTCGTCGCTTACCTGATGTCCCAACCAGAACCGAGTAATGCTTCGTAGACATGAGTGCTTGATAACAAAGTCTCAAAACCGTTAGGAACATTGCAAACCGCGGCATTTTACACCCTCCCATTGGCAGAAAATCGGATGACATCGCCGCGCCACAAATGTCACAGGTTTGCAAAAGCTGCTGTCTTTCACAATTTGTGATATGATCTACTCAACACACCCCCCGTTTAAATCACCATCTCGAACTCCTTAAAGCAATTGACGACCTCCAACCAACCATCACAAAGAGCGAGTGCAAGCACAAGCTTCACTTCGAAGGCGCAAAACACACCATATCTGGACACTTTAATCGTCAAGTGGTCAAACGTGTGTTAAATTACCCGTGCATTGCCGCTCAACAAGGTGACAGTATTAGCACACTTTAAGTCAAAATCTCCATTCCTTGGAAGGAGTTCAACTCAGCCGTCCAATAAACCGAATACGACGTTTCGTAAAATATCCCATGCGAAAATTCCGAGCGAGATCGGGAGATACGGTCGTCTTGTTCTATGCCACTGACGAAGAGTGGCGAAAGCCTATGAACGAAGTTGAGGGCCACGCGAATGTCCAATAACAATAAAAGTTGACCTTTGTAAAGTAGGTCGGTGCTCTAGCAGCTGTTCGAAAGGTGACGATCTGACCGACGTACCCACGATCAGCGCGAACGCCAGTCTGTTTTTCTCGAGTTCACTGTTCAAGCGTGTTGTACAACCTGCGAAGAATGACAAACACCAGCAGTGTTGGCGCTATCGAGATTCGTCTAAGATACTTGGGATCAGCGCGTTCACTGAGCAAACCCTTCTGCAAGGTGGAGATAATCGATGCCTACCACGAAGAAAGGACTTTCTCGGAGGAGCAGACGGAGAACAAAACCCGAATGTCTCCGACGAGTTCCGTTTCTCTGTGTAAACAGACGTAGAAAAAGGCCGTCGGAGCCCGGTGCTTTATGACGTCGTAATTGACTGGTTGTCTTGCGGATTGCCGCCTTAGTTGGTCGATCTTCGCAGCAGGTTTGTAGTATGTTCATGATCTTCGCTGGCATACCAATCTGGTGGAGAGCACTGAATAGAGCTGTCCAATCCCTTGAGTCGAACGCATTTTTCAAGTCGAAAAAGTACGATATTATGGCTTTCCATCTTTATCGCATGTCGTTTTGCTACCCGATATCCGCCGCCCACCGTTATAGTGTATATGCTTGAGTGCTACCTGAAGCAGCTCTTACTTCCATTTTTTCGGCTAATTTAACCCACCAGGTTTCACGGTCATTCTTAAGGATCATTGTCACTTGATGCTGTAGATGTTGCAGTATCTTACATACAGTTAGAGTTGACGGTTTTGCTACATGCCTCTCGCGAGACCCAGTGTGTTTGATGTACGTTAGATCTAGCGCTGGAGGTGAAACCCACTGACCAAGTGCCTCGTCTGCTCATCATCATTTTTTATGGAATGCTTGGAGCATGAGTGCAGTGGAAGAGACAAGCCACTAGAGCACATTTCTACTAGGTGAGATTCTTGGCTCGTTCCGTTAGTTTCTGTTTATAGCTGCTGCAAACAGCCGAATCAAACAGGTTCTGTGACTAACTGGGTGTGCAATTTGCGTCGATGGCCAATGAGCTGCAGTGAAAAATATTTTACGGCCATCATTATGAACCCCAAATGAGTTTTAGGGCATAAAAATGACTATTAACCGGTACCCAGTATAAAAAACGGTTTCGGTGTTCTCAGACATGATTACGCCTGCATCTCTGTGTACCGGTTGTTCGACCTTAGAGCAGGAAACACGTTGACAATAGAAAAGCCGCAGTTAAATTACATTACTCGAATGCGTGTTTCATTGACAGAGCAAACATCAAAGCTAAATACGCCGACTGACTAATATCGATGAGAATGAGCCAATTGGAGGAGCTTAGTCTGAAAGGACGAAGAGGCTCCAGAAAACGTCGGCACTTGGAACAAAAACAACCGCGACACTGTTTGATAATGAACCATTAAAGACCACGAGGGATGCCGGCACCGAAAAATTCATCATCTTCGCAATCATTATCACCACCATTCAGCGTTAAACAGCAAGACAAGCCTCACTGACCGCTGCCTTTCCCCACAAATACGTGTTTCTATAAAAATAGTGAATATAAAAACGGAACAGGGAGTGGGCCAACACCGGCGGGAAAAAATAAAATGCCGCTGCAGCCAACAAAAGGAACACAGTCTAACTTTACAAACGCACTCTTTCAATCATTCTCATTCAATAGAAAATGACAACACGATCGCCACTGTTCGCGGTTCATAGCCATATCCCACAGTGTCTTCAGCCAATTAGCTGATGAGTCTTTCGGACCCCAACTACGAAGTCGTGAGACATCTACTTTACCTAAGTTCGCTGTACACTTTCTCATCCCGCGTTGCCACGTCATCTTCTGACTTCTGCATGGCTTCTTCCATTCCTTGGGAGGAACTTAATGTGGGACACGACTTGGTAGATGACTGTTCGCCATACGCAACACTTGACCCAACCAGCGTAGTCCACTAAGTTTCATACGCTGAAACAAAGTATTTTGAGACCAGGAACCTGGTATTACATTCCTGACCTCCATATAACTCACCCGGTCACTCCATCCAATCCTAGCCATGCTACGTAAACATCGGTAGTCGAAAACATCCAACCGACGAACACCGCCCACACGCATACTCCACGTCTCGCAACCGTACAACAGAAGTGAACGCACTGGAGCAC
>LUCM01001910.1:325111-336778 GCA_008360955.1 Fasciolopsis buskii | reverse complement strand
TTGACGTTATTTTAAATATTGCGCAGCTGAATATTTTTATATGTCCGCGAAATGATTCATAAAAACCCGTTCTGTGATTGGCTAGTCCACACATCGATCAAGGCCACCCAACAAAATTATATAAACGATAGAGCTCATTTGAATTCTGACTTGTGTTGGTGGGTCACCAATAAACGCGCGGCAGTGTTCGTTTTCTCTCTTCCGCTAGCGGGCTGGGCTAGCTGTTCGTATTTTGCGCCGTTTATTGTTCCGTGTGGCTACTCATTCAAGGGAGCAGCAGATCTGTTTCATTCGTTGTGCGACTACGGGCCTTGAGTCTTGAGCCCGAACTTTTTGTGCTTCCAACTTCTGTGTATGTGTTCGTGTCCTACTAGACCACAGATTGTGTTCGCTCCTGTGATATCGCGCGTCGCGAGTACTTGTGTCTTGTGCTTCAGTGTGTGCATAGACCAGCCAAACTCAGCAACATAACACACTGTCAGAACTAAATTCGCCTGTTGGCCAGCCTGCATTAAAGTGCGCACATTGAAGAGACTGAGATTCAGAGGTTAGTGAAGCTTGGGAAAACGTGAGCTAACCGACTGAACACTACGTGCTACACAATCTGACAAGGAATTGTTGCGAGCATCGGGTGTGTGATCGGTGGGGATACAGTGGGTAGTGCTATGTAGTGGTGCGAGCACAAAAGGGACAAAACACAAGTCTCAGTCTTCCGAGACTATGAACACAATCACATCGGGCGTCGAGCCTATGATAGCACAAACACAAATGGATCACAACACTAATTGAATACGCAGGGGAAACACTGACCCGCAACCGCACAATGGTTAACACGATACTCGAACCACAGTATACGAGCCGCTCGATTCAAGCTAGGTCTCGCACTAGCTGAACACAGAAAACAGAGCCTCACGAGTAATGCATATTGGCCCACAGTACGACGGCCAAGAAAGTAAGCCGGAAGAACATGTTGAAGAAGCTCGGGTTACCACCACTTATATAGTTTTAAAACAGGTCGGGCGTCCGACCTTGCGAATTAATGCGAAAGTTATAAAACTGACCAGTCAGCGTGATGCAATGGAAGGCATGGTGATAATTTAAGAGTGAAACCGAAAGTACCGGAAAAACAAGAAAACGAAACAGTTTCAAGGAAAGATAGCAAAAATAAAGTCCTCATAAAAAATATGGGGAGACGTGGCCGTCTCCCCAACAGGTAGGCAGAGCGGACAAGGAGATTGGGTTGGAGACAGAAGAGACAAGTTGAATAAAAGAAACTGTGAGCAATAGCATACTTAACACTACCCACTCACCTGGGCTCGATGCAATGGGCAGCGAGGATCTGATGACTCGGCGCGACGACCGATGCAGTATGGAATTATTTGTAGGCGCGTGACTCATGGGGATTGATGGACGGGTACTGCTAGGAAGTCCAGGTACTAAGCAGAAGAACGATTAGGATTTTTAAGCAGAACCTCTGATTCCAACAAGATGCTATCCGGAAGGCAGGGAGAAGTGGTTGAGTGGAAGCCTATCGATCTGGATTAGTATTCCACACAATTTTCCGACTGAGTTCCCAGCTTAAATCAACCTCCAACCTGAAGGACTAGGAAACTGCTTCGTCAGGTGTCTACCCATTGACCTACTAGGTATGACTGAATCTTCTACTTGAGATAAGACATCCTGAATAGCTCGTTGGGTTACGCGGACATGCGAGCCATCACACGTCAAGGTGCAGTCTTATCGTGACTCCCCTACCATATAACTCGTTAAAAGAAAATATAGTTCTTACGCGGACGTTGCGTTTTCCGGTTGCCCAAAACAAAGTAGAGCATTGCTTTAGGTGACCCCTTCCGAATCATAAATTAAAAGGTCTGAAGTTAAACAAAATAGCGAAACAACAGGCACGCAAACTACTGGGAGCTGAAGATCGAGGCACTGGTTCATACACATTCTCATTAGTCCACAAGAGGGGCTCGGCATCTTAAGTGCATTTTGCACAAAACTTTACGGATTTTGTGCCATCGGGAACATGGCAAAAAAGAAAATGCGAGTGAAACAGAAAGGAGACGTTTGTGTGGGATACCCCACACGTGTCAGCTGCTCCAGTAACCTTACCCCACGCCGTCGATTGTCTGTCGAAATTAATGGCTCCTTCAGTAGAATGGTATCAAAAAAGGTGACAACGGGTTAAGACTTTGCATAATGGCTAGCCTCACTAACTACGTCACAACAAGGACTGTTGTAGCACTTTGTAAAGAATGCGCTCCACAGATGAGGGACCACCGCACCCTCCGCATTAACATCGCGTGTACCAAATCGCCTATCAAGTGAAATAGATTATATCCTATTCATAATTACCTCCGAGTATGGCAGTCGACCTTATATCCACAACATGTCAAGTGGCATGAAGCTCTGCTCCTGACGATATCACCGAGGCATTACTCGAGCTTGCCAATGACGAGATAAGTTGTCGTGTGTTGGTCACACAACCACTCCTGGCCGAGGTAATCAATACGCTTCCTTCGGTGTATTGAAAACACCTTGTGTATGCCTGCTCATAGTTTGCCACACTCTCTTCGTACGTGATGGTCAAAGTTAGGAGGGGAGGGGGAAATTGGATGAACAGGCTGTGATGTAGTGCAGAGATTCGAATCAGGGTTCAGCTTTGACTTCGATTAGTGATTGTCGCCCCCCAGGTTGGGACCCTAGAGGTCAAGATTGTTGCTGACTAGAGACGCTGGGAGATACGGTACAGAACTGGGATCACTATTGTAAATAGAGTGGCTCGTTTTTGGAACTCATGTCCCGCAAACAACACAAATACGTTTGAAAAAATACCAAACAGTTTTGCAATGAGAACAAAAAATACTTGTTCTCCAGAAGTTTACTTATCAAAATAACCTGACTGGTGAAATGCAGTCCGTTGTTCTGAGTTGGCATTGTTACACTATGGCTATGTCCATATTATTACTCTTAAATGAGTAAATCATAAATATAGAGGAAGTGGCATTTCCCATTGCCTCTAAGAACCACTATACTGAGGAAAATGAATCTGAAACCATGATCTCGCGACCCAGAATGACTTAAATTCACATGTCATTATTGGGATGAAAAAAACCTGCGTACGGGTCACTCGGCTCTGATTGATGGTCTCCGCACTACTACGTAGACAATGGCGTACATTTTTACTCAAACAGTCGAGAAAACGATGTTGAACAGCATACCGTTGATGAGGAATTCCCATTAGGCAAGCTGGGCAGATTGTCTGTACTCCCCGGTAGATTGTCGCCCACAAGCTCGATCTCATCATCAGAATCGTCCGCGACGAATGCTCTACGCCTTGGTCGTAATGTTGGCACTCGTTCAAAATGACTGGAATCTGCAAGCGGACAATAAAAGGCGTGATTTTTACGAGGATAAAAAAACAAACACCAAACAGTTCAGAAACAGACTAGCAACTGTGGTTTTGCGACTCGCTCGGCTCATCCCAATCAGAATTAAAACTAATGTTAGTAGATAATCGATTCTTCTGTTCCCGTAACCTGAGGACAATTATTTGCTGACTAAGAGAAACACCCCATAGCAATATTAATAATACCCTTAAACAATACTTCCGAGATTGGCATTTCACGTCATGTCCTAAAAGCGATGGTTGAGATATCGAACCGCACCGCAGGTTTTTTGAAGCAGTCACCACGACCCAATAGGTGCCACTCTTACTGTTTACGTACGCCCAAAAATATGCAGGTACGCAAATGCACAAATATTTGCAAACTGGAACATTTGTTGGTTGGTGACTGGCGGTTCAGAATCACAAGTCTGTCAAACTCCTGCTGCACTGACCGTTGGGGAAAGGCTGTTTCGTTGACGACCAACAGCAAATCAAACAAACTTTTTGTTTTGCCTTATTTGCAACTATTTTGATCGACCCGTTTAGCGGATGCCACCTATTACAATAAGGTCAGTCGCGAACTAAAGGTATGAGAATCGCATTCCCTGACGAGGATGAGATTCAGATCAATCAGCCAGTGCCTGGAATATCATAAACAAAAGTCAGGCGGTAAACAGGGATTGGTTTCTCTTGGGAAGTGCGGCACATCAACAAAACATCAATTATCAAAAAACTTCATATCATTATCATAATCGTTCAGCATTCAACAACAAAGCCAGACGCACTGACCACTGCCGCACTAGCCAAAACACGGAATATACTAACTGCACAAGTGTGCATTTTTAATTACTGTGGTTAGACAGAAAGTGACAATGAGATCGTCACTGTTTCACGGTTTGCCGTCATATCCTTTAATGTCTCTAACCAACTCATCAAGCGACCTTTCGGATCCCTACTGCTGTGACGTGAGACATCTACTTTACCTGTGTGTTGTATATTTGCTCATTACACGCTGTCATGGCTATTAACCTGCATGTAGCTTCGTTCACTCCTTAAGAACAGAAAACACGGCACAGGGGTATTCATCATACGCAACACATGCCCCAAACCACCGAAGTCCGCTAAGCTCGATGCGTCTTGACAGGGTATTCTAGATTCTGAACATTCAAACTGGTCATGCGGCCCCTTCATAAGGGAACGAAAACCTCCAAGCGACGAAAAACTTAAGCACGTAAACTCTGCCTTACAACCGACTGGAACCTGGTCACCAGCAAACGGGTTTGGAGTCAGAAAAAGGCTGTGACAGCAACCACTAGTTACTACTGGTTTCTAAGGGACTACTAAATACAACACGGGATATAACCAAACACTTCACGAACTTTTTCCAAAGGCACCGTAGAAGCACAAGGCTAAGGAATGCAGAAATGCACGGGCTAAGCGGTCACCTAGATTCAAATTAGTTATTTCATTGTCGTTATACTCACCGTTCAGCGTTAAACAGCAAGACAAGCCTCACTGACCGCTGCCTTTCCCCACAAATACGTGTTTCTATAAAAATAGTGAATATAAAAACGGAACAGGGAGTGGGCCAACACCGGCGGGAAAAAATAAAATGCCGCTGCAGCCAACAAAAGGAACACAGTCTAACTTTACAAACGCACTCTTTCAATCATTCTCATTCAATAGAAAATGACAACACGATCGCCACTGTTCGCGGTTCATAGCCATATCCCACAGTGTCTTCAGCCAATCAGCTGATGCGTCTTTCGGACCCCAACTACGAAGTCGTGAGACATCTACTTTACCTAAGTTCGCTGTACACTTTCTCATCCCGCGTTGCCACGTCATCTTCTGGCTTCTGCATGGCTTCTTCCATTCCTTGGGAGGAACTTAATGTGGGACACGACTTGGTAGATGACTGTTCGCCATACGCAACACTTGACCCAACCAGCGTAGTCCACTAAGTTTCATACGCTGAAACAAAGTATTTTGAGACCAGGAACCTGGTATTACATTCCTGACCTCCATATAACTCACCCGGTCACTCCATCCAATCCTAGCCATGCTACGTAAACATCGGTAGTCGAAAACATCCAACCGAAGAACTTCTCCCGCACGAATATTCCATGTCTCGCCCTCTGGCAGCGAATTTGAAAAGAACTGGGTGAAGTTTGTCGGAATCGACTGCTTTTACCTTCTTGAGAAGTTCAAGATTCCACCTTACTTCCACTTCCATTGAGGAGTCAAGTGACCTCCCAATGATTCGCAGCTCCAGACGTCGGCCTAAATACGTTAGTGTGTGGCCAGCTAAACTGGTCCCTGAAGTGCTCTGCCAAAGGGTCTAGCCCGCTGTCTGTCATGGATGAGCTTTCCATTCCTATCGCACACGACTTAACTAACTGTAGATCGCCGCCCGCCGGTGTCATGAAACATTCAACGACCGTTACCTGAAGCGTCCGCTACTCCCATCTCTCCGTCTACCTTAACCCACCAGTCACGGTCACTCTGAGGGTTTACCCGTAACTGACGCTGCAACTTATTTATCTGCCTGCAATTAGACAGCTGGTGTTTTCGCTCCATTAGACCCGGCGACCCTTCGAGATCTAGTGGTTTTAATGAACGCTAGATCTAGAACCATAGACAAAATTTGCTGTCAAATGCATAGCCTGCTTAATTTGATCCCATTGCTCGTCGAATTTCTTAGTCCATCGAATAGCTCTTGTTCATAGTTATTACAAACGGCCGAATCACACACGTTCGACAGCCAATCGGGTTTGTGGCCTGCATCGATGGCCGTTGAGCTGCAGCAAAATTCACATTAAAACCAACGCATGGTCCGAATTGATGTACGTGGTCCAGTATGATCTACAGTTCTGGGCAGAACCGCACCAACGGTAGCTTATTGTAATATGGTCGATCTGACCCAGACTACCTGTCGAGTAAGAGCGACATGTCACAGTGCAACGCGAATTGCGTCGGAAATTTGTACTAGATAGGATTAGGTTATTGCCTGCACAAAACTGGGGAAGTCTTTCCCTGCTATCTGTTCGCTGAACAGTAGCGCCCACCTAAACGAGCTCCCGATGTACTGTTTTTCCAGCTTGTGCACTAAAATCACTTGCTACTACTACAATGTCAGAGCCTTTTCTCTTGCAAACTAGAGTGATGAGGCAATCATGAACCTTGCCTTTTTGCGTGTTAGTGCTGCAGTGTGTTAGGGCGCATGAGATAACAAATAAACTGCGCTTAACACAACCTTCCGGACTGTAGCGGAACTTGGATTTGTTCCTCCGGATAGCTTGTTTAACCAAACGTTGACCAACATGCGCGGTCGCTATTTGCGCGTTACTCACGCACCCTTCTGTTAAAATATACTGAACTTGCTACCGCTTCCGTCTTTTCCTTATACCGGCCTAGTGTCAAGGTTGACAGTGTTAAAATCGTACCGAGCTGAGTAAGAGTGACGCATAAGTGATCACAAAGGGCAAGCAAACGTAGTACGAGATTCGCGGTAGGACAATCCAGTCTACAAATTGGTGGGTCCGACGTGATTGACTGGGCACCCGAGTCTCTATTCCTTCTTGCTGACGTCCGGTTTGCCTTTTTAAGCTTAAATGTCACCGCTGTTTTTACCGTGCTTGCGAATCGCTTTTACGTGTTGATTCTTGCTGGCTGCGGTTTTCAATCAGTATTTTCCGGCACGTTTCGCTCTGGCTACTTTTTTCGTTTTTATTTTACGGTGTCACGTCCACAGATCAAAAGCCGTCGCCAGACCCAACGGTAAGTTCGATAACTCTCCATATACCGTCGTTCATGCCGTCTGATTTTCAACTCTGGTTTACTTTAGTCGAATTGGAGTTCGAGAATTACAGAATAACTAGCGACGCCAGCCGTTTTACATGGGTGGCTGGCCGCCTTCCTCCAGATGTAACCCTTCAGGTTAGGGACATCACCGTATCTTCGCGTAATTACGACGCATTATATCTCGGACTGCCCCTACGGAAGATCGACGCACCCGACAACTACTTCAAGGGATCGAGCTGGGAAATAAAAAGCCCCCAGAACTTTTGCGGGAAATGCGGCGTCTTAGAGGCGCAACGTTCGGCGACGACCCGATGCTAAGAGAGCTGTGGCTTCAACGGCTTCCACCACATCTACCTTCGTTGCTTAGTACTGCCCGCAAATATTCACCAGAAGAAACAGTCGAAATTGCTGACGACATTATGTCGCGCTATAGCCCGGGTGCCCCAACATCGAATACCTTTTCATCCGCATCTTCATCTTTGCAGGACGAATTAACAACCATTTTGACGAGGATCGACGTATCGTTACAGCGGCTCACAGTCGATAGAGACCAGCGACGAGATCGGTTCAGCCCGCGTCGCGGCAGGGGCGGTAGCCTCTCTCCCAAGCGACCCTTCCTGCAATCCGCGGAAGGTTACTGTAAGTATCATAACCGCTTCGGAAGCTCAGCAAAAGGGTGTGACCCCGGTTGCACAGTTCCGGGAAAGAAACAGGGAAACCAGGTTCCCGGTTCGTGGTAGCGGCACACGAAACCGGGCTAGTCACTAATTATCGACTCCTTAATGTCAAAGACTTGACGACTAACCGGCCATTCCTGGTGGATACATGTGTCGAGGTTAGCGTAATCCCCCTCGACTCGAGCAATTTGATCGCTGCACAGGCAGACGCTACGGGCTGCGAACGACACCAACATTCACACGTACGGACATAGTTCCCTTATCCTCGATCTAGGTCTGAATCGTAAACTTCGTTGGGTGTTCATCGTCGCCGATTTCCCATACCCCATTATTGGCATAGACTTTCTCCAGCATTTCGACCTACTAGTCGACGCTCAGCACAAGAAAATAGGTCGCCCAACGTCGTTAACCGTGACCGGCTCGTGCGCTGTTGTCAACCAAATTACGCCACGGTAGACTAAACTGCCAGCCCAACAGCCATACAACGGGCTACTTTGCGACTACCCGGGCATACTGCGACACGCCGGCCCACTTTCTGCCGTCAATACTAAGGTAACTCACCATATAGAAACCATAGGACCCCCAACATTTAGCAAACTTCGTCGCCTAGCTCCTGACAAGATCCGCCTGGCCAAGGCGGAATTGGACCACATGTCGGAACTACGCATCACCCGACCTTCTAGTAGTCCTTGGGCCTCTCCGCTTCACATAGTCCCTAAGCCCAATGGCGACTGGCGACCATGTGGAAACTACAGGGCACTGAACAGGGTCACCGTCCCCGATAGGTACCCGATTCCTCACATACATGACCTCATTTCGTCGCTATCCGATTGCAAGATCTTCAGCTGCATAGACTTAGTCCGAGCATGCAATCAGATCCCCGTAGAAGAGAAAGAGATACCAAAAACGGCGGTGACCACACCTTTCGGACTGTTCGAGTTCGTGAGGATGCCCTTCGGGCTCAGCAATGCAGCTCAAACCTCCCAAAGGTTTATGCACGAGGTCACACGCGGGTTAGAGAATATTTGTGTACCTAGACGATATCCTAGTAGCTAGCCACTCGGAGGAGCAACACTCCGCTCACCCGCGGGCTCTTTTCGACCGCCTCAACAAACATGGCGTAACGATTAACGCTTCAAAATGTAAGCTTGGAAAACCCAGCGTCACATTCCTAGGGCATATCGTTTCGTCCTCGGGTATAGCTCTCTTGCCAGATAAGGTCACCGCTATCCAGGACTACCCAGAGCCTCATTCGTATCGGCAGTCACGGCAATTTGTCCGCCTAGTTAACTTCTACCGGCATTTTATTCCTAATTGCGCAGAAGCAATTACCCACCTTACAGGGAGTTAAACGCAAGTTCGCATTCCCCAAGGCTGTGAAACAGGCTTTCATTTCCGTTAAGGATGCTATCACCAAAATAGCACTACTCGCACATCCTGACCCGAGAGCACCCATATCTCTGATAACCGACGCCTCAAACACTGCAGTCGGAGCTGTACTTCAGCAGTACACCGAAGGTTCTTGGAAGCCTTTAGCATTCTTTTCCAAGCGGCTGCAGCCGGCAGAGTCTAGGTATAGCACGTTTGGCAGGGAGTTGCTCACCGTCTACTTAGCTGTCCGACACTTCAGGCACGCTCATTCAAGGTGTTCACAGATCACAAACTGCTGGTAGAGGCGCTGCATGTAGCCTCTGACCGGTACTCGCCACGCGAGATCTGCCACTTAGGCTTTGTTTTACAGTTCACTGTGGACATACGACATGTCTCTGGGGCAGATAACTCCACCGCTAATGCACTTTCTCGTATACATCCACTTCGTTTGTCTCCAACACCGAACATCGACCTCGAAGCGATGACACAGGCCCAAGCGACGGAGCCCGATATCGACGAACTTCGACGAGACAGCTCATTAACCTTAGCGGTCTTACCTATCACAGCGCCACAGAATACAATTCTTTGCGACGTATCGCAAGGTCGTCCAAGGCCGGTAGTTCCAGCAGCTCACCGTTATACCACATTTCTGGCGTTATACAACCCCTCCCATCAGGGTGTGGCCGCTTTGGTGAGGTTAGTAACAGAGCGTTTTGTATGGTTCAACGTCAAACGTGACGTGCACCAGTGGTCCCGCGCCTGCCTCCAATGTCACAGAGCGAAAGTCCATTGGTATACTAGAGATCCGTTGGCTACTTTCCCCGAAACTGAGACACGTTTTCACCACGTACACGCCGATCTCATAGGCCTTCTCTCGCCCTCTCACGGCTATGTCTAAATACTCACCTGTGTAGACCACCTCACTCGCTGGTCACAGGCCATACCAATTCCCTGTCCTACGACAGAAAAGACCGCGAAAGCCTTCTTGTCTGGTTGGGTAAGCATATTTAGTTGCCCCGCTGTAGTGACCACCGACCGTGGCTCACATTTCGACAGGGCGTTTTCAAATATGATTAAAACACTTGGGTGTAAGCATATAACCGCCTACCACCCACAAACTAACGGTCTGGTGGAAAGATTCCACCGGCAGCTAAAAGCTGCTCTGCGAGCCGGGACCAACCCGCTTTGGAGCGAAATACTGCCGTGAGCTCTTTTAAGCCTTTGTAGTTCTGTTAAGGAAGAAATGCGCACTACACCAAACGAGCTTGTGTTTGGTTGCACGCTCCGCCTCCCCAAGGAGCTGGTGTCCCCATTGAGACCCACGCACTCCAACTACGGTGACTGTGCAAAACGTCTCGCACAACACATGCGAACGCTTCATGCCAATCCAACGCGGGACATACGACCTTCGGGCTACATTCCAACCGAACTGAGTGCTTCAACTCACGTTTTCGTGCGTGTTGATGGTGTCAGACCACCACTGCAACCACCGTATGCCGGTCCGTTTCGCGTGGTAGGACGCGGTCCCAAAAAATTCATTCCGGACATTGCCGGCTGACAAGATACGGTGTCTATCAATCGCATTAAACCTGCAGGTCTAGAGACGGGCTCCTTTTATCTGATGAGTCCTGTTAACCTGGTCGAGCCAAGCCATTACCAGCGCCACCCGTTAAGACTGCTGGTGGGGCTGAAGCCACAACACCACCAATCACACCCGAAGTTCCGGATATGCGAAGCAGCCGTAGCGGCTGCAAGGTAAGGTAACCCGTGCGTTTCTCTGATTTTGTTACTATTTTTACATTAGATGGTTGAATACCCTCCTGTTGTAAGTGCGTAGCTGTACTTAATAGGACGATTTACGCGCCGATGGACATGCCGCCCCCATGTTAAACCGACAAGGGCAGCACTGACCGATATTAGGTGCCCACCACCAAGTCGAACATCCACCGGGCACCGAGCACTGTTTCCACCAGTTTCTTTTTATCTTGCCCTCTCTCAGAAGAATCCCGGGGCCGAGGCGATTCCACGGCCTCCGGCACGACAACCATCGGTCCCATGGTCGACATCATACACGCACCAGAGGTCGAGGAGAACCCGAGGTCAGAGACTCATATTCAACCCCGCCTGGCGAAGATTCTGGAAAAGGGCGAAACCCGTGTGTGTGGGACGCGGTCAGATCCACCGTTTTGGCCGACGCACATCGGGCGGGCAGCTCGGCTGCAGCGTTGTGCGTGCGCAGCTAGGCCTGGGGATCGCACCTCCTGTGCTCAACTAACGGTATTTTTCAGGTTGGGTGTCTGGCGCACGGTCAGCATCCAACAACTAACACCCAGGGGACTAACAACAGAACGGCAAATTTCCCGACTGGAAATCAATGCCAAGTCCCAAGACATCCGCCAGTTTCCGGCTTGTCCCGTAGGGTCC
>LUCM01001910.1:175917-324340 GCA_008360955.1 Fasciolopsis buskii | reverse complement strand
GTTCATTTTGGACATTGCCGGCCGACACAACACGGTATCCATCAGTCGTATTAAATCTGCCACCATGGAATGCAGATATAACAACGGGATCCTCCTATCTGATGAGCCCCGTCAACCTGGTCGATCCCAGCCATTACCAACGCCAACCGTTGTGACTGCTGGTGAGGCTGAAGCAACAACAACACCAATCACACCAGAAGTTCCGGATATGCGAAACAACCGTAGCAACCGCAGGGTAAGGTAACCCGTAAGTTTCTGTGATTTTGTTACCATTTTTACAACAGATGGTTAAATAATCTCCTGTCGTAAGTGCATAACATTGCTTAATAGAATGACATGTTCGTCGAGACAAGTTATGCGCCGATATACATGCCGCCCCCATGTTAAACTGACAAGGGCAGTACCGACCGAGGTTAGGTGCCTGCCACCAAGTCGAACATCCATCGGTGCCCAGGAGCACCGTTTCCACCAGTTTTTCTTCGTCTAACCCTCTCTCAGAAGAATCTCAGGGCCGAGGCGATCCTACGGACTCCGGCACGACAACCATCGGTCCCATGGTCGACATCATGCACGCACCAGAGGACGAGGAGAACCCGAGGTCAGACACTCATATTCAACCCCGCCTGGCGAAGATTCTGGAAAAGGGCGAAACCCGTGTGTGTGGGACGCGGTCAGATCCACCGTTTTGGCCGACGCACATCGGGCGGGCAGCTCGGCTGCAGCGTTGTGCGTGCGCAGCTAGGCCTGGGGATCGCACCTCCTGTGCTCAACTAACGGTATTTTTCAGGTTGGGTGTCTGGCGCACGGTCAGCATCCAACAACTAACACCCAGGGGACTAACAACAGAACGGCAAATTTCCCGACTGGAAATCAATGCCAAGTCCCAAGACATCCGCCAGTTTCCGGCTTGTCCCGTAGGGTCCTAATCGAAGCCCTTCTCCGACGGTTTCCTAGGCGGAAGCCCATGTAGCGGAACTTGGATTGGTTCCTCCGGATAGCTTGTTTAACCAAACGTTGACCGCCATGTGCAGTTGCCATTTGCGCGTTACTTACGCACGCTTCGCTCGCACGCTCCTGTCAAAATATACTGAACTTGCTACCGCTTCTGACTGTCTTTTCTTTATACCGGCCAAATGTCAAGGTTGCCAGTATTAAAATCGCACCGAGCCGAGTAAAAGTGACGCATAAGTGGTCACAAAGGTTAAGAGCAAGCAAACGCAGTACGAGATTCGCGGTAGGACAATCCGTTCTACAGGACGCCAACTGGTCCCTGCAGTCTCAAGGCGCACAAGCGACTGTTGACTGGGATCCAGTTTAAAGGGGCCGCTTTAGCCATCTCACTTAAGACTTCCTACACCGCGTTGACCCTTTGGCTTGAGCCGCTCCGTCTCCTGATGCGTGCAGGAAATATCTTGACGAGACATTAGGCGCAGTAAGTTGAATTACTACTCGAATCCTGAATTCATTTCACTCACGCGGCAGACATCAGTCGAGAGAGTCCGCTAGCAGAGGCAAAAACGCCTGTCGGCCAGTCTACATTAAAGCACACACATTGAAGGAACCGAGATTTAGAGGCTAACGAAGCTTGTGAAAATGTAAGCTGGCGGACTGAAATCTACTTGCTACATTATTTGACAATGAACCCTTGCGAGTACCGGACGTATTATCGGTGGGGGCATTAAGAATAAACAGAAGGGTCAAGGAGATTGGGTTGGAGAGGGGAGAAACAGGTTGAATAAGAGGGAACTATGAGCAGTAGCATACTTACCAATACCCACGCTGCTCGACGAAATGGGCAGTCCTGAGTACCCTGCGCGACGACGGTGCAGTTTGGGGGTTTTGGACGCTTAGCTGAGCGTCTAGCTCAGATCAACCCCGACTGAGGACCAGGATGCTAGTTCATCGTGCCTCTACTTATTGATCCTCTAGGCATGGTTGGGTTTTCGGCCTGAGATAAACTGTCTCGCATCGCTCATGGGGCTATGGGGACACGCAGGCCGTCACACCACGTCTAGGTGCATTCTCGTTCTGATGGCCGATTAACGTGATTCAGTGTAACTACAACACCCATTTTGTAAGTAACAGCCTCCATCTATATTGCTCACGTAGAAGGACTTCAAGTTGTGTATTGCGAGTGGCTCCGTAAAATATGACTACGCACTTGGCGAATTCGACCGCCTGAGATAGCCACCAGCCAAATATGGTCTAAAATATAAACCCATGGTATAATAAAAATTATAACCGAAAAATCCCTACAATTAGGTAACCAACATCGACACATGGGTGGTCTCAAATGTCGATTCATCACTAGTGCAAACTGTCATACATTGTAACACAGACGACGCTTACGTACCGGAGGCAAACAAGAAAAAAATCCCCAGTTACTGCAAGGCCGCCGACTGTTGGAACTCACATATAGGTACATCGATGGGAATCAACCTTTCTGTCCTCTGTGGAATGGGGCTCCGGTATTCTTCAACAGGAGCGGCTATATCGGTATCGTTGTTCGCCGAGTTCGGATCATCCATATAAAGACCCACTGCAATTTCCAAGTTGTCCTCACACAGACTTAAGAACGATCTAGCCGTCTCAGCATCGGCGCCTGAGTTATGTAAGTGGTACCGACATGAACTAACCGGTGAACTGACGGAAGGATTCGATTTTGTCAGGGCTCATTCGTTTGTAATATTTTTTTTCTAACTTCAAAGTGTGCAGACAAAGTTATATATGCATAGGAAGCATCCAACATCAGCCAGATGGGTGGCTAAGCATGAATAGTCAGCTGCTGACCGCGAAGTCGAGGAACGCGCCACGGCCGGTAGTTAAAACAAGGCTGCGCCGAGCCTGTCAGCACGTCGATAATATTTTGTTTTCATGTTTTACCCGCAAATGTCCTATATCCTCTAAACTGATAAAGGAATGGAGACCTTTCCTCAAATCTGACTTGGGATAAGATCACTTGCTTGTTTTCCATTATTTCATAGGATCATACTTAAAATTATTCCACTCGATCTACTTTGCAACACCCACATCCCACTTCTCCAAAAACAATAACAATTCTTGATTTGCTTTCTGTATTGTTGTTTCAAAGGCGTTAGCGTCTTTATCGTTCACTACTTCTGATGGTAGCATGTTTCAGGCTACAACCACTCTATTGTAGGAGGCGTTTGCAGGCACATTTAACCTCGAGCGGGACTGCCACCGGTTCGCAAAATTGTTTCGAGTTCTATCCTTGGAAGCTTGCCCGAACATGCTGTCAGGATCAACCCACGCCAGACCCTCCAGGGTCTTGAACGCATCTGTCATATCACCTCTAAACCTGTGCTCAGTTGAAGAACGCAGGTTTCGATACTTCAGCCTTCTTGTGCGAGACCTGCCTGTCTGTCCTTTAACCAATCTAGTGGCTAGACGATGAACGCTCTTTAAGTAAGACACGTCCCTTTCTAAGGGTCGGTGCCGATTACCGTATACAGCACTCCAAATTTGGTCTGACCGGCATTTTGTACGAAAGAATAAATACTCCAATTTCTTACAGGATACCACAGACCGTAACCTGAACAGCCATGCGTTGCCTTTAGGTTGGTAACCTTGTGCTGTTCAGCCCACTTGCAGTCTGGTGTCAGGACCACAGTGGTCCGGTGGGCAAACGAGACTGGAGTATAGTTCCATCAACTACTGCAACTGACTCTGTTCCTCCTCATGTTTCAGTGTGTTCCGACGTGCCCGTAGTGGGTAGACTCCTCATCCTTTCTGGCTAGACACAACTATTGTGCTCGCGTCCCATTGCAACCACCCTTTTTGCAGTCATTGTTATCTGCAGATCCTGGTGCATACAGTTAAAATTCTACCTCTGGGAACACCTATCTTGCTTCAAGTGGGGTGAATTCTTGGAATTTTTGATCTTATATAAACCCGACTGTCCTAGCATCGCCTTAAACCCACCACTCTATTATGGAATTCCATTCCGGGGTTCAAGCCCGGACGTGGCCCCCATAATTTTACGTTATTCCTCTTTGCTCTTTTGTCACTGGTCTGCTTAAAGCAATCTCCCCTTATGCCTTTTAGGCGTTGCGGCCTTCTGAATGTCTCTTCTAGGTCAACCGCAATTTTCTCTTCTCTAACGTAAGAGGGTTCGGTAGTTGTAACTTTCCCTACGTTGTCTCACCTTGCTGGCCTTCTGACACCAGTGGCTAAATGCTGCACTTTCCCCAGGCAGATGGCATGCCTCTTGAGTAACGGCAATCAGACCTGAACACAGCGTCCCTGATGGAGTCCAAATATTTTTCGTTTAGTGATGCAATCATGTACGCCTAACATTATATGACCTACTTATACCAAAATTTGCTTCTCACTTCCGTGGAACTCCATTCGACACTGTTCAGTCCTTCTAATTTATGCTGTCTTTACTAACCTGGGGTCGGCTCCACCCCTCAGCCCTAATCCTTGCACCTATAATTTTCAAATTACTTGCAAGCATGAACCACGAGTGATAGTTCACTAGGTAAGCCATTTTATGGAGGAGATGAAGACTCCTTATTGCCTACCCGTTCGCATTCAGCTGGTGAATTGTGCTGCAACGCAGTTTCCTTTCTTCGCCTTAACGTAGAACGTCCTATCGTATAATAAATCCTCCATCTTTCTTACATTCTTGTCCAATTGCTCCAAAGTCGGCATCATTGAAAGCTGCAGCCCATGACCTACCGAGTTAAAAGCCCCAATGAAGTCCAGATGGCAGGCTTTCATGGTTCCCCCCGTCTAGCCTGGTGACAGCCTCATCCAAAACCTCAACGGATTTGGAAGACAGATTCCTTTTCGGGAGCTACTGCTGCGCCGAACACATTAATACATTATCCCTTGGGTGCCTGTGCATGTGGTGTTTCACCAATTTTTCCAGGCCTTTGCGCAAAGTACTCATGAGACCTACCGGTCGGTGGTTCTGCATTTTAACCTTTCTATAATTGCGACCGTTTCCACCTTATCAACCGGAGAAGGTATCCGTCATCTCACATGACGCCACAGAGTTTGCAAATCCGCTTACGAAATACCGGCGCTGCATTTATCACTGTGACTGGATATGCCGGCCGGCTTGCTTGCATTTATTCCCTCAGGCATCCTTAGTGTATCCTTTTGGGTTATTGGGGATTTACAACATAAAATACTTCAAGAAACTCTGAATAGCTTAAGAGCATTAGGCTATGCGCCACACAAGAACACTTCCGAGCCTAGGTGGAGTCAATAAAGTCCCTAAGCAACAGTATTTTGCCATTTGAAACACCTTGGGGTATTTGTTAAAGTCTTACGGCTACAGAGGCTGAAGAATGCGGACAACTTTCCTGGAATCCTGACCGCTGAACTCGAGGCTGACGCCGTAAACATTTTATTACTAGTCGGAACGCTTACGACATAAACTCCCCACTTAGCGACCAAAACATTGTGAAGACGAATAACCTGAGCCACGAAGAACAAAGTCTTGGAGGTCCATCAGAAAAAGGACCACGTTAGCCCCACTAATAATAAACAGGTCCGACTTGTCGTGACTTGCTCAGCATTGTGAGCGATTGGGCGAGTTGGTAGGAGCGTGGGAGTCATCGTCAGGGAATCTTCCATGAATGTAATACAATTATCGCGATTCCCAGCCTTTAGGAACCTCTCACGTCCTCCCCAGTCCCAAAATTTCCTTTCGACAAGCAACCATCGGATGTCGGGTGATCACGAGACGATTTTCAACGTCCTCTGTATACCGCAAACTAACACCAGTAATTAAGCGTCAAAGTCGTTCATGCCTAGTCCTTGATTCAGTGATGTGCTACTTCCCGAACGACGAGGATTAGGTGGGGAGTGATGCGCATTGCTTCACATTCCGCAAGGAATGACCAGTTCGCGAAGGATGCAGCAGAGCCAGTGCAGAGGCGTACGGAGTGCAGACGGGGCTGTTCTGCCATAGCTCTATTTTTCATTCCTCTATCTAACGGTTTAGCCCCGTTTTAACAAATACACCGTTCACTCTCCATCCTCATTTTCCCATAAGTAAATGCACCATTTGGAGCAATTACAACGAATAACCGCAAGCATGCTTAAGTGCCAAATTCAAAATACCCATGGAAAAGGGTTGATTTAACTGAACCCACTGTCATCAGAACTCCAAGGGTCTCGGACAGTCTAATAGAGGAGATCAGGATGGTTAAATGTCCAAGCGGAAGTCCCTCAGAACATCTGTTCCAAAAGAACCTCCACTCCGGAACTAATGTAAATACAAATATGCTGACAAAGCATCGCCCTCTGTTGACAGCCGCAACTTACTCTGTAGTATCGAAGTAGTGTACGGGTGAGACAATTGGCTTAGAGTCATGGCTGAGGCAAGTGCCATCTAGGTGGTTGAAGGAACATTGAACCTCAAGTAGCATTTGGCTGACCGGCACTACCGCACCCAAGAGATGGTGAGATATTTCTGATTTTGCAAACCCTTTTGGACCTCCCACTGAGTGCCTGTTCATGCCTTTTTAGGATGAAATGAACTCGTTCACCACCATTCCTTTGGAAATGAAAAGGAGTTACAGGTATGCCAAGGGTACCGTGAAGACAATATTGGCAGAATTGGGTCCCACTGTCCATGCCTGATTTTTTAGGACCCTGTTCTCCCTTTGGTGCGCTTCGGGGTCTCGGTTTGATTTCGCAACGTTTTGCTTTGTCATATGCTTCACTGGACAATTGCATCGTTCCAACACAGTCAGTATTTACGCCTCCTAGTTTGCTTCCAATCCGGCCCGCAGCCGCTCTATACCGCGCTTTCCTGTCAGCATGATTTTCGTGATATTTGGTAGAACAAAGCAACAAGGGAGAAATTTAGGTTAGGGCTTCTTTGTCCAACCGTCTGAATAAACGTGTTAAAGTTCTGGATTTAGAATTCGTGCTAAGAAACGCACGGACTCGAATTTTGATGGTGACGGTTCGTTCAATTTCGTCGTTTAAGCAGTTGATCACATAGCCAGTGTGCCAGTAAACCGAGTGTATTCATGCACTTAATGGCTGCGGAGTCACTGAGCCAAGTTCGAGAAACTTTAGTCATGTTGCCTTAGAGGGCCGATCCAGGCTTGTGCTCCAAAATGCAAAACACCACCGTCCGAATGTCTGCTTGTCCATACTTTGATTTTATTCAGTCCGTTTCAGCAAAAATCCCAATAACCGCGGAATACGCACCTTAAAATCTCCGAATATGGGAAGAACGAAAAACCCGAAACAGTTGCAAAAATATAAATATAGAACGTTAAGGCCAGACTGAAAAACTGTTCAAAGTATCTATATGGTCTCAGGCGGTCTTCCGCTACCGAAAAGCAGGATTCTTCCGGGGGCATTTTGAACCCGGAAACAAAAATCTACCTCTAGCTGTCAAGGCTCGGGCCATTTTCATCAATGAAAATGTATTCAGCCGGGCCTGACCTGACCCTGCGAATGGGTAAAGCCCACACAATTCTTTTTCGATAGATATGCCGCTGATTGAGCCAAGAGTCCACCCGGGGTAGTAGTGCTGTGGACTACCCACATATTGCCACTACTTAACCTTCTGAACTTTCGGTGCACCCATTTCTGTCTGCTCAAACTTGGAAGGTATGCTGACGCTTGGACGAATGCCGTTGTTTCTTTCCTCCAAGATACTAATGTCCATGGAAACTACTAATTGGTGAGAAGTGCTACCATTCTGTCTAAATGCAGGGTACACGTCACATATTCTTCGTTATTCCTCCTCTAAACATCCCTAAGGCCATTGCCCAAGCATCCGCGACCAAATTCAGCGCTGTCCTTTTCCCGTTCATCAAAAGAAACGAAACCAGCCGTTGTTAATAAACCATCCCGCTGTTCCTACTCGTGCAGTCGGCCGGGAATCTGGGCCAGCCCTGCAAACCGGACAACGGACACCCTATTCCAGAAACCCTGTCGAATTGTCACTTGCGGATACGTCAAAAGTTTACTGAAGGCATGGTACGGGTAGGCAGTGCGCAATCTAGGACTGGCTGCTCTACGCACACCGCACACAGCAAACAGCTGGAAGGTTCGTAGCATATAGCTCGATCTTCAAGGCCCGTTGTTGTGTTCATTTCCGGAGAGACCTCTGAACTCCCGAAATTCTCATAGGCAACCTAAGGGTGTCGGTTCCCGAACTGGCTTGATTGCCTACTCACCTTCGAAACTCTGGACACAATTTATCTTCCATTTTCTCAACGCAACACCAGCTGGAACAGATCCCAATTCGGCTTTATTTCAGGCCCACTAGCAGCGAAAATTACAACTCACCAGCCCAAATAAATTATAGACGCAGCACAGATTCTGTTGCTGACATTTTCCTCCTTAGACTGTGCAGATATCAGAATGTGATATTTTGTAGGCTTTCGTGGCAAGTGCATTTATGGACTGTATTTCTTTCCCAGACGAACGTTATTTCATATTTCTGCACCCCATATTCCCCTTTTCCGCAAACGGCTTATGGGGGCAAGTAACATTTTTACACATCCAACAGTCTGTCTGCTCACAAAATTTAAAAGTCATCCCCATTAATTTTTCTAACATTATCCTGACCGTTTTCTTCCACCCTCAGTGCTGCCGTACTACCGGCCCATTGCTGCTGCCTGAAATTGCCCTCCCATCCACCTCATATGACCTACCGCTTGGTTTTTGTTAGCTTCCATCCAATTTTCATATTTTCAGTGCTTTTCTTTGCCGCCGCCTAAATTGTAATTCCGTGAATTATCCCTCCTGAAATTTAAGTACTTCGGCCATATCTCTTATCTCGCCAACCCCTTCCAACAAATACGTAAGCCTGCGTTGCGCACCTCAGCTGCGTTTCAGCTAAAACCGATTCGCAGCCAGCCACTAAAGATTAGCCCAAAAAATCCTTTACTGAATTGTCAAGCAGTATATGCAGCCATGAATTTTGGCCCGCAAGCTCTTGTCTTGCTCATTGCATTGGAGATTGATAGTGCTTCGGAGCGAGCCACTCTAATGATCTGTTTGAGCATACGGGTTTGCTACCTGTTCCTTCTTATTTTCCCTAACACTTACTTGTATGAAGTAAATCTTGCCTTGCGTGTGGCACTCGCAGAAAGCTAAATATTCGTTGCATAATTAGGTAGAAGCAAGCCTTTATGCCGTTGCTGGTGCTGGGCGGCAAGCGGCAGCGTCCCGCGGCATGTTCTACTATCAGTTCTCTCCTGGGAGTCACTAAGGTAACCCTGATTGCACAAAGGTTCACTGTTGGCTTAGCTGTTCAGCCGGTTCCTCCCGAGGGATAAACAGTCCGGGATGTCGGCCTCATCACAGGTTTCATATTTCCCATGCTGCAAGCATTGCTGCAGAATACATTGAGTTACCTCTTACGCTTAGTATTATTGTCTTTGTTGTGTCTGCGCTCGAAAAATTCACGAGAACCGCTGTCACTTCTTCGTAGTAATTTCAGATGAATTGACTTTTCGGCCATCGTGCAGCAGACTGCACCAAGAAACTCTTTTAAAACTTTGTTCCACGGGACAAGGGTTTCTTGGAGATTGCTTTGATTGGGAGAAGACGGAATAGCGCAGCTGCTTATGTGTAAGACGGGGCTGCTTACAGCCCCATAAACTGGCGACACTGCCTCCTGCAAAGTACCGCCCTCGCGCCATTTTTTTCTTGTTCGACTACGAATTTTTTCCAATTGTGACCTCATAATTTTTGTGCCTTGCAGGGGGTTACTGAACTCTACTAACACTAGCGTGGCAGAGCTTCCTTTCGTAGCAAAGTTCTATATACCCAACCCCAGCAATCGTTTTGAGTGCATGAACCGATAGTCCCCTTACCCTTGAACGACCAGTCACCATATATTGTTGACCGTTTGCCATCCCGTGTGCTCCTGTGCAGGGCGAACGACCATTACCTTCTTCATTGCACTGGCTTACATTCCAAGGGATATCTCAACGTCGCGTCCTAATAAAGCCATCAGTTTGCTGAAGGAAGGCTGGGTCCTACAGCCATGTCTTCCGGATTCCAAGGCGGTGTAGGTAACATTCATTAATGTTGGTTCGCCACTTTTCCGTGGTTTGCCTTTGCCAGTAGATACATGGTTGATTGCGGATTACACGGTACTAGGGGCAGCGAATAGCTCTGGTCCCACGCTGTCCCCTGTGACAATCTAATTCGTTAGTATCCTGGTCTGTGAGGAGCGCCAAGGAGTGCGTGGACCGGCCTTTGGTGTAAATGTTATTATCCGATCTCAGAGCTCTGTTATTTCCACCTTTAGGTGCCCTAATCTTACTGCACATTGTGAATCCTGGACCAATTCAGATTAAACAATCACGGGCTGCGTGATGACCCAGTGGTTTAGGCAAAAGAAACCACGATTAACAAGCACCACCGTGGATGACTGCCTTCCATACTGCCTTCCAGCAGCTATTCCTCCAGCATGGAGAAGTCGGTAACAAGTGTGTCTTCAAACTATGTCTCCTGTCCGGCCTCAAGCGGACCTGGTCGGAGCAGCTATACATGCAAAAACTAGAAGAAAGACAGACAAATTCATCACTTGCTAGGATGGCGTTTCAATCTTCGGAATCGTTTACGTTATCAGTCAGGCGAACGAAAACCTCCAGGGAAGCCATAAAGCGCAGCCGCACTGGAAATTGAGCCTAAATCCTGCAATTGGTTCACTGTTATGCAGCGCCCAGAGTTCGATGCAGTCAGTTGCTGTCGATAGAGTATTTCTCAAGGTGTCTATTCTAATAAGCAGTTGTAACTGTCTCCGCACAGGTTCCCGGGATCCTTGCATGCGCTTAGAAAGCAGCTGAATGTTTACTCTGTAAGCCTAAACTGCATGGAACGCTGTGAGTCCCTAAAATTAGATCCCTTGTGGCTCCAACGCATGAAAGCAAACCCGGCAATCTTCAGCAATATTACTACAGGGGGTAGCTGCGTCTCCGCGTATCGTGTTTGAAACCCACTCCCATACTTTCTCCGAAAGGCGGACTGTGTAACTGCTCTCTCAGTTCCAAAGACATCCATTAGAGCCAACGTCTTTACTAGTAAATATTGATAATTATGGAACACACTCTCCAAACTGCTGCGCATTTTATCACCACCATCTATTACATTTAAAATCAAAGTACGCAGAACGGTTACTATGCCATTTCTCAATAATCTACAACACCCATATCGTCTGAGAATCTAGTGCATGAAACTGGATTGGGCTTCAGAAGAAACCACTGATGTCACCGTTTCGTTCACTGCGGAAAGCGAATTAAATTTTGAATTGCACCATACCTTCTAGTAACTTCCTTTTCTGAGCCGGCCGTACGATCGACCGCTTTTTGATTTGCGGCTGACAGCTGGGCCAGATCACCTCCCGTTTTTTCTCTTCCAGGGGGTACAGTTCTACTTGGATGGAAGCACTTAGTTCATTTTCTGGCTACCGCGATTTTGGCTCTCCTGGGATCATGCACTCTGGGAAAAATGATGTCTCGCTCCTCCTAACTACACCTTATTCGCGTTCCTTCCTTCATCTCCGGAGTTCACCGGTGTTACCACAACAGTGCTGGGCGCGGTTATATCCCTTGCTTTGGCCGGCGCACGTAGGGCAGACAGCCCGTCTGCAGCGGTGTGCGGGTTCAGATAGGTTGGTGGATTATACCTCTTGTTTTCTCTCCTCAACAGTGCTTTTCAGGTTGGGTGGTCAGCACTCGGTCAGCCCCACCCACTAGCACTGCTGTGGTAAACACCACTCTAGTCCCTATGCTCATGTGCACCATTTTGCACTGGCTCCCTCTCACCCCTTCCCAAAGTTCTTCTACCAATACCGCACAAAACGGACTCATGGGGGAAGTACCTTAATTGACCGCCGATATGACGTTTACTGCGGCGGGTATCAAGATATGTCCGCAGCGGTCGGATTTAACGAGTCCATAAATTTAAACTGCAATAAAGGATGCCTTCAAACACCATGAGTACGGAATGAAAGGTTGCCAAAGCAGGTCAAAACTTCTGGAGGGGAAATATCGATGGCCATTAAACGCCCAGTAATAAAATAGGGATGAAAAAGAACGTGATCATTTTACGGTGGAACTTGCAACCAAGGAAATAACTGAAAGCACTTCGGGAATGCGAGTAGGCGAATAAAAATGATGAATTTCGGCAAACCGCTGTTTAAGTACATAAAGAAAAAAGAGGCAGCCAGTGACGGGTAGGAGAATGAAGATTATTGTGGTATAAGTTGAACAATAAATCCGACGCTGGTAAGCGCTGGGAAACAAAAAAGGGTCTCTTTGCCCCATTTTTGTCCGGAGACGTGGCTGACGACGGTTGCCGGCATACTGATAGCCGCCGTTGTGAAGCGGAGATTGGAACTGATTTTTGCGATAGACTATCGCGGCCGCGCCCGAAACAGTGGTCTATGTGTGGATGCCTTCGTGGCGATTGGCCGTCAACGTGGTGGGCATGTTAGCCACGGTTGGGCAGTTCTACCAGTAAAGCTCCGTAATTGGGAGGACTTGCTCGCTGAATGGATCGTAAGCGTTGGCGCTCAGATTCTACGGTGTGGACCTTTAAACATACTTGCACCAGGGTCATCATTTTGCGTTAGTGAGGTGTGCAGATTAACAGCAATGTCCACTTTATCGTCACCGATGTAACAGATCGCAATTGGCCACCCCGGAGTAGTTGATCTGAGCCTTGGGTCACCTTGCTTTTACGGTGCTTGGAGACGTGTGAGGATGAGGCCAGAAACAGGATAATTCACTCTTGGCGAGACACGAGTGCAACTGCGCACATCTGAAACGGAAAAAGGAGAGAGATGGCAGTCTGGGGTACTCCAGCCGAGGGTTATGGTGCGTGCAACAATAAGAAAGAGAAGTGATACATCTTATGTAGAATAATGCATTAAGTAATGCTTGAAATGGGCCAATTGGCGTATTCATCCAGAAGAAGGGGGTCTTGGCCAGGGCGTCAAATGTCAGTTCGGTAGTAAATGAGAATCTGATATAAATAACTGCCTATTTATATGCCCTGCTGCGCAATAAGCAAAGTAAATAGGTTCCTTGACATTATTTCATTGATGGAGATTCTCGGCCTTTACCTACAGTGATATGTACTTGTGAAGACCACTGGGAATAAAAATGGTTAGACCTTGCTGATTGCATTGAAATCAGACTTCGAGCGTTATATTCAGTGAACAACCTAGGGCCGACTCGTAGACTCTGTCTACTGGAGCATCGGGATTGTGGAAGCTTACCAAGTGTTCACGGTTTTTGTCTTCCTACTTTTACTTTTAAAGGTGGCGGAAGGAGGATAAATCATTCCTATATGTTGTCGTAGTTTATTTCATGAGAACCGGCACGCTGAAATTTATTCGGGATTTACGCGCGATGAGATGAAAAGAAACATTGAATCTACGGAGCTGATAGTTTATGTTTTCCATGTAATAGTCGTTTGGGCTATTTTGATATTAAGGGCGTAATTCTGTTTTCTGAATTACAAATAGAATTTGTAGCCCAAATATACTTTAAACACTTGATCCAGAAGGATGTTTGCTCAAGTTCATTTTTCTGAAATTTGGACAGAGCGCTTCTGAACTGTTAGAACCCCACAGGAGCATGCAGATCATGGTGAGTCATTTTGCAGGACAGAATGACCCCTCGAAGTATTTTGATCCAAAAGACATTGTGGTGGGTGGCATTTTCAGAGATGTGAGTCCTATCCTAGGGTTCAGAAAACTCGTTTGCAAACTGGATGGGATTTCCAGCCCTAGAAGCTTGCCACGTGGGAGGTTGAGGGGAAACAAAAGGTTTACACCGAAGCAACATAGTCACAAGGGTCGGGTTCTATCATCCCACATTTTTTCATAACTAAGGTTTTATATGGAACCGATAAGATTTTTGTGGATGCCCGTTGCACTTTTTCCACTGCAACTAAACCCGATCTGAGGAAAATTGAGGAGATTTTCGGGCAGCACTCTAACTGTGAGTAGCTGTGATTTACATAGCACTAAATTATAATTTAGGGTGCATAAATTATTACGAATGGGGCTGGTGGTACTGTACGCACTAAAATTCTGGTAGATCGCCGTCTCGTGGAGGCTTAATAAGCAAGAGCACTTTAGAGTCAGGGTGTTTACTGTTCATGTATATAGGGACTGCCTGGGGGGTGTGACGCTTGTAGGCTAGAAGTGCTTTTGGACACGGAGAGCCGCATGATTCATTGCCCAAAACACTCCTATGTGAGGCTAACCACGTGGCAAGAAGGACGTCTTGAACGGGTAGGCAAAGCTAATGCCATGAGCAACTGGGGAAGACATAATGTGGTACATCAATGGAAACAATAACTTGCGTACAGCAAAAGTGGCAAGGGCTCATGGATGCTACTCTGCACTATATCACTATTGTTTGATGTCTTCAACTATTTTAGTAGTGGGAGATTGAATGTTTACATGAAATAATTCACCATGTGATATCATCACTCAACTCACCATAAAGAAACCATGGAAGCACTGGACAGCTGTTTCATCCTTGTTAGCAATCATCAGCAGTGCATATCCACCGCGACCCAAATGGGACGCGAACCCGAACAAGGACGAACGATTCTGAGTCGAACGCCTTAGCCATTACGCTACCGGGCAGGCTCTGAACGGTTTGTTGAACTTCACCTCATGATGAAGCAAATATACGTCACTGTTTTGCACGTCTACTGTCCGCTAGCGCACACCAATCGACCCCCACTCCTAGATCACTTGTGTGCACGTAGCCTAAGTACGACGAACGCTTTGGGTGTGACCTACAGAGCTTGATTACTCCGCATACCAATTTTAGTAGTAGGAGAATTGAATGTTTACATGATCGCTGTGAGCTAACGGACAGTAAACGTGCAAAACAGTGACGTATATTTGCTTCATCATGAGGTGAAGTTCAACAAACCGTTCAGAGCCTGCCCGGTAGCGTAATGGCTAAGGCGTTCGACTCAGAATCGTTCGTCCTTGTTCGGGTTCGCGTCCCATTTGGGTCGCGGTGGATATGCACTGCTGATGATTGCTAACAAGGATGAAACAGCTGTCCAGTGCTTCCATGGTTACTTTATGGTGAGTTGAGTGATGATATCACATGGTGAATTATTTCATGTCTTCATCTATTGACATATTGGACGGAGTTGCGGTAGGATCCCCGTGATGCTGATGCACTAAGTGATGCTGTAGAATTAAAAGGAGTTTCCGACAAACGGGAGTCCATTGCTGGTGACATTTGACCACGGGGCATGCAATCAAAAGCTTTGTTTATGCCAAGAAACATTTTCCTGACTGTCTTTTCCCTGTTTGCGTTTGGGGTGACCCGATTATTAAAATAAAAATGGATCTAGTCGGAAGAAAACTCCACTGGATTTACCAATTTAGTTGGGGTTATGTGAAATTTAGTTAATTGATCATCGTTGATTCCATCTGTGATTATGACCAAGGTGGGCATGTGGTTTATCAAACGATAATTTTGTGGAGTGCACTAGGATCCATTTTTCTGGGGGCCAATGGCGGCGATTTCCTAATGAGCTGCAAAGAAGCAAGTTGAGATGCAGGCAGGAGTCAAGCTTGACCGTACAGGTGCGACGTCTGGTTTTCTGAAGCTGAATAGACCCGGGGACACCGTCTGGGCACGGCCAGGGGGAAGATTTCGGAAAGTTGAGATCCCCCTTGGTTTCCTTCTAATTTTGAAGGAGGTGGACGACAGCATATGATCCGTTAGCCTGTGGAGCGCTAACGGATATGTAAATGGGTCGGTAACGAGATTGGATGGGGAATCAGAGCTGAAAGCTTCCCCGATGTCTTTAAGATCGTGGGGTTTCTTGCTGTTACGTATGACTTGTTTGGGCTACGCCGTTTATAGAGAAAATTGAGAAGCCGCTAAAGTCTAGCCACGTGCAAACCTAATAATATTCGCACATTTCTCGGAAAGGTCGAGAGGCATGCCTGGTTGCATGATCAATTTTTTACAGGGGTATCGCAATTTACATTGAACAAGCAGATAAACATTTGGGTACAAAGTGAGAAGAAATATGAAAACTGGCATATCAAGAGGAGCAAAGTTTTTATAAGCACCAGTGATGCCTATCGCAGATGCAGAGTTCAACCGGAGTATGGTGGCGGGGGTATTTACGAAACTTCCACCCCCGCGAAACGGCCATGATTTTGCGGGTGTTCAAACCGTTAGACGTAACCCATTCACCCGCGATGACTGACACTTACCAACTGTCCACCCCGCGATAACTGGTAACGGTTGCTGTTAAATGTCAGCTGTTATTAGTTTTCAACGCGGTGAAAAGTGATCAATCGGAAGGAGCGAAGCTATGAGGATAATATTGATGTTATTTTATGCAGAAAAATAAAAAATGTCCATTTAGCATGCCAAACCCGTAAAAAGTATTGGCTGTGATAGTGAAAACCACCTTTCTGTATTGCGTATTTTCGTTGATGGCTGGGAAATTGAAAATGTATATAAATATCTGTCTGCTCCAGGATAGCGAAGATGTCTACCTAAATGTAATTTACGTATATATATATGTATAAATATGTATATATACATGTAAACATCCGTATGCATCAGGGTGATGTAACGTTTATATACAATTTTGCTGCGTAATCCTCACATGAATTGAGTTTGTCAATTTTGTGCGTTTTGTTATTATTTAAATCGATATAAAGTGGCCAAAATGTGTATATGTACATGTACATACATATAGAAACGAAAACGTATGTAAATAAATAGATGTGCACCTATAGGTATATAATGTGGACATTTACATGGCGGAACGTAATAAATCCATATACGTGTGTTTATAGTAGGCACATACGTATATGGAATTATATAGATATATATACATATATATATATATTCATATATATATAAATCTATATATATATATACAGCTATGTATGTTTCCACTGGACATGTACATCATATACGTTGTTGCATGGACATGCACAAAAAACCTATTAAATAAATGTTCTTAACCCGTTGTGGCCCCATGTGGGAAGACTACATATGCATATCTCGATATAGCAGTTAATGTCAACGCAAGCAATGATTTCCTTATCTGAAAATATATGCATATATCCATTAACCACTTAGTCGAACGATATATGCACATACTGCAATTTGCCCCGAAAGGTAGTTATATTAACGTTAAATGCCCGACGACAAAACGTACGACCTCTCTGCCAACCCCGTGCCATGTCTATCGTCATCTGTCTTTGGTCACGTATATGTGGCGAACGACACCTATAAGCATCTCTAGACAAACACAAACCTGTCGCCTCAGCATACACTTCTAACATTCGCATGCGTACAGTGGACTAGTTTCATTACTCCAAAACGATTGAGCACCGAAACCCCACCTTTTGTTGCGTACGTGAAAGAAGACTCACGTAGCAACAACCTAATTCACAGAATGAAGTCATAACAGAAATAACCGATTTGGAAATCGGTGACAGTAATGAAATAGTGGTGGCCCCATAGGGGCCGTGGGGGCGTTTTCGTCAATCCCGTCTCTCCCGCGGTCCACGTTCCTTGCACCCCGTCGTCTCCCCTGGGGCTCCGGGGTCCTCTTCATTCTGTTCTTCCGTCCTACGTGGTCTTGAGCTCTTCAGGTTAACCTGCAATGGAAATGTTGAATGTTAACATTAATAAATGTTCTTCCGCTACGATGCATTAATTCCGGGGTGAGGGCGACTGGCGTTTGTAACCCTCGGATTCATACCGCCATCGGCCTACTGGAGGTTTCGCTGCGTCATACCTAAGGAAGGAACTGACACACAATATATTGCTGCGTGGTAACAGCCACTGGTTCCAGAAAGTGCGCGTGCATGAAGGCTGAACGCCCATCAACACACGTGTCCACACAGACTCATACGGCAGCCAAGCACGTTGGAGGTACGCAAGCGCCGACGGACAACGAACTCCTATTGCAGCCTTAAACTTATCATAGTCGACCTTCATGGATGCAAACCCGAAATTGCGCATCCACTGATGAATGCGCTTCCTGTCCCCTTCAACACTTACCGGAAGGTTACCGCAGCGGCGATGCACGTCCATGAGGACATGAAAAAGACAAAATATTACACATGCTTCGGGGTATGCCGCTTGAAACGCGTTCAACTGCGCCAAGCTGCGGTCGACGATTATCGTCCTAACCTTACCCGTCGCTCGCAACATATCCTTCATGGCTACTATCGCCCTGCGGTAGCTTGCTCCGCTTTCGTTAGGGGGTAGATCATAAAACACTGACCTTCCTAACCCACTACCATCTACTATAATCGCATGCAACGACGTACCCACCGCAGTTAGGTTGGTGGGGCGCGTCTGCTAACACCACCTCGCGGTAACGCTCAGCTGAATGCCGAACACTATCAGGCACGAAAAAGGCAAACCTAACTACATCCTCCCGTTTCAGTAACCTAAGACTACCTTGTCCGCGTAATAAATCTTTAATACGGACAACATCGTTCCGGTCATCCATTAACCGGAATTTACACCTAGGAATAAAAATATCCCGAAAAGTAACTTGGCGGTTGAACTTATCCCGCGCACATCGACAAACCTCTCTAGCATTTACAAAAATTTCCATTACGCTAATTACGTTCGCCTCCTGCTCTGGAGCAGTCAACATTTGGAAACCTCTAAATAAATATTAATTGATAAGAAAACAGACTTACCGATGACCACTTTGACTTCTAAATCAGATTCAAAATCGGAAAAAACTAGCAAATAAACGGCAAACGTAAAGGCTAAACACTTCAGAATCATCAATATGGGCAGCGGCAGCGTCCGCAGGAACAGCCATGGCAGCCATGAGAGCGCAAATGACGTGATTTCCGGTTTCACATGCATTTATACCCAACATCGGTCGTTTAAACAATGATCGGGTTCTCCAGAATACCATTTTCTTAATTTGCGAAAAATGCCCAAATACCATATTCATTCCTTTTCCATAACAATTCTTATTTAGCTTCACAGGAGCGAATTTACAACGTGGAAGTTTCTTCACTATCGGTGGCAGGCGTGGAGGTGTCTGCAGTATTCGGATTTAACGGGTCTATAAAATTGACGTGAATGTTGAAAATGTCATAAAGAAAGTCTCCAAAGACCTTGAGTGCAAGGCAAAAACTTGTCAAAACAGACCAAAATAGCTGGTGGCAAGAGTATTATTGACCTATAGATACCATTGATCCCGGAGCCAAGAAAATAGTCAAAGCCTTTTGAAAATGCGGAAGGACAAAGAACATTGGCTAATCATTGTTCAAAGACATGAATATTGGAAATGTCATCGGCATTGAGGAGTGCGGATTGATGTGATATGCTTGAATAATATTTATTTAACGCTGGTAAGCCAGTGTGGAACAAAAACGGCTTTCTCTGCTCCTTTGTTTGCGTTTGTGGGCTTAGCTGATGGGGATTACTGGCATGCTGATAGCCGCGATTGTCGAGGCGATGATTAGGGTGATTTTCGCAGTAGACCCTGGTAGCGGCATCTGGAACAGGGATCTAAGTGTGAGTGCCTTCGTGGCATTTGGGCGTCAACGTGGCGGGAATGTTGAACACAGGCGGGCAGTTTCAGCAGTAAATCTATGCAGTCGGGAGGACTTGTCCGCTCAAAGAGTCACAGGATTTGTGGATCACGTTATGTAGCCTCAATACTTTGGCAGACTTGCAACGTTGGTGATTCATGAGGGTTAGAAGCAATGTCCACTTTACCGCGGCCGTGGGGCAGATCGTATTTATCCGTTCTGGGTAAGTTGATCTAAGCCTTGGGTCAGCTTGTTTTCACGGTGTGTTGAGACGTGCGAGGATGGGGCCAGAAACTGGATGGTGGACTGTTGGCAAGACACGAGTGCAAACGCACTGGAACGGGAAAAAGGAGAGATAGAAGTCTGGAGGTATTCCAGCTGGGGGTTATGGTGCGTGCAAACCAAAGAACGAGACGTGATGAAAGTTATGTAGAATGACGTATCAGGTTATGCCCGAATTTCTCGCTTAGAATGGTTTAATTGTTAAATGCATGCGTAAGAAAGGGTTTAGATTGGGACATTAAATATTAGTTTGAGAGTAAGTGAGAATGTAATGTATGACTTTATATGCCTTGCTGCATGAGCACTAAACAAGATGGAAAGTCAATTGAAATATTACGCCGGTTTGTTTCATTGCCGGAGTTTTCTTTCTATACCTACAGCGATTTGCACTTGCGGAGACTACTGGGAATGCAAAACGGCTAGACCTTGTTGAGTGGGTTGAGATAAGCCTTCGAGCGTTATATTCAGTGAATAGCCTAAGCCTGATGCATAGGCTCTTACTATTAGAGTGTAAGGATCGTGCATATTTAGCAAGTTTTGTACGGTTATTGCCTTTCTAGTTTCGTTTTTAAAGATGACGGAGGCAGGAGAGGTCATCTTCATATGTAGGGGTAGTTTATTCCACAAAGAGGAATATTGGACGGTGAATAAGTTTTTCCTAAGAGCTGTCCTCGCCATGGGAACTGACACCACAAACTCAGCTCGACGCAAGCCATAGGGAAGGTTATTTCTCACTTGCGGTGCAGAAATACACGCATTTTTACCAATAATCCTGTGGAAAAAGGAGAGGTTGATGTAAACTCGACGCAGCCATAATTGATCGAGGTGTAGTTCTATGCCACGTTCCATGTAGTTTGGCGAGGAAGAGTAGCCCAGGAGTCGTTTTGTAAACGTTCGTTGAACATTCTCAATCTGGAGTCTGTCACTCTGCCGCATGTTGGAAAACACGATAAAACAGTAGTCCAGAATAGGTCTTACGTGGGTTTTATATATTAACAACTTGGTTTCCTGGTTTCTGAAAACTCTGTCCACCAACTCGATTAGTCTCCTATCTTTCGCAACTTGTATCCGGGTGTGTTCTAAGAAAATGAATGTGCTGGAGTAAGTCAGTGTGAGGGGAAGGAATGACTTCTTGGTTAAGCTCAACGATCCCTGTAGGAAGGTGGCATTTGTATGCGAGTATGATGCTTTTTTGGGCCGAGAATTTCATGAACCAAGCTGCGCACCATGAATCAAGCGATAGTATATCATTTCTCACATTATCTATGATGGTGCTGTTGTCACGTGGGGGAAACGTGTTTACAATTTTTATATCGTCTGGAAAAAGAAATGGAATACCATGCCTAACGATGTGAAAAATATCATTGATGTACAGCAGAAACGACAGTGGACCTAGCACGCTTCCTTGAATAACCCCACTAGTAATCGGACGAGGCTTGGATAGGGTCCCATTCACATTCACTACTTGCATTCTAGAGGCCAAATAGGGGGAGAACCAAGTCAGAAGGGGGGGTTATACCGTAGCTCTTGATTTTCATGAGAAGCTTGCGATGGCATGCGCGATCAAAAGTCTTTGCCATATCTAAGAAAATCACAATCACCGTCTCTCCGCCGTTGGCAGCCTTCGTTACTATGTTTAGGAAGTCAGTCACGCAGGTAAAACATGAGTTACTTTGAAGGAAACCATGTTGGCCGGCGTTAATAAGGTCATGATCAAATAAGTAAGTTGTTAACTTTTAATTATTCTTTCCATAATGCGAGAGGCTATTGGGGTGTGATTGATGGGTTTGTAGTCAGATGGCTCCTGCTTTAAACCGTTTTTATGAATTGGGACAATAACGGAAGTTTTCCATTGGTGGGAAAAAGTGCCACAATTTAAGGAAAGATTAAATAGGTTGAACAAAAGTATAGAAATGTCTGCGCCCCCAAATTTGAAGAGGGCTGGGGGAAGGTAGTCTGGTCCGACGCGGAAAGACGGTCTCACCGTTGACAGTAGCGGTTTAGCATCACTTGAGTGAAAAGAGAATCTTGGGGGGGAAGCAGCGGTGACTGGCGGACTGTCCGGTATAAATTTGTTTCTGATGGGAATTTATCTCTTCTTTCTAACAGCTGACTTTCGGTTGAAGCTGGCGGGTCGTGTTGAAAGATATTCAATCTCAGTACACTGGAAGAAACTAAGGTTCTGCAGTTTTGAGATCCTCGTTTTTAATCTGCGGAATTCGCTTATTTGCATTGCTCACTGTTTGCCTATAAACAAATGCAGGTTCGCATTTGTTGTGGTGGAGACCAACCGGGAGTTTAGTGCGAGGTATAAATCAGACCAGTAGATTATTTTAACAGCGGTAATCAAAAGAACCCAGTTTACTGACTTTTTAGAGGCGATCACGTGCTGGTTAAACGCTACAAATGTCCGGAATTTATGACGAATATGAGTAAAGTAGGCAACAGTTAATCAGTCCTCACCCGGAACGTCACCCAGCACAGAGGCATTAAAGTTCGAGGAGCCGTGACCGGATATCATTCAGGCTATTCTTCCCAATTTGGACTAGAGGCGTGCTGCTTCTACCCTCCTACGTGAAGTTCCCCAAATAGTGCTCAGGAGGGACAGACCTGGTGGATTAGCGCAAATGTTCTCTGCAATCAGTTTTGCTTTTCCGTGGTTAGAAGCTACGGACCCGGAAACACTTCCACAAGCAAGCCTGCTTCAGAAATACTGTGCTCCGTTCATCTACTTGTCTCGTCGATTTCACCATTACCCCGGACTCCAAGTATCGTTTGTGACCTACGACTGCTCGCCTCACCACACTCCTGTCTGCCTTCTGGAGAGGGTTGAATGTGTGCAAAAATGCGTTCATAGTGCCGGCGATCCTAAGTATGAAGAAGTCCAACCCAGCCCGTTGGTACTGCATCTGCGCACGACACCCGTAGTAACCACTTCCACGCTGCAAGCTTTGCGCAGTCACACCTATAAACTCGAATATCTGCTGGCGCCAACAGATCGATCTTTTGGCCTGGTTATTTTGGAATGTCAGCTTCTACGGCAAAATTGGCATATCTACATCTTGCAGAATGAGAAACAAGTCATTAAGTTGTTGTTTTATCGCCAGGTCAACCATGGGGAAGAGCGTGCATCCAGCATGTTCTCTTTTATTATTGATGTGCGCGGTGTGGAGAGAGGACAGAACCAGGGTTCTAGTGGGCCCCTTCTGTCGACAACTCAAAGCGGGTTTCAGAACTCACGGAAGATCCGATCGGTGCAAAGCAGCACCGGTAACTCCACGCCATTATAGTTCCTCAAGAGCCAACATCCAAAGGTGCACCGCAAAACTTGTTTTTGGCAAAGAACTGAAACCGCCGGGAAAGTGGCTGACACGGAACATTCCGACTATTACTTTCAACGCATATGCAGCTACCGTGTGCGCAGAGTGTGCCTCTCGAGTGCGGAGTCCCTAACAGCGGCGACTGGCATTTGTTTTGATCAAACTCTCAACCTGATTGCATGTATTGACCAGCGTTAATTCGGCAAGCAAATCATCCCAGCAATCATGCCCAGTTTTTGTTGCAATGGCAACGACAGCGTTGTTTGACTTCATGACTTTGAGGCTGTCTTCAAGGAATTTTTAAAAGTCGCATGCTTTGACGTCACTATAGTGTACACTGACACCAGAATCGACTGTTATTTTGCGTAATTTGCCGATAATATTTCCAAGCCTAATAAGAGCGCACAAACTCCGCCATATGCTGCGAATTTGAATGAGTTTGTCCCTCAACTCCAGCCAACGGCCGATTTATTTTGCTAGGTGGGCGAGCATGAACGCGGTCTGAGACTATTCGACGGGTATCTGAGGTGTAGGTCCCTGTGCCGGCATCGTGGAAAACGGAATCTACTGGTATCCGTACTTAGTCTGCTACCACAAAAATTGATCTGGACTTGGAAAAAAATGGTTTAACATTAACTATTTGGAATGGAGTTGTGAATATTACATTACACTGGCAGGCGAGTGCACTTGAATGCTCCGGGACTGATTTGATGCTGCCGCCGCCGATAGTAGATTCATAACTTAAAGTCCCCGAGACAGTTTTGGCCGGAGGACAAATTCCCTGGTCTTGAAAACTGAGGCGAAACAAGTCAAACTTGCAGACAAAAAGAGCAAAAAAGGGCATGAGAATACCAAATGAACCTGATTCCATGGCAGACCTCACGGCTGCAAAGGAGGTAGTAAAGCAACTGGAGGCAGAGGCCTATGGTATGCGGAAGACGGAGGCCAATGGGTAATAACGGAAGATTGATGCCGCATAACTGCCTTGACCACGTGGCTAAAAAAGACAAGGCCGGAAAAAGGAGTAGGCTACATGTCATGAATATATTCGGGATTGTTGGCCTGCCTGCAGCGGATCCTGTTGTGAAGCGCCACTGAGTGGGCCCATGGAGGGTTTGGCAAGCAGACAATCCAAGGTCTGTTTCAGTAAGAATTCCGACTGCATATTGGCGAGATCTGTTGTCTTCCCAAGCGAGCGCGGTAGCGCAACAACCAAATTGGTCCAAAAGTCAAGAAAGAGAGCAAGACGAAAGCTGTTACAAGTGTACGTTTGCATCGGAGGCCGAAACTTTTGAGGAAACAATTGTAGTTTGAGCACGGCAGTAAAACAAATAAGACCAATCGCGGAGATCCACCATTGTGAAGTAACCAGGGGTGAGTGCTGGGTAGACGTTGCAAATACTTCTCCCATGAACTGAGAAGCAAACGTAGTTCCGATGGACAACTGAATAGATCGGGGTGATTTTGATTTCGGGAACCGGGGGGGATAGCCACAGGAGTTACATCCAGGAAACAATCTAGATGATCCCGCAGTGCATCTGAGGATAGCACAGAAGAATGTGCTGCAATCGCAGTATTCGAGCACGAAAGGCTTGTAACCGAACCATGGATGTGGTACCCCGGCGCTTAAGGCGTTGGTGTTGGCTATGACGACCGCGGAATCTGACGTAATCGCTATCGCGGAAATCTGGTGCGACAATGGTTTTGAGTCAATGCGTACGAAGATGCACGTAACATAAAAACAAGATACAATGAGCGGTGCAAAAGGAGGCGGAGTAGTCATATTTTTTCATCAGGATCTCACAAACTGGGGATGCCGCTCGCAATACACTGGACCTCATGCCTCGTTGGGATTTTAAATTAAACGGCATATATTATCTGCTTTTACAGAACCCCAACCGTGAGTATCGAGAAAGATATTGAACTATTGGACCTGGTGCAAGTGGTGTCGGGTCGAACTAAGAAATTCGCAGTGTTTGGGAAATGCAAATTTTCGGGCATCAAGCTTAAGAACGGAAGTTCCTCAAGAGGAACTCCAGGGGTGACTGTTCTGCACTGGTTGACCTTACATGGTGTGATCCAACAAATGAGAGAGGATCTGGAGCCTGAAGTAAAGCAACGTCCCTCGTTGCTAGGCTTGGTCGCCGGGCATTAATGGAACATCAGAAAGCTAGCAGCCAAGAAGACCCTAATCAAAAGTGACCATATGGTGGTTAAGTTTGCACGTCCAGTGCTCGATGCACCGCCAGCTAGAGTCGCTGTCACGTGTTACGACCGGCCGATGAGTCTGAAGAATGAATAGGGCTGTGGCATAGTCACCATGGCCAATAGAAAACGAACTTCCGACCGCAGGAGGAAGCTGAACGGTCATTAATTAAGGGCTAATCTGACTGACGAAGGATTTTGCCCTTCTTATGTTCATTGAAAGAAATTTTCGCCCACCATGGCGGCGTCCAAAGATGAAGCGAGTAACAGGGACTTGAAAGAGGAGATGGGTAACATTTGAAGCATCAGGCTGTAAACACCCTGTGCAAATCTATAAAGATTGTGGAGGACAAAACATCGCTCCAACGTGAAACACTTGGTTTCCAAAAAAGGAGCATCCCCGCCTCCCCCAGCGTGCAAACCATTAAGTCACCCTGCTATCCTCCTACGCCACCGAGCCCATGTTCACGATCACAAACCCGAAAACTCACTCTTAAACATGAAATTGACTCAGATGAGTCAATCTCCTCACCTCCCATCCAACCTCCATGTAAGAAATTGCACCTTGAACCATCTACCCCAGGGTGCAAGTTCCCACTGCAGTCATCTACAATCCCATCTTTAAAATCCCAGCGGAAATCTGCAAATGAGATGGTCAGTGTGGTTAGAGCATCCAGTCTGCTTATTCAAACCGCCAGCCCCAAAAGCTGGTCCTATTGTTCCCCTTGTCCCTAGGCCCCAACCCACCCACTGCACCTCAAATTTGTCGCCAAAAGCGACGCTACCGGTGCTCACTACGCCCAAAAGGCCATAACACGCACCTCGTATTACACAACTAAGAAAAGCTGACCCAAATTTCAGCATCACTTTGGTAAATAAACCAACAACCCCTGGAACTTCGTACGCACCGAGCTTTCGAAGACAGACTAGATCCTTCATGTCCTCTGCTTTCCACTCTTCACACCCCGAAACAGCTACCCAGTTTCCCTTATATGGACAACTATTCATTCGAACTCGTCCCTCCCCTCCACCCTCTAGGAATATCGTCAGATACCACTCCATCCCGCTGCCCCCGGCCCCACAGCAAACTAAATGGATGCCACCCAACATACAACGGAACAAAGTGTATTTCAAACCCGGGAACCATGTGAACTATAGATCAAGTTTACCGGTACCCCTGATCACCGGTGTCTTCCATATACACTAACAAAGCCCCCATTTCACAACCCTGTGCCTTTTCTGCGAAACCCTTCTTTCTCCTTAAACTACCTCCCATGCCATTGGCCCACCCTACTCTCCCTATCTAACTGAATGTGCGATGACAGACATGACCACGTCAGAAATGTCCCGTGTGAGTGGATGCAACGTGGACGGATTACATTCTTCCGGCCCGCGAGTGAACAACCCACCAGAAGTCATGCCAAACTCACCCGACTGGTCATCCACCGTCCGCTTCCAGTCATGTTGCCCTGGGCCGACGATTCCTCATTCAAATGATGCAACACTCTTCCAGATAAAGGAGGCCCCGGATGAAACAAAATTGGTTGAAACTAAGAAAGTTGACTCTCCCCAAAACGGTCAACAAACAAGAAACCGAGCTCCATTTGCCATGACACCAATCAGTGGAAAGGGCTCTTCAGGAAAATTTCGGCTACTATTGGTAAATGCATGCCCATGCTAAAGAAAATTAAATATATCCGTCTTCTCACACTCTCGTCGAACTTTGGTTTCATACTTATCACCGAGACGTTGCTCAATAACCATACTCCTGACAATGCCATAATAATTCTCGGCTATAGATCCCTCAGGAGAAGCCGTGAAGCCCGGCGTGGAGATGCCTGCCTTATCTAAGTCAGTGAATCTGTACCACCTACTTTGTGGCGGGATACCATGGAAACAATCCAAGATTGCGTATGGATTACAGCTGAGGTGGGCAATGAAGCCTTCTTGTTGGATGCATCTACCGCCCCCCTAGTTCTTGTCCAAACGACTTTCTGTTGATACCACAACAAATGAAGACTGCTTCTGACCTACCAAGTCCCAAGCTTCTCGCTGAAGATTTCAATGAACCTAGCATATGCTGGTCCACGCTTTCCGCCACAGATTACTTGCTCCCTTTCCTTAAAAGCATCCTTCGTGGCTGGACCCAACACGTAACTAATCCAACACGAAAACTCAATGTTATTGACTTGATATCCACCACAGGCTTAACTAACTTTCAAATGTCCACTGAATCTAGTCTACCTGGGTGTGATCATTTGCCTGTTAGCTGTCCATTTACATTGCCCCCCTGAATAGGTACGTCTTACTTAACCTAAGGTCATATTTTAGAGCTGACTGGAATCACCTACCTACCCTAGTTCGTAATTCAAACTAGGACGCATTTTTCTATCAACAGAAGTACAACCGGCCGCTGATCAGTTCTGTTCCAACCTGCACAAGTGCCTTGAAGCCATTACTCCGTCCCACACGCTAAGCATACCGCTCAAAAGAACGTATCGTGACCGAATAAACTGTAAGCTCGTTAATTTCCAGCGGGCCTTTTCTATGACCAGAAAAGTTTCATTGTTCCTACAAATGAGTCAATTAACTTAAAACATTAAAACATTACTGGACCCCAGAAGCAAAGATTAGGAGCTGCAAGCTCTAAACCAGCCAAACCCAAACGCAGCACCGGCAAAACTGCTTAAACGCAGAACTAACTCTGTGTCCTCAGCTACTCAAGTCCCGTACATCATTCAGAACAACATTTAGATAAACAACCCACAGCAGGTTGCAGAATCTTTCGGTGAATTCTTTGCAACTGCTCTGGTAAACGATAACAATCCTTCTACCCCATGCCAATCTCACTTAACTACAGAGTCGTACTCAAAGGTTGTATTTCTTCCGAGGGACGTAGGCCAGATGTGGGTAAAACCAAAATTGGATACTCTCTGGACCTGATTCATTGCCTCAGGCTGCCTCTGCATTAGATGGTAGCAATATCCCATTTTTGTCACCAAACATCTTCAACTTATCCATTCAGTGCCGCACCCTCCCGTCACAGTGGAAAACCTCTGCGATTATACCCGCTCACTAAAAGGGCACACGCTATGACCCCACAAACTATCGCCCAATAAACCACATCTCTATAGTTTCCAGGATCTTGGAGCGCCTGATTAAGAATACTCTTATGGCCTACCTTCTAGAACATAAACTTATTGACCATGGCCAGCTTGGCTTCTTTCGTATGAAATCCTGCGCTACTTGCATGACTGACTGCCTGAACACTATCACCGAGGCCTTGAGTACTGGGCGATCAGTTATAGTAATCTTTTAGACATGACGAAAGCTTTCGACAGGGTATCCCACTTTAGGTTGCCAAGTAAAATGGCATCCTACAGTATTGTTGATCCAGTGCTGTCGTGGTTTTCATCTTATTTGTCATTTAGAAAGCAGATAGTGCAAATAAATGGCTTAATAGCTGAACCTAGATTAGTGTCCAGCGGTGTGATCCAAGGCAGCGTCCTGGGCCCTCTGCTCTTCATGTTGTACGCTAATGATGTCTTCGATGTTATTCGAAAGGGCACTCCGCTTCTCTTCGCAGACGATATCAAAATTGTATACACCTTTCGCCCTGAAGCTTTAGAATCCACCATACGTCACATATCACAGGAATTGGCGTCACTCAACTCCTGGGCAAACGACTGGATGATGAAATTTTCCGCTGAAGAAAGCAGCGTCATGGGGTACAAAAGCGTTATACCCTCAAGAGAGTTCAACCATGGAACCCAAACCATCCCCGTTAACTGCCAAGTTCGGGACCTAGGCCTAAATTATTCCCGCACCTTAAACTTCTTGGAGCATGGTCTCGCACAAGTGGCAAAAGCAAATAAATTAATGGGGCTGTTACAACGAACTCTAAAATTGAACGAAAGCAAACTACATCTTTTTAGGACCCACGTCCGACCCGTTCAGGAGTATTTATCTCTAGTCTGCTCTAACATGAGGCAGTGTGACAGAGTTGCAATTGAAAACGTCCAGCGTGCATTTACCGAGCAGTTAATTGGCTACTCTACAAGCCTAAATTACATGAAACGCTGTGAGTCGCTGAAATTAGATCCCTTTTGGCTCCGACGCATAAGAGTAAACCTGGTACCCTTTAACAATATTATCACGGGGGACAGATGCGTCTCTGCACCTCGTGTTAGAAACCCACTGCCGTACTCCCTCCGAAATTCGGATCCTATTATAAATCCCCCTATTCCAAGGACTTCCGTTAGAGCCAACTTCTTTATTGTTAGATATTCGTCCATATGGTATAAACTCCTCCATCAGTTGCGCATTCTGTCACCATCATCTATTGCATTTAAAAACGAAGTACATAAAGTAGTTACTATACCCCTTCTCATTAATCTATACCACCCATGCTCACTTGAGGATCGAGTATATGAAACTGAATGGGGCTTCTGAAAAATGCATTGATTTCACCTTTTCGTTCATTGCGGAAAGGAAAGTAAATCTCTCTAATAATGTCATTAGGAATCAACCTAGTCTCTTCCACGTCAAACAGAGCTCCGACACCAGCGCATGCTACTTTGTTACGTGCAATTCCGCATTGGATGCATCTCACCATTCCCTTGCCTGAAAAAATGGTGCCTATCGCTAAATAGTCTGACTTTATATTCATAAACCTTATCGTTCTAATTGCGTATAGCGTAGCTCACCCACAGCCCTCTCCTATCCACTCATCTTACTAATTCCTACACCGTTGCCAACACGATGTGGCAACCATAACCTGCAACCGTCTTCTAAAAGCATTCACTATCATCCTTATCCGTACTTATCATTAACTCTTCTCTTCATGCAAATGACTCTGGCCCGCAGAAATCATCTTGTTTCTGGCGAACCGAAACGATACCCTCCATATGAAATAAGGCAAACGTCTTGGGTTCTTTATTTCTCACGCCTCATCGATATCTGTCCATTGTGGTGAATTCAGACCTCAAACTGTCGCCACGAATAAAGAGTCCTATGTGGTACCTTCCCTCCCCAAATTGACCGTTTACATCTACCATACCCACTGGCTCCTGACCATTTCTTGTTTCGAAAGGCACGGCCTCCTAGAGCGACATATAATCCTTGATTACCAAGAGAAATTTAGTCAATCCCTGGTGCATCCGTCTTTGTAGTTCGATCATTATTTATATCAGCAGCAGTTACTCCCCGTCCGTCCTATTAAATACCGGCTCATTCTCCTTACTCACAGTGTAGACAATCCTACCAAATACCGGTTCATTCTGTTTACTCATAGCGCGGACGATCCACACACTAGATTGGCCGGCCCACCTATTTAAATATATATATATGTATATAAAAAGGAAAACCCGGATCCCTCAGCCAACGTCCATATATTTTGAATCGCACTATGCGCCCTAGTAACTTTCTTCTCTGAGCCACTTGTAAGTTTGATCGCTTTTTAATCTGGCCGGACTGCCCTCCGTCCTTTTTTCTCTTTTACAGGCCTTATAGTCCTGTTTGGATGGAAAAACTTACCCATGCTCTGACGATTATCTGATCCTAGAAAGACGATATCTTCCTTACAATAGCATGCTTGAATTCCTCCCACCACACCAGGAGTACGCCGACGTTACCACAGTAGTGCTGGGCGCGGTCATATCCACCGCTTTGGCCGGCGCACATCGGGCGGGCAACTCGGCTGCAGCGGTGTGCAGGTGCAACTAGGTTGGCGGATTACACCTTCGGCGGTCAACCTCAAACGGTGTTTTTCAAGTTGGGTGGCCAGCCCTCGGTCAGCCCCACCCATTAGCACTGTTGTGGTGAACAACACTGTAGCTCATAAGTTCACGTGCACCACTTTATACTGGCTTCCTCTTGCTCCTTCCCAAAATACTTCTAACAAATCCATACAAAACGGACTCACGAATGGACTGCATTTTTACTGGCATCTGATGTAAACCGACGTTCACAATGCATACTGACATCCGAAAACAGCTGAAGACCGTCGTTTGTCATCAACCTCTATTCTTATCTGCGGAATTTGGAAATAGACCGATGCTCCTGGTAACAGTTCTTTACACGAGTGCACCAGACATTGACTCATTTGACTCCGATTCTCCTTCTTCTTTTCCAACGCCACCTTCATCTCTAGACCAAGCTGAAATTTTTGAACTCAAAATTGCTTGAAAGAGACCTCATGTGTTGGTATTACCATCGCACAATTCCCGTTCATTGTCGCCGCTTTTCATGCTTAATGGACTGCGCTTTAAGAATTTTTGAGTTTTACACTGCCTTTTTTAATATCCAGTCTGGTTTTCTCTCATCCCCATTCCATTGTCACATCCATATTGATCCTCATCTCCAACATAAAACTCTGTTGATTTTCGAGGATCCCGGCCAACAGGCGGCGAGAGCCATTGCCCTCCAGCAATATTTTGCACCTGCTATACGCACCTTTACTGCATTCAAACACAGTATTACTCGCAGTGCAGGACTGGTAATCAGTGACAGAAAAATCTTTGCGAACCATTATCTAGCTCTGATTTAAAACTCGAAACCCCGTGCTCGGGAAACTACATTGTCTGTTATGATCTTGTAAACGAACCCTCATTGCACTGCATGTTTTGTTTCTGTTTTCCGTGTCTGCACTGTGCCTTCTTTGCCCAATTTTGATCTCGCATTGCGCATGACTCTTATGTCAAGAAATATACAAAAACAAAAAACCTTTCAAATTACTTAAGATCGCTCTCACGTCCTCTCCCTTCGATTTATATTGTTCCTATTTCCTGTGCATCATCTATGTAAAAATGTGATCTTGCCTTGCGCATGCCTCTCGCAAACCGAGAACTAAACAATATTATTATTATCATTACTATTAGCATCGCACCCGGGTCGTTGTGTTGAAGCCTGAACCTCGTGCTTGCGAATGCATAAACTTGCCTAGAAATGGTTCCAATGCTGCTCACCAAGAAAATGTTTAGATGAAGGAATATAGCTATGAGGAGAGACTCTTGGACTCTGCCATTTCCTTTATCAGATAGGAACGCACGCGCGGTGATCTAATTGAGACGTTTAAAACAGTTAGGGTTCGTTCATGCAAAAACCGTGAAGAATTTTTACTCCTACCGGATAGGAGCAGCAGAAGACAAAGTTTAAGGCTACGGCGCTGTCACATATGGCTTCAAGTGGGAGCTAGATTCTGAACCAACTGAGTGATTGCACCATGGAACAGACCGCCAGAATGTGCTGTTAATAGTTATAACGTTCATAGATTTGAGATAACTCTGGGTCCCTGCGGGACGGCAGCATATGCAGAGCTGAAACAGTAAAGTTCAAACGTATCTGTTGGATCTGATACTGCGCCCGTTATCTTGCGTTCTGTAGCAAAAGAACACATGCCGTGTGGCGAGACACGGGCAACGGCCGACAACACCAATCTGGACGCTGGATTGGCTTAAGGCCAATATTCTTGGGCACACTGAACGAAACCGAACTCTCGCAGTTTTAGATTAAGCAAAAATGACACGAAAGCGAGATTATGCTTCTTGAGAAAACAAAAACTTTTGTGATGTTGCATTTTTGAGGAAAACAGGAAAATCCTGACAAATGTGGGGTTTGTGATTGCGCTAAATTACGGCCTTTTGAAGTGGATTCTTTTAGAAGCTGCCAAACGATCGGTCTTTTATTCGGTTTGTCCAGTTTCGTAGTGGGAATGTGCGGTGGTGAGCAGTTTCCGTGGAACTAAATTTGTCAAACGTTGGAAATATTTAACGGTGATAAACGTATAACCGCGCAAAGCCGTTGGAGGTAACTTTTACCAAGTAGCATGCAGGTTGTCGGTTATGCCACCGGTCCCACTAGATGCATGGGAAACAGATGCAAAGTGAATTTGTTTTTCGGCCAAAGCGTGCGTCCGGTATGACGAAGCATGCAAGTGACTTCCTTGTCTAATACTTTGCCAAAATTGAAGGTTACTCCTTTCGCCTTAAAAGTTTCAGGGTTATAGTTGACGGAGTGACTGGGAAGCTGACAACCACATTTACCCAAGTGACTGAAGTCTTGATGGATAAATGTCATGAAACGTGCAAACCGTTATATCAGGAAGGAACATAGAAAATATTGGTGGAATGATTGGCTAAGATACATCAGAAATGGCTGACTGTGCGCTTAACTCCCAATCTGGAAAATGGCGCCTTTCCGGTGAAAACAGAAGATGTGGTTTACCAAAATGTGCCATTCCACCAACGGCCAACGTTTGTCATTAGGAGGATCTGGACGATCCATTTAACCAAGCGTCGTCTCCCCAGATATTAAAATGGATGTTTACTTTGGACTGAGGGCAAAGTTGAGTGCTTACAAGTAACTTTCACTGAGGTAATGGTTTTTTTAGTTGAAGTCTTCGGCGTTTGTTTGCATCCGGCTTTCAAGTATACGGCGCATGCCCTAATTTTAGTGCACTTAGTGGAAAATAAGAAGGTACGCTTAAGTTGGAGTAAATCAAAGAATGGCACCATGGCTTCAGAATCTGGAATAGGAGCTGAAATGAACTGGAAGCCTTGAAGAGGCACCAGCTGTGGGAGACCGCAAGAGAAGTTCATTGTTGCACACTAGTGGCAGGAGTTTGGGTGAATGTAAAACGGTAAAATCTGTTATACACGTAAAAATTTTAGACTTGTATATGCTAAGCAAACCATACTCAGATAAGTAGACACCATGCAGTTTTGTCGTGGTGGTTGCTGGCAGGGGTTTATTCAAGGCGGAGAGACAAGTGTTGATTCACGGATTGCAAGTGTTAGCTTAGTCTAGGGCTGAGAACGTAGAAAGAAAGAAAACAGAACATGCTTTTTTATGAGAACCCTAATTAGGAGAAGCATTGTATTCAAAAGTCTTCAATAAAGCGGGCGACTCCCCGCTTTCAATGCAAATCATCCGCTCGCAACAAGAATTCCTTATAGAGTCCGAACTAAGAATAAAAAGGCAGGAAATTCAAGCTCTTGGGTCGCCTAACCCAATTCGAAAGACTTCCCACATTTTCAAAGCTCGCTCGCAGCCCAAATCCTCAACTATTCCGAAATTCACCATATTTAATAGCTTACGCACGGAGTCCTCCGTAGACATCGCAGAAGCATTCAATACGTTTCTCTTCTACTCTCATTAATGACAAACGGACACATTCTGAAATCCAACCCATTTTAACTTCGGTTAGAATATCCTCCATCTCTTTCGACGTTGCTGGCATCATCAAATTGATGAAACATGCCAGGCCATCCCAAGGGCCTGGCCATGATGGCATCCCACCAGTCCTATTTCGCACCGCTGGTCCAGATTTTCCACTGCCCCTTCTAAATCTGTTCTCGCTTTCCATGTCCGGCGCTACCTTGCCGTCACAATTGAAAACAACCGTTATTGTTCCACATCACAAAATGGTTGGACGCATGAACCTGAAAACTTTTGCCCCATTACCCACACTCACTTTCTATCCAGGCTTACGGAAAAGATTGTCAAAGAACAACTGGTTAACTTCCTTACTACTCACAACTTCATCAACACGTCATCCTCAGAAGCCCATCCTGCTTCACCTGTCACCTTGAATTCTTAGACTTAGTTACCCAAAGTGCTGATTCCCACCGGTCGATGCTCATAATCTTCTAGACATGTCAAAAGCGTTTGACCGCGCTTCCCACTCCGGGATCCTGGCCAAAATTGGGAATTATGGAATAGAAAATACCCTCTTATCTTGGCTATCATCCCACCTTTAGGATCGCATTCAGGTAGTCAATGTTGACGATTGTCTTTCCCAGCTCTCTGCTATTACCAGTGGGGTCATTCAGAGAAGCGTCCTTGGTCCTCTTCTTTTCCTGCTATACATTAATCATATATTTAAAGTAATTCGTCAAGGCACACCAATCCTGTTTGCCGATGACGTTAAAATAGTCTGCTCTTTTGAGGCTAGCTCATTTAGCTCCACTCTTGCACTTATCAATGAAGACCTAGAGTCTCTTGATAACTGGTGTTCCAAGTGGCTTATGAAATTCTCTGCTGACAAAAATTCCCCGATAACATATAAATGCCATGTTCCTCCCAGCGCCCTCTCTATAAACGGCATGCCAATTCTTGTATCACATACAGTTAAGTACTTAAGGTTACAATACTCCTGCTCTTTTAACTTCATGAGCAAGCCCACCACCAGACCGTTGCTGCTGAAGGAACCGCTATAATGATCTTAAGGGCAGTCCGCACTCAAGACTGCAGAACTATCATCTTCAAGTCCCCTGCTAAGCCCCCTTGAATACTGCCCGATTATCTTCACGCACATGCGCAGAGTCAATCGAACTGCAAACGAGAATGTGCAGTGTGCATTCACTAGAAATCTCCTAGGTCCTTCATCTAGCCTTAACTACAGGGCCAGATGCGAGCTGCTCGAACTTGAACAAATCTGGCTTTGCTGAGTCGAATTAAACCTTGCATTTGTCTCTGATCTTTGCCGTAATGAAGTCCACTCTACTACAAGCGTCATAAACGACACTGTCAGTCCCCCGTATCCACTTCGTAGGAGGTACTACTCTTTAAAACACCCCTGACTCCACTGATACCCAAGGCAATATTCTTCACAGTTGCTTACTTTAAACTGTGAAACACACTCCCTAGTTCCCCTCAGTCGTGCCCAAATTTAGCCCAGTTCAAAGCCCGGCTGGCAGAGTTACTGTATGTCCAGTTCTCAGTTAACCTTTTACGAGCTAACAATGGACTGAACGATACCCGCGAACATGGGCTAGAATTCCAGTTCATGACGGAATCTTTGATGAGGTCATCATCTAGGATTCAGGTTCACCTCTTGCTTCGTCACGTTATTGCACGTCCCCGCTAATGAACTTTTTGACCTCCCTGGTGGTGATATGCCCTCCTCAGAAGTGGCTTAAGCAACTACCTCTTGGGCTTCTCCCAATGTGGGCTGGCGAAAAGTTCGACGTACTTCTTGATGAACCCATGCTCAGATCACAACCCGTGATTTTAAACAACTTCAGCCTGTGTACTCCTCGCTCTTCATGTCATCTTATCCTCTTTGCTGGCTTGGCATGGCTGAATAAGTCGTTCTTGGTAGCCCAAAGACTTCACGCACCCCTAAAACTGCTACCATAGCTTACTCTAGTTACCACACTTTACGGAATAGATGCACTGTTTTTCAGGTATGTTGTCGCGATCCAATTTTCATCGTAACCCCAAGCTGGCACATAAGCCAGACTACTTCTCTCTTGCGTTTCAGATCTCGCATCCGCAGCAGACGCGCTGCTGCCGCTTCCGTCCTCGTAGTGGCGATCCCGTATCTTCTATCCCATCATTTCTGCTAGAACTGGCGCTCGAGTTCTGGCCGGCTCAACCGAAACTACGCCGATTATCGCAGCTCGCATCTTTGCAGTCAGGTAAAACCGCGGTTACTACTGTCTCCGGAACGGCTTGCGCACCTTATATTCCCCAACCGTGCTGCTGACTAAGATCAAAAGCTGCGACAACAAAAATGACAGCATAGAGGATATTCTTGGCTAATGTATTCAAGGAGTGTTCTTACACAAAATTTCTCTTATCTGACGCAACTCCCAGCACAGCTCACCGCCCTCCATATGTAAATATACCCACTATTCTTGGGAGATCCATATCCGAAGCTTTACAAATTTCCTCCAGATGGTTTGAGACAATCTTGATAGTATTCCCCCGCCCTCGGCATTTGTTTGGCCATTTGTTGTCAGATACGTGTCACATTTAATTTCTCTGACGTCCCACCTGTTTTCCACCACTTCCATCCAGTTACCGCATTACCATTGCTTGTTGTCTCTTCAGTTCAACGCTTTCGTCCATTAAGTAACGCTCCGGACGTTTGGGGCCTCCGGTCATATCTCGACATCCACCGCTCAGCTCCCTCCATGTTGTGCTCCAGCAGTGGGTCCATTTAGCGCACTTAAACACCAAATGACTCGTAGTCCGCCGCTTGCAAACAGTCCCAGGGAACTCCTTTCAGTCTTGAAAAATTAGTTTTCCATTTTATGCTTTACACTGGCATACTTGTACTTTCCCCGTTGCTTTGCAGCATCGCGTTTCACTTTCCAGTGAACCTCTGCGATAACTCAAGGCTTTTCCCACCCCTTATCCCATTCAATTTATATAATTTGCTTTTTCCTGTGCACCATCCTTGTTAAAATTTGGTCTTGCCTTGGGCATGCCTCTCGCAAATCGAGAAATATACATTATTAGTAATATTATAATAACAAAGCAGGTGTGGATATTCGGACAAAATTCTATAGATGATTGGCAATGATCCATCATGAGAAAGGCAATACGAAATGATCAAGATCGTCTTCATCGCCAAAACTAGTTTCTGCAGCAATCAACGATCTTTATAAGCTAAACAGATAAACCGTCACAGTCGCTGCTTTGTGAATGTTCTTTGGCCATTCTATACAATGAATCCGTCTTTTCAAAGCCCGTTGCAGAAAAATTGAACGGTATTGCAAGGTGGCTAAGCCGAGAGGAGCGATTCACAGTCTAGGGAAGGACGCGAATGGTAGTGGAGAATCACGGAAGCTTTTCGCTACAGGTTTTGTCAGGCATTCGGCTGGATTGTGCACTCCGGAATGGGATCTGGTTTGGGAAAAACAAAACCGGTTTGTGCGAATGCATTTGAACGGTAACAAACAGCGAGATCTCCACCACCGGGGTGTTAGTTACTGAGGCTGACTGTGTTCCGGAAAGCCAGCCCGAAAAGTGCCACAATGACTTGAAGTTAGGTGTGATCTGCCAACCTGGTCGCATCGACACTCCGCAGCAGCCGAACAGAAGACTGCGTTAAACGGTCGAGGTGCTGTCAGTGCATAGTTTGGATGGGTACCCGCGCGCGAGCTTTGAAGTTAGGAGATCGTGCATGAGGGTCCCATGGTAAAACAATAGGCCATGAAAATATCCGCAATAGGGATTCTTTTACCGAATCAGCTTAGAAGTGGATCGGAATTTGACGTTGTTTCTGCTAATTATGGGCGGGGTGCAGTTAGGTAAGAACAGTGCCAGTGGGAAAACTCTTCGATACCAGTTAATATCAGCATATTCGGGAAAGTTTCTTTGTGGATCCAGGTCAAACAGTGGGTAGGATTGAAAGGTAGGAAGATAGGCAAAATATAAGGAATGCCTTCTGAGGTAATAATAATGGTGCGGCAGTTTAAACTACTGTAATACACTATACTATACCGCCGAACGGTAGGTTTCCGGGCTGACAAATGTGATGTGATGATACCGACGGTATGATAAACGCGACGAAAGCAGAAAAATCCGTGATGACTACATATCAACTGGGGCTTAGTTTGAAGGACGATATGCCTAGAACGGGTTCAACAATTGAAGACGCAAATGTTAGAGGGTCAACACGGGGAGACACATCACCGGTGATCCAAGGATATGAGGCTGTTCCCATCAGAAAGGCGGAGGATAAGTGGGTATTCAACGGAGCACTTAAAATTCTGGCAGGCTACCAGAGGAACGCTGAAAATAAGATTTGCGCTCCCCTGAGCGGCGAACTAGGGAAAACTGCTGGACACTTTGGACAGGTGAAACAAGATGGAGATAAGGCCGAAATTTTGCAGCAGGGTAGCTAATCAGAGAAAAGGCTCGACCAACGAGTGGTCAGCGTTTTATCGACAAAATCTCTTACAGATGTTAGGCAGAATATGGTATGACTTAATCCCCGAAGTAAGTTACTAATGTTCGTAGCAGGGTGAGCAAAAGGCGGGCAGCCTAGGGACCAACATTTAATGTGCGTCTCAGTGCCCGTGGTAGGTATGCTCTGAGTACCTGACGGAACGCTTAGTTTTGGCCGATTCTCGGGAAATGGGTGAGATTTATACTTTCTCCCTTCTTTATCTCATAAATCAAGTCGCTCTGAGTCCCCAAACGTATGGTGAGGAAGAAAGCATTTGTGAAGGCAGATACCATTTTCTGTGCATGTCGTCAGAAATATTATCGTTGCTCGCTTTGATCTTTGAGTCATTTCTGTCCTGCGCCTAATTAAGGCAATGAACTGAACTAAACAACCCAACGGAACTTACGTAGGGGTCAACAGAAACCAAGCTTCAATATCTTTGGAAGAATTTTGCATGCCATTCCCACTTTTCTGGCCACTTTTGAAGCCTGTCAACTGAACAGAGGGTAATTGTTTTAATAAATCGGCTTCGTTCTGAAGATAAACGGTGGAATTTCAAACGTTCACCGGCAATGGCAACGGTGGAGGATCTAAGGCGCGCTATAAGGGATAACCTTGCGAAACGAGATGTCCTGAATAAAATCAAAGCAGAAGTGTTTTGCGAAGTGTTTTCCGAAATGAGCGAGTTTGTTTCCTCGACCAATCAAGGCGGGACATACGAACTCTCAGATATTAGGTTCATCGTCCAAGAACTAATATTAGAGTACTTGAAGTTTGAAGGGTGAGTTTCTGTAACAACTCGGGTGTTTCTCCACATTATTAGAGAATAAAGCTGTGACATGCATTTGTTTGGCGAAAGTGATACAGCGTACATATTTTGTCCGCTAGGTGTATCACCGCAGCATAGCATCCCATAAATTGTTCCCATATCCACCAAGAATGCACGTACATGTATATCTATATATATATGGCTATATTTGTATACGTCTGCATCCATGTGGCAGTGAAGCCGTCATGCAGTCCACAGATGGTGCTCTAAGTGACACATGTTCAATCTTTACTGTTCCTCACTTTAGAGTAAAAAATGAAAATTATTACGAGTTCCTATGTTTTATATGTAGTTTGCCAGTTATTCTAACTTGACATTACGCCCGTTTGCAAAAATTACTGGAAAATGTTACAGGTAAGAAGAAAGCAAACAGCAGAATAGCCTTGAAGGCCTAAATCTTGCGTTATTTTAGAACTATCAAGCGTCAATAAACTTCACTTTGCTCAATGTGCACTATTTTATGTTAGATTCTATGGCTTATAAAACATTCCTTTAAAAGTCTGCATAATATTTCACTGGGACCAAATGTTCATGAACGCTTACAATTTGTATCAAATACTTTGGCGATGATTGCCAGGATGGCTCGATTTTTTGCACTGGTGGCTTCCGTGGATTTCCCGCGCTGCAAATACTGAGGAAAAGCGAGTTCTTCTCTAGTTACAAATCATAGCAAATTGGAGTGTCCACCGGCCATGTAGAACGGATTGTCCTACCGCGAATCTCGTGCTACATTTGCTTGCCCTTAACCTTTGTAACCACTTGTGCGTAATTCTTACTCGGCTTGGTACGATTTTAATACTGGCAACCTTGACAACAGGCCGGTATAAGGAAAAGACAGTCGGAAGCGGTAGCAAGTTGAGTATATTGTAACAGAAGCATGCGTGAGTAACGCGCAAATGGCGACCGCGCTTGGCGGTCAACGTTCGGTTAAACAAGCTATCTGGAGGAATAAATCCGTGTTCCGCTACAGGCACTATTCTGCAGCAATAATTTAGTTAAGGGCATAGTTGCTATCTGGAGCTTCTGTGCATAGCTAACTTGCAAGCATTACTAAAAGAAAAGTTGAGTGGTTTCAAGAAAAAGCTCTAAAACGTGAAGAAGAAAAGAGGAACAAATGCAATTTAAAAACAAGCAGTGTAGGAACTTATATATGTATATGTATATGGATATATCTATAACGTCGTTAAATTTGAAGATCCACGTATAACTTAATGATAAGGACGAACGGTTGCGGGCCCTCAGCCAACATGAACGCATACTCAACGATCCAGCCAGTTTTTGCAATCTGTATTCACTGCTTGCTTCTCTATGTTACTTATCTGCTAATATGGCCTTAGTGACCTCTCCGGGTAAGCTTATTCCAGCCACTCATCACTCTCATCCCGACGGACTGTATTAGGATTCTGGTTCTCGGTTGAACCTTTTGAGTTTCGGCGAAAGTCTGCTTAGGCTGTGATTGTCTGCCATTAAGATGAGGAATAATGCTAATGTGTTTTTTGTCAACAATGAGATTTATTTGGGGCCTAATTGTATGCTTAATTTGGGCTATCTTGTTTTTGTACGGTCTGAATCCCTCCTGAGTGTTTCTTTAAGGATTACTTACAAAGATAACTTTAATTATTTGATCGAGTCTGGATAAGATTCAGTGTAGCTGTCCTGCAGCTACGAAGCTTACCAAAAAATTTTAAATTGTTGCCGAAATGCTCATATGTCTTTAGTCGTGAAACATTATTGAACTCATTTAAAGCCTTTTATGTTTGTGTACAACAAATTCATCAGTATGCCAGTTTTTACATTTTTCTCATTCTTATTTCAGTTGGCTGTGCAAGGCTAACACCTAGTCCTCATTGACAAATTAGGTTTCGTTAATGGCTGGTCGCAGTAAGGTTTAAATCGTTTTACTAGCCACTGGTTATCGCGGAATTCCTACCATGGGGTAAAAAGTATGGAAACTTTGGTCACCCGTTGACACGTTTGCTTCTTCTGGTGAGCTAATGTTCTGTGCACACCATGACATACCCATGGGCAACTACCCATCAAAATATCTGGCATTTTAATTTACTTTACATTACCGGGTTTGTTCATGCAGACATAGCCCTATCCTGCTTGTAACGCTAACCCTACTCACATCCATAAGAGTCCCTCCTGATTTTTGCTCACTTGTGCACCATATTAACCAAGTTTTTCCAGCTTTGTTTCTACGGCTGGCGACTTAGAATTCTTCCCCACTTTCATAAGTTTATTAACAGCTTGTTTTAGCCTGGACTGGTGAGGTAAAATGTGCTGCTATACCACGCAGATCCACGAGCTAGATACCTTCAGACATTCCAGTAGTATCACATCAAGCTGCTACCTCATGCGATTTGGAACTTACCACCGAATGCTTCAACGACCACAAAGTGGACTCTCAGGCCAAAGGTTCAGCCTTAACTATCCGTGGATCACAACGTTTTTCATTATCCTGCATTGCACAGTTCACAATCCAGTGATTTTTGGTCGTCATGCAGGGGGAATACAGCGGAGTGATTGCACCAAACTAGTACCACAGTTTGTACCCTTTTCAATTTATCCACCTCTGCATCCATAGAAGGGAACGTGTCAGCGCTTGGCAGAACATGTTCAGCTTTGAGCAATAAAAAATCTTATCAAAGCAATCTACCAAGCTGCTTAGGAACAGCGCTCAAAAACCTCCACGCGGAGACATAGATCTTATCGATATATCCTCTGACCTTTAAAATAGAGAATAATATTAATTGATATACTTCCCACTTAAAGAGATGTGAAACTAAGTACTAAGGAGGCTACGTGCTACACTGGCCTCATTAGAATGCCCGTTGTCTATGTGCACGCATCTTTCAGAAGTCAAATCTGTCTTTTTATTCTCTGTATAGTGCTTCCAGATTCACTTGAAACACGAAACGATCTTCTCCCGACCGAAAGTTTTGAGTTCTCAACATATTCCAGAAATGGAGAGTTGCTTACAGCTGAAATGTCATTTGTGCATACTGGAACCCGCAGAACCGAGCCCAATAATCAAAGTATCACAGCGCAGAAAACCTGCCCCGATCCCAGAGCAATGGCCTTGCCAATCATGAGATCTTGGTGTCAACTTAATAGTGGGTCTATCTTTCTTATTGTCATTACTTGACAAGCAACCTTTTGAAAAGCTTTGCTGAAGTTCACATAAAATGATCGGTGGGATCACGCATCGTCTGGCGTCAAAATGGCACCGAGGGAGTAAGCAACAGATTGTGGAAACCCTGTCAAAGTTTCTAGAAAAGGTATTGCTGAGAAAACAGGTTACATATACGGAAGTTGACGAACATGTAATAAATCTCCGTTAGAGTGTTATACGACAGGAAGGACGATAAACTTTAGCCAGGTACTGAACAACGTGGCCGGTTATATATAAATAAGATGGATATGGACACGGGGAAACGTCACTTCCATGGTAATTGCGTTCCGTTGGAGATGGGATGGTAAACAAATTTTCGTTTTTAGACGTGTTTGAATTTATACCTTAATACATCGATTCCCGTACAACCCATTTTGATGTGATCGTTCCCTTGATCACTCGCACGAATGCGCCGATCGGTTGATCCTGTTCCACGGATTAGAAACACGGCCATTGACAGCAAATTTATAAATAATTTCGGTGTTTAATAGAGTATGGTGGGAATGTTTTCGGTAGATTCGAGATTAGACATGAGGTACTGGGTCTCTAGCTTCCATCTTCAGATAAAGATTAGAAAAGGAATAGATTAAATTAGTTGAAAAATGTTTAACGCATGTTAACAGAATGGCTGCCTTGTGGTATGTTCTTTACCGAATCAGATAATTTTTGAAAGATGAGTTTAGGTGATCAATCAGTGAAATAGCAAAAGGGAAATGAAAAACTCTAACCAGTGGAATGGCTGGCGTGGATGCGGCTTAATTGCCGGGTGTCGTTCCGTGAGATTTGTTCCAAGTGGTGGTTGCATACAATTGGTAAATTGGCTCAATGTCGCTGGCAGTAACGTTTTTGCATTCAACAACCTAATTTTTGCAGCGTTCTTTGCACTATTTTTTGTCCTCTTTTTTCTGCTTGAGTAAATGGTGCTGTGAGGTAGCAGTGCATCTCAGAACACGTTGGTCCAAGGTTACCGATTGTACAAACTGAACTGGAGCTAGAAGATGGGTTAAACATCAAGAGGCACACTGCCGAAGATGTTACGACAAATTAGTCAATGGTTGGATACCTTTCACATCACTGTTTGCACGTTGTCTGAAATAAGGTTAAGGTAATGCCGCTGTCGCTTTGCACTACTTGGCAGATATAATTCTCTGAAAATTGCCAAATGAACTTAGCAGTTTCTGACAAGTCGACTCAAGGAAACTAAGAGAGTACTCTCTAAAAATCACAAAGTATGTCATCTATACAGAGGCAGTTATACCAGTTTTTTTATAATATAGCAAGCTTGCATTCAGATGAGAAAATTTTGAGTTGTAGTTGTTTTTTGAAGTTTCAGCAGACAAGTTCCAATTTGTCTTTCACACTTGAGCATCCGTCCCAAGAAGTCGGAAATGACAGGCTGCTATTGATAAACCTGACTGAGCACAGTGGAAGAAGCTCGCCTAACCACTGTAAATCTTCGCTTACGTCTCGAAATAAAGCATCAAAATTTGTTGCTGTGGTCCAGTTTGATTTCATGAGCTATTAAAAAACCCAATTCATTTACAATTTTCGTTCAGTTCAGTTTGTACAACAATTAAGTTCGCACTCTGGACTCAGAAGAGATAAAGAAAACAAGAGCTAGAGAAAGGTAAAACGCAAAATGATAAGCTTTTGAACTTTTCAGAAGACGAAGGATTTCAAATGCGAGAATGCTGATGACTGCAGCACTGAGCCACAGTGCCCTCTGTCTCTAGCCATCGGGGAACTAAACCAGTTTTTCGTGGTATCTTGCTTGGCCCTTATATAAAAAAAGTGTTTATTTCCATTAGAACGTTCTTCGGCTATTTCAGGTTTTGAGTCAGTATCAAGCAACTCAGCGCTAAAACCTGGGCTTTGTGATAAGGCTCTAAATTGGCGACAGGTAAGGAAAGGAATTCTTGGATAGTGGCAACCTTCGCGTAGGCAACGGTATAGCACCACCATAATTGTCCCATTAATTCTCTAAAACCTGCTACTTGCGTTCTTCCAGGCTAATTCGAGTGTATTTATTACGTGGAATCTTGACCTCTCAGTAATCGACGGCTGCAGGAATGTGGGCATAATGCAAAATTCCGCGACAAATCTGTGGTTGTTCATGATAAATTGGATGACTATGCTTCTTGCTACGCTCTGGTGGTGACATTGGTTCTTCTAGCGCACACATTTTTATTTGTTCCGTTTTGCAGGAAGCATGCAGTTATCGATTTATTACCGTTTATGACTACTGCGTAATACTTATTCACTGTTCCGACATCAGTTTCAAGTCTTCAGTCAATCCTTTTTAAATCGAAATTGCCCGTTCCTCACTAACTCAAACGGGAACAAACCAGATAAAGCGGCACAAAATTCCGTTTTTTTGAATGTTAACGTCACGTGCTTACTGCGTATCTGCTTGCATATTTGAGCCTGCGTGACTGCCGTAACTTCATTAGTTGTCCGGGTCACGCATTGATTGGTCCATTTCGTATCAGGCATTTCAAGTGGTCTAGTTTACGCCATTCTCTTGCCAAATCCAGACTACTCATCCTGATTGGTTGGCCTTCTCAGTTTGCATATTCGAACTCTTGCCTGCTAATCATGCCATTATGTGAGCTGACAGCTTGTAGTCAATGGGCTAACGCGGTCTCAATCTGGTCTTACGTTCTGCACTTGCGCATTGTCTGATGAGATTGGTTATGTGTATTTGTCTGGCACAGTCCACTATTGTGCAGTCACTAATAACCAATGAGACAGTTCTGTCAAACTAAGAGGCACTGTTGGTCAAAATGATATGCCCTCACAATAACCCATCTTTAACTTGGTTGATAAGCTTGGTAATTATAGACACCAGTTCTTAAGTCAGCCAAGTAATTGAATCACCGGCCGAGAATTGCCCAGTGTCCTACGGGATAACGAAATGTATACTACTGCTTGGAACTTAGAAAACGCACTCTCTATTTGTTTCTTAACGCATTTTGCACTGATCAGACTTGGGGCAAACTGTGTACCATTCCCAAATTTACTTTACAATCCTATGCGAATGCGGCAGCCCACAGAAGACCCGATGCTTTTCATTTCCATAAAAGGTTTACTTTAGTTCTCGGGAGAGCCTTGTAATTTACCTTACTACTGCGAAATTTACTAGATAAGATCAATATATATATCCCAAATGTAAATAACAACAAATAAAAATCAAACCTACATACGGCTCATTTTGAAATGTGCGGACACTTCAAGCCTTAAAAACCAGTTCTTTCTCACGCTTCCATCGACTATTAGGAGTCACTGAATGTAGTCCTTTTGGGACGTCTGAGATGATTGGCTTATATCTAAGTATTACTTGACTTCTTGACTTATTTTGCAATCCCAAGCATGACCGCTAATAATGCAATCCGTTAACTGCTATTCCTAAACCAAACGGTAAATTGTACAACTCTCACAATGTTAGAACTCCGACCGGTAATATAGAGAAGTCGCAATTAATATTCGATAACTCGACTGAAAATCTTAATGCATTTGAGATAATCTTCACACCTTCCAACTGTGAAATGTGTTTGCAACGCTTGGTAGACTCGACGCCCAGACACTTTTGTTCAAAAGAAATATACGGGTTCAGCACCGTTATCAATCCCATCTCACCCATTGCTGGCACTTCAGACGAATTATGCTGCATATACAAAAGGATCGTTTGCTATCTTCCAGTCCATGGGACCTGTGGTATCGTTGTTCTCATAAAACGCGAAAGTACCATATCATATCTCTTCTGAAAAGTCAACTTTCTTTTCTGTCTCGAATTGCCACTCCTATTTTTGATCAATGATTGGCAGCTAGTTCTGGCGAGAAAAATCGAGTTAAACCCTAGTAAAATCTTGTTTCGATACCGAAAATTCTTCACGATCATAAAATTAATCAGCGCGTATTCACGTTTGTGCATGTAAGGAGAAGTAGATATCTAGACAACACGAAATATTAAGCTTGTATACTCATCACGTTAAGTTTAACAGTAATATTGCTCGATGCTTTGGTAGTAGTATTTCTTCCCCAGTCACATTGGAAGTGGTTTTTGTTCCCACAACTAGCTGTTACTCATTCAATTTTTTCCGATTAAGTGGCCTAAAGGTTCTCGCGGTGCAGTCGTTTCCCGCCGTTTGGAAGGAGTTTTACCAAACCTAGTTTAAAGATGTCATAAAGTGAATTACTAATTTTTTTCTTATTATAAGCGTCGTCAGAGCTGCTCCTCGGTCAAATGAACGAAGGTGAGAAGACTCATTCACCGGACATCTAAGTTAAAGTGTAGCAGTGCTAGCTATCTGGCTGTTGTAGGTTTTCAGCTAACTGGCCATTGAGGTCTTTTAGAGTGAGGTATACAAAACCACGAAATGGCACATACTGCCTCGGATTTTTCAAGCTTAAAATCTGAAAAACAAAATATCAAATTTCTCGGTATTACTTTGTTACCTGGTTCCAAGTCAATAGGTTATCCATATTTGTGCCGATTTTGGTCTTACTTTTATTCACAGTCCATCCAATATCTGATCTTTTGTTTCTGAATGAGATATGCATGTTGCACGTTGTCGCCGATTCTGCTCGAGGCGATATTCGATATCTACATGATTCATGATTGACTTTATTGTGTTAATCGTGGCCTGTGAAGGCTTGTCAACGCTTGTCAGCGTTCACCCACGCACACCGTAGTTGATGACCTTAGGCGATATGGCAGCCAGTGGTGTTATTGCATCTGAAATATTTCTTCTTCTCCACAGTCGTTCTATCGTTCGATTTTTATTTCATTGTTATCCAGCACTATGAAGTAGTGGACGAAACCAGAGTAGGTTTGTGCCAGGTCAACTGTTTTACAAACTCACTCCCCTCCAACCCGTTCCGCTCAACTCAACTCCGTTGAATCTTTTAGGTCGGTGATGCTAGTCCATTGTACAAAGCAAATAGCTACACCAGACATAAGAAGTTTGATGTTTTACTACAATTTCTGAAAGTACTGTGGCATTTCTGATGATTGATTTGCCTAATTTGGTGGTTGCCTCTATTGTCTGCGTCTAGGGTAGATCGGTTTTATCGCCCATATAAATCCGAGCTCGATCCAGACTGTGTTGCACGGATAAAAGCAGGTGCTTCAACGTGGTACAAAGAATCGGAATTTGTCCTTTATCTTTCACTTCCTTCTACTGACAAGACAAGATCGTTCATTATCTTTAGGAGGGAGGCTGCGACCAAAGAAGGGCAGTCAAGTGGGAGACCTCGAACCCACGATGTTCACGTCTAAACGCTGCGATCCTATCCGCTTGACCACCGGCGTCTAGCCAGATCTCTTACTGGGCATCCAAAGATTGACAGCGACGTACACATCTTTTAAACGTAACTTGGGTACTTGAATATTCAATTTTATGCAATCAACCTGGTTCTAATCGTTACATTAGCCCTGTCGATCACATTCAAATGGAAGCAAAGAGAACAGATACTCAGAATCTCAATGAGTGTATGACTTTTTTGGAGTGTTCCGGTCTGAGAAAAAATCCAAAAGTGAAACAGAACGGGATGCCAATGTCAAAATTTTTCATTGCGAAACTCAACATCAAGGCTAACCTAGTAACCAAACTTAGTTAGTTGCCGTGTTGCTGTATACAAAGTTATGCAATTCTTAATAGAGGAGCCCGATAGCGTTAGCTCATTGATAATACGATCGACTCGGCCACCACAAAGTCAGCGATTTGATTTCGTCCCTCGGGAGTGCGTCGATTGTTCACACTTTACGGCCCGAATCTAAAAGCAGTCGGACTGAAGTCAAATTTACTGAGGCAGTCGGAGCAACTTACGGGACCAGATCAAATACGATTGGTTTGACGCGAATTCCTTAAAGAATTTAAGTAACAAAATTATGCATTGAAGGAACGGGGTATTTTTTATCTATGCTCGTTGTCTGATAGACGGTCTCGTGAACTTGAAGTAAGTCAGGTTAACAAGTTTTTGCTGCAAATCGAAGCAGACTTATCGCCATGACACAATATATGATCGAGATAAGATGTTTGTTTAAAGTTGTCCTAAACAATGCAAATTGTATGCAGTCATTGTTTTTTTCATTCTGTGAACAAGTCTTCAAGACAGTCTGCCTTATAAGACTTCGTTTTTATCAAAGTGACACCAAAATGTGAGTTTGGCAATTGTCGACTCATTCTCTCTCTTTCTCGCTTGCTCAATATCCTCAGTCTGGAATTTACTGAATCCGTTTTCCGTCGAGAATCAGGTCACGGCGAGTTAAAAACATCACGTCGAACTTTATGTCAAACATTGAATCTACGCCCTTTAGTTAATGTGCGTGCTTTGCAAAATCTCAATACGGCCGAACAACAACACCAGCAACAACAACAGCAACAGCAACCACAACAACTGGCCCAAGCAAGTCTAGCGGTGGAAAAACCGGTGCCCTTACTCTATTACTTAGTCAATGCACTGAAAGAACACCCCAATTTATTGTCATTCCAACCGGAGCAAGCAACTGGAATATGCAACTTTTCAACCACTTAGAACTTGTCTGCCAATCCAACGGCAAATCATCCCCCGGGACGTTATCAGTTGTGGTCCAATCTGTTGAATTCTGATGAGGAACGCAATCATTTGGATCCGTATAACTCATCATTTAAATCAAATGATGAGAACGAATAAGTCCCAGACCAGGGTGAACTGTCCGATATATTAATTGAATCGCTTTTTGTTACCTATTGTCTTAAGATCTATTCTACGAAAGGACTTGCCTGTAATTATAACTGTCCGTGGAGAATGACTGTAAAGAAGTTGGGCCAAAGGTTTCCTTTGAACAATTTATACAGCACAATAAATCATGTTACTTTGATACTGGCTAGTACCTTTCTTCTTTGTTTGATCCGAAGGCCTGGGGAAAATGAGGGGCGAACGCAGTGGCTTGTCCATGTTTTCACAAAGTCAACATCGTCAGTCATTTCGGAATGGGAAATAAATCAAATGAGTTTAACTTGTTTAGGGTATGTTTTACGCTTGCTCACAAAACAACTGTCACGTTGCACATGGTTCTTCGAGGCAGTTAGTGGTTGGTAGATGGATCGAGGTGACCACTCAGTGACGTGGTAAAAATATATGAAAACTTCTGCCAGTGGTTCGGCACGTATAAGTGCAGTTTAACTGGCGGGTTGGAGTCCACGAGATGCCCCCAAGCATTTGTTGGAAGTAATAGGTGATATAGCCCACTGCGGCAGTCAGTGGCTTTTTCGAGTCCGAAATTTATCGTCTGCTAAGCAATTCAACAACTTATTTTTCGGCACTTAATCTATCATTATTCCTCATCTTGTTTCTTGTTTGAATAGGTGATACAGTGAGGTAGCAATGAAACCCGGCGTACGTCAGTGCAGAGTTAATGAGTGTACCAGCAGAAACTGAACCACAGTTGTCAGGCGAATGCCAGATAAATAAAAGTCATGTCCCTATCATTCGGTGGCGTTCTTGTACTCGAGGCACTTTCGCTTCACTATAGTCCTTCCAACTTACGGTCTTCCAATTTTTCTTTCACTGTTATTTACCGCTAAGATGTACAAAACATAAATATGTCGCATTAGTGAAGCTGAATGGTTGCAAAAATCGGGAGCTGAAATCAAATCACCTAAAAACGATTAAGTTCAGAATAAATCAACATTGCTGTTCAGAGCTGCCTGCTACTGGGCGCCTCCCTGGGTTGGGGACTAGGGATCGGTCAGCATCTAGGTGGTTAGCCGTGAATAAGATAAGCTCAAACATTCCGAATAAGTGGCTGCGGACAAGCAGCGGCAATGTTTAAAGCCGTGGTGGGTTTTCCCCTGGCAACCAATCTCCCTAACAAGTGGCACAAGAGCCCACAGGTGATTCTGTGACGAGGCGAGTGTGGCCCGCCAACCGAAAAAAGCCCTTTGTCGTGTTCCACTGACCCGGGAAGGTTTTCCATAAGAGGGGTATGAATCGATCAAGTGGCCACCAGCTTGTCTGGAAGGATTCGGCTGCATTACAGAAAAGGCGTGGCTGGGTAAATGTTAGAGGTGAAGCCACAAATAAAAAGACCACTTATGGACTGGGCGACTGAATAGTACCACGACTCGTATCTCATAAACTAGAGCACGAAGATGACTGATCTACGTATAGATATTTCTTACTCTTCTTTCATTCACAACTGCTTATCTTTTTATTGCTTCGTGTCACTCCTCTTCCCACCCTATTTCCTTATATTCATCGGCTACTGCAGTCGTCCATGCTAGTGGTAGTGTCACGGGAATATGTCCTGTTGCCGTACTCTTGCGTTCTCCCTCAGAAAGCATCCATATCTCAACGAATCCGCTTCCACCGGCTGATGTACTTCATTGTGCTCCATGTCTCCTCAAACTAGCCACATTTAATGCGCGAACACTGAAGGGTATAGATGGACAGGGTTGTTTGGCCCGTGCATTGGAGACCCTAGCCATCGATGTGTACTGTATCCAAGAGACTCACATTCAAGACTCCAGATTTGACATCCCCATATAGTCTTTCCGTAAAGTTTCATCTGCACTTTTCTGGTTTTGCTGGCGTTTGTTTGAATCTCAGTGAGAAGGCTGAGGCTGCAGTACTTGAATGAATCCCAGCCAACAGCCGACTGTGCGTAGTGAGACGTGGAGATACATGTAAAAAAATAACCCTCGCTCTGATAGATGCAACTTGTTTGTTGTCTGATTCTACGTGCCAACAGATTGCGGCCTGGATGTAGTCAAAGCTCCGTAATCTCTTGCGTACATTCAGGGTGGTGGAGTAACATCTTGAATTTGGTAGGAGACATGAATGCTCGAGTAGGTCGGCTGTTCTCGAATAAGGTGTATCTAGAAGGTCCATTTGATCTCGATTCCTGTCGCTCCGAAGACGGGGAACGGCTATTGGCTTTGTGTTCAGAACATCAATTGTTCCTTGCCAGTAAGAGCTTCGGATTTTACAATTGCCATTACGCCATCTGGCATCAGCTTTCTTCGAGTCAGCAATGCACCCAAATCGACCTTATTGGCATTAGCTACAAATAGCTGGACTGTATACCGGTCTTACTGGGGCATTTTAGTGCCACGCTAATCAAAGAGTTATGTTGTAGACGGTGACCAGTCTATCGTTTTTGGTGACGCAGATAATAATTCCGTTATTACCTTCTACGGTAATCTGTACTTCCTGAGATATTTTGAAGTGGACGTTATTTTAAATATTGCGCGTTTGAAGCTTTCCATATGGCAGCAAAAGGATTCACATAACCTGGCTCTGTGATTGGTTTTTCCCACATCAATCAAGACCAATCCACGAAACCACATAAACGATAAAACTCATTTCACTTTGATTTGTATTGGTGTGCCACCAATAAGTACGCGGCTGCGTTCTGTTTTGGTCTTCTCTCGCTTTCTCTCGCTAGCGAGTTGGGCTAGCCGTTTGAATTCCCGTATTGTTTCTGTGTTATCACCCACCCAAAGGTGTATCTGGTCCGTTTCATTCCGTTTTGGGCGTACGGCACTTGAAGGCTCAAGCCCGAATAACTGTCTTCAAATTCAGTGTGTTATTGTCCTGCTAGACCGCAGGCTTGTGCCCGTGTTGTGTGTTGATTAGCTCAAAAGGGGAAGCACAACAAAGTATAAGCCTAATCCCGATGGCCTCACGGCCGTTTGCGTTCGCCATTCTCCGCGGATTGTACAACACATGTAAAGGACAAATTCGTGAGAAACAGACTGGGCTTCGCGCTTTTAGAGTACCGTTCTACTCTCCGAATGCCAAGGATTATTGTTCTCGAACATTAGTGCAGCGTTTGACTCTGTTGATGGGTCTGCACTATGGTACTGTTTGTTGAGAAACGGAGTGCCTGAGCTGTATGTGTCGGTTCCCAAAACGTTTACCGTCATACGCCACCGGTGGAACACAGCAGGGATGCCCTATATCCCCATGTCTTTCCAATTTTATCACAGGGGATTTCCTACAGGATGCTTCATCTAATGTTCAGAGAGCGGAGTTCAACTATTTCCAGGGAACAGAGGTTTTGACTTAGAGTATGCTAATGATATCGCCTTGCTGAGTGACAATGAACAGACAATCTAACGTGCGTTGGACCGATTGATGACTGGGTTATTTAGGTACGGTATGTGCTTCGCACCTTCAAAATGCAGGGTACTTCTTCAAGATTGGCAGGAGTGTGTTCCTGCGCTCACTCTTTGTAGTGATCGATTAGATAGCTCCAAGTACTTTGAGAGTCTGATCAAACCTGGCAGGGGTGTTGGATATGAGGTCACATCACGAAATGCAAAAGCCGGAGTACATTTGGCGAAACTGCGACACTTGTGGTGTCGCCATGACATCCGACATTCTCTGAAGGGAAGGGTGCACGATGCCATAGTTTGTAGTGTTCAACTTTACGGTTGCGAGACGTGAACACCCCATGTTCAGGGTGCCTGGCGACCCTTTATCTTCAGACACCGATGTCTCCGAATCATTGTTCGTGTCTGGTGGGAACATCGCGTAGGAAATGACGAGGTGTCTCGTCGTTTGTTGGATGCAGACAATCGTTCGGTGACTGAAATAATCGCTCTACATCAACTTCGAGGCTTGGACACGCATTGCGCATAGCTGCCCATCGTTAGCCTTTTCGTGCTCGTTTTGCAGGTGCTGAGCAAGGCCGGAAGAAACGATGTGGCGGCCAGGCTATTAATTGGCGTACAGATATCAGAAAGTTAACTTCGGCTTGCTCTCGATGGGCACTTCCCGCCTTCCTGTTTGGTGCCTAGCAGATAAGGATTGTTGTTTGTTGGAGACACTGAGAGATATGGCTCAGAATCAAAGTCATTAACACGAATGCTGAGTGGCCTGTCGGTAGAACTCATCCCCTTTAAACAGGTCGGAAATAACGAAATAACCATGAAATCCATACCGTGAAAACAAAAACAGCTGGATCATTATATTTTATTATTTTTCCTTCCGTTTGTCCCCTTCTATTTAGTTCTATCTAAATGCTGTTACGATGACTCCACCCTTGTTTTCAAGCCGGTTTCTGATATATATATATATATATATATATATATATATATATCAGTATTGGAGTAAGCGGGGCGCTATGAAAATATGATGCGTTTGTTTTGTGGGGAGTACACTAAAATTGAACAACTGTGCTGATTCGAGTGAAAGTAGCTGGGAAATATTCAGGATATAGTGGGTTCAAATCCAACTATAGCATGTGCTATTAGTCTCCCCCACAATGAAGGTTTATCTATGAAGTTAAAATAATGACACTCATCAAAAATTACTCGCGCTTTATTACAACACCCGTACATTGACTCTTTCCGTGGTCCATGTTCACGATGACATCAACGGTGCTTCAAAATTTTCTCTGGACCACACATGGCGCAATACCCCAAGCATATCAACGTATTGACCATCCGTATAACTTTAAATTCGCTAATTCTGTCGGCAAAACAAGATCTTTCTTTTTTCTTTGTCCATTATTTGACAATGACTGACCTGACACATTGTTCAGAAGACAGTCAATGATGCTTTTTGGGGTTGTATTGGATCAGAAGCTATTCGTGAATATCGAAGTAGTAAGCCAAGCCAGCATATTGTCGCATTTGGTGGAATTGTGCATAATCCACGGATTGAGTATCACTTGTGCAAATATAAACTAAAGTAATATTCCACCCCTATCCGTGCAATGTCCGGTTTATAAAATTCTCGACTCTTTTTTCCGGCCAGTTCAATCGATTGCCACTTTCACTCTCTGTCTCATCCAGTGATTTTACGATTTATTTATTAAAACAATTTTTCATTCTTAGCTGATCCTTTAAACAAAACTTTATTTGGACAAGCCATTCCTTCCGAAATTTCAGTAAGCGTTTGTCCCGACGATCTCGGATCTTTTGTGACTCAAACAAAAGAATATCCCAGTTGTTCACAGCTTGCCGTTTCTAAGAAACAGAAGGTAACGTAGTGAACCGGTGGTAGTCTTGAGGGGTTTTTCAGTGGTCGTCAAAGTGATATTTTGCAGAGTTGCTGGAATTGGTAATACTATTACATTCCATTGGCAATTCAGCTTCAACACAAGTTAAATCTTTCAGTGTAATTGGTTTACGTCCAATGAACTGGATTTGGTCAACCAAGTGTATGAATCGTGCCAGTTGTTCAAATATGCGTTTTGTCATTATTTGCAAACTTTGCACCACGTTTTCAACTTCCGATTCCGTGACATCTCTTGGGGGAATTTCATTGCTCGGATGCGTGTTTTTGGCCATCTGGTACATTTCGTTAGCAACCTGTCAAAGTGAAGTCACAGAATCGGTAAATATAGACGTGGCAGCGTATTCATGAGAAACAGTTCCGTTTTTTACCTACTAGCAAGTTATGAGTAAACATATTCATAAAAGCGAATTAGATAGTATGGACAGTAACAATTTAGAGGAATCCTAATCGTCAGAGCAGGGACATCGATTTGCTGTGATATCGATGATTCGTGCAAAACTGAAGACACGGGGGAAATTTGTTTTGGTCAACTCAACCACGATGTAGCCACGTTTGGAGTGTTGTTTGCATATTTGAACTGGAAAGTGCTCCCTGACCCCGTAATCGAACCTAACTCTGACAGAGGAAGGGTCAAATGAAGTAGTTACTGTTTGCGGCGGTATATCTAGACATGTGGCTGTACATAAAATAAAGTTCCATCCTAATTGGACTCCACTAATTTTATGCATCACTACCACCGACCTGACATCCGACTGGCCCCCAAATTTTGACCACCAGTGGAGTAGACTTCATGTGCCGCTCAGAGGCTTTCAACTTCTGAAAATCATTCTGTCCATTAAGGAATTTCTTCTGTGATGTGGAACCAAATCGGCAATGCGTGGAACAAGTATGCGGAACAAGAATGGACAATTAAACACTGGTACTGGTAAAGTGTTTATGCATATTAACCACAATGAACGTGCAGGCAATCATTTTGATCATTCAATTTTCCCCTACGGTCACAAAGGCTTCAGGTAATGATTGATTGCAATTCGAAACTTGTTTACAAGGTTAAGTAATTCGAACTGTAGGAAGAACTGAAAGACACTAGAAAGATTCAGTTAAACAACCAGCTGGATGATTCCGGAAATGATCGGAGGACTGATATTTTGGACAACTGAGTAAAGGACAGACCGACTGACCGATATATTTACTAACTGGCAGAATAACTGACTGAATTTTGTGTCTGACTAACTGACTGACTGACTCAATGACAGACTAACTGCATGAGTGATGGAAATTGGTGACTGAGTGTCCGATAGACTGACTGACTGCCTGGTTTTTGTAAATCAGTAACGGACTGACTGACTTTGGTGACTGACCGAGTGACTGAATGACTAACGGATTGAATGATTTAGTGATAGACAGACAGACAGACAAACTGACTAACTGAATGAATGGATGACTAATTGACTGAGTGACTAACTTAGTTGACAGAATGAGTGACTGTCTGAGTAACATTGGTGCCTAACTGAATAACTGACTGAGTGACTGACTGATAAACCAATTGACTGACTGATTAAGTGATTGGCTGAATTGGCGAGGGATTGACTAATGTGATTGGATGAAAATCAGACTGACTTACCTTACTGAATGGCTGGCTGACTGGCTCCCCAGCTGATTGACTCACTGACTGACTGAATTTTGTGACTGACTGGCTGACTGACTTTAGTGACTGACTGAGTGACTCGAGAGCAGACTGAATGACTGTTTGACACTGATGACAGGCTGACTGAAGGACTGATTGACTGAATATGGTGACTGGCTAAGTGGCTGATTGATACTGGTATGCGATTCACACAATTATCTGGATGGCAAAACTGGCTGACTTGCTTTGGTGAGTGACTTATTAACTGGCTGACTGGGTGGATTATTGGCCTACTGACTGACTGACTGACTGACTAGATTAAGCGACTGACTTTTGTGATTGAGTGGCTGACAATTGTGACTGACAGAAAGACAGACAGACTAACTTGCTAACTTGCGTGGGATTTCGTAGTCGTGTTTCTAAGACCGTAGCAAATGCCATGCAAATGCAAATTTTGTAACCTAAATGTCTCATAGAAACATTTTATTAAAAATCGAGGCTTTTTCACCTCAGTAGCATGAGCATACCATTGGTAACAGATCAAATCAAATCGTTACAATTCTTACTCGCAATAAACTAGTTGAGATTTGGTCCATGCAATTGGCTTCATTCGAATTCAGACTGATAAAAATGGTCACGGCATCCTCACCATCCATCCACGTTGAAAGATGAGTACACGTTCGACTCAACTTCTGTAGCGCATTGATCAGACGTGACAGTCGATAGACAGTAGCCACTTGAATAAGCTTGGGCTTTGTCTTAACAAAAGCAACCTATAAATCAAAATCAGTAGTTTAAACTAAGACATAGTAGTAAAAAAACGATAGGAAAAAAAGTCAATTTGCTTTGGAGATGGTCAATCCTAACAACATATGAGACAGTGTTCCTTTGTGTGTGACCACGTATCGTGTGCCCAAGTGCCGTGGTGCAAGAAACATTGTAAACCGAATAGTTTCGTCAGCCTATATTAGTGACCTAAGATTCCACGTGGTTTTGCAGATTACAAACGAAAGTGAGCTTCACTGATGGTCTTGAAGTTGGTGAGTCCTTTCGAGTCAAGCACACACGGGTGCGGTATCAAGCAAAACGTGAAGAAATCGTGAAACAACAGCAGTTTAGTCACCCGAAATTAATTCAATATAATCTTTTTTAAGGAAAATCGTTGGATAGGTTTTCAACTACCCATTTTCAAACAAACACTCGCAATACAGTTGCATTTACATAAATATGTAACAGAACAATTCTGGGTACAGGTTTTATATTATCGGACAATGCCAAAAAAGGAGATTAATAGATAAGAAATACAACAAAAAAGCAACACTATGTACACGATAGGTCTTCCAATTTTTCTCCTCAACAGTTGGCTATCGTTCGGGGTCCAATGACTGATCAGTAGGTTTGATAATATCCGATTCCCCAAACCGAAGTAGAGCCTTAATCTTTCGGGCCCCATCCCAAGCCTTTGACCAAACGATCTAGTCTGTGACGCAGCATAAGAATCTCGTAAGTCAGTGAGGTCAGTGGCCGATTGCTAAGTTCATGGGTAATCCGGATGGAGCTAGACAAACTGGGTGCCCAGTATACCCTGCAACAACAACGTCATTGAGCCTATACCTGTGTGTTTTGCAAACCACCTGTGGCTCGTTTGGAACCAACGTCTATCCGTTTCCAACAGTGCGATTATCAAATACCAATAAACGTGGTTGAAAGCACCATGCGTTCTCCTTCGTACTCACACTTTGGTAAATGCACCTGCACATCAAGAAGACAGTGTTTAGCATGCCCTCGGCAGAGGCCATTTGAGACAGTCAGTTTGCAGTAGTTTTAGAAACATTCAGTTTTATAGTCTACCCCGAGTTTGCTATACTCACTCTGGAGACACTAGTGCCAAAGGAAAATGCGTAAAACGATATCAGGATAAGACAAAACTATGGGAATATCAAAATGATTGACAGAACTACTGAAAAGTGGGGATGTTCTTTTAATCCACACGGTTACCAAGTAGACATATTGCCGTTAGTGGGCTACACATAATGTTCGCTTCGTAGAGACTGCTACGACTGTAACAGTTGAAACCATGAGATTTTGTATTAACGATACACATACACACACAACGCGCACATACAGCGAATATAAATTTTCCAAGATATTAATGGGGAGACAGAATTAAGTCCATGAAAAGATTGTTTTTTTCAAAAGACTAATCTACTTAATTTTTCTCCGAAAGATAAAAGTTTCCGTGACCTGGGGGAAAATGTTCAAAATCCTTTAAACAACCTTGGAATAACGCCAGCTTTGAGTGATTCTCAGTCACTGTTCCGAGGCTGCCTATGCTCAGTCACTCCTGTTACTAGATCGGTACCGTCGGTCCCCATCATTTCAAGCAAGAACAATCGGGCCGAACTAGTACAAGATCTCGGTTTAGTAAATAAAAATACCGCATATTTATAGGCTATTTCGCTTGTCTATTTGCTCCTGTTTATCTGCCATTCCAGTTGTCAGTTGTCCGGGTGGGGCCTCGGTTGGTCCATCTCGTTTGAAGCATTTCGTCGAATTTCTCACCGAATTCGAATCGCTCATCCTGACTGGTTGCCACAACTCAAGATATGATCCTTTTTTCTGTCAATACATGCGTACTTGTACATTTCAATTCCGTCGTTGTGTCGGCAGGTAGCTTTTGGACAATGACGTTACGTGGTGTGGATCTGGCCTTCTGGAGTTTACTTGCCCACTGCTTGAGACGACCGAATTGCATCCACTCTTGCGCACTTATTGCAAATCGTTTAGCGCGGTCCATCACTACTGATAACCAACGAGACAGTTCCATCAAACTCAAGTGCAGTGTTGAACGAATTGCCGTCTCTCCACACTTAGGGGTGATATAAACAAACAATTAGAGCCAACCAACTAATAGCACCTTTGTTATGGGCGTTGGATACATAGTGACACCTAAAATTGACACAACAGTTAATGACCTTACTGCCAATCTCGCTCAAAACACGGCAAAAGAACTGCTACGCATTCATGCGTCACGCTTGCTAATTGTTCACAAAACAAAAATGAAACCGTTTTTCATTTCATTGTCACGCTATTCTACAGTCTAGACGTGAGCACTGCATCCCTGAATGAACCCTTGGTGTCAAGGGTGACGCTCTCTTCGAATCAGGTACAATAAATTCAAGGCACCAATCCGATGGCATTTTGTACTCAGTTATCACCATATGAATCCATTACAAAAGTCTCCTCCAGGTATCTGGTAATAAACACCTCTGGGAGCCAATACAAATCCACTGGAATGTTTTCCCTTTTCATTTATTTATTTCTGCTACTTTTACTGGCCGGCAGCGATCAAGCAGATAAAGTCGCAGCGTTTGGACGTGAAGGTCGCGGGTTCGAATCATCCCAACGCCGGTCAACTTCTCCACTTGTTCAACCCTCTGCTGGTCGCGGCCCCATTCCAGAAAAGCGATGTTTGTTTTTATTTCATTAGTAAAGGAAGTAAAAGAAAAAAAATAGTACTATGCATAATTCCCAGGAAAAAAATATCGGCCATTGAAAGGCAGGAATTTCAAAGGAAGGGTCAATAGTGGGGTGACCGAAAAACATTCGAGTCGAGACTTATCCTACGTTGGTCACCTGAGAGCCATCGGAAAAATGCATGCGAAAGCGGTGGAAAAATAAACACGCCAGTCTGCGATACTCAAGCACAGAACAGATAACCACGTATCTTTCCATACGAGTATGAAACCGCAAGAAGACCAACAGCCGGCCCGCTTGGTCTTTTTACTTTCCGATTCATCGCTGTCATGAACATAAAGAACGATATGAAACTTGTCTGCATTGAGAAAAAGTGGCGGATGATATGAACATAGACTGATATCCTAAACTGTCTAATTTTCTTTGCGGTATTTGCTGCCTCTTCTCTAAAGCATAATAAATGAATTCTCCGAATTTTACTTTCCAACACTTTGTGACGCAATATCAAATTTGATTTAGTAAAGAAATTCGAATTTCGGTTGGGAGAAGACGTCATTCACCATGCAGTATGAAGCAGTAAACGGTGTTCCTGCCAAGGTATACTTCTTTTGTTTAAACCAAGGAGGACAACGATGCCTATGACGAACTCCGTAGAGGGTTATGCTCATACAAGTGTTTCCCCTCTAGTCGTCTCAGGCTGTTTTTTGTTGCAAGCAAATTGTGAGTAAAATCTCCAAATCACGTGTCACATTCCGATACAGAATAGATACAATCTGTGAGCACAACCAAAACCGGTCAAAATCATGACGACACACGAAAGTTACGTTTGAACTTGTCCCTGAATGTCACTGTCCCTAAGATCCACAGCTTTACCGACTGAAATTCTTCACATTTTGTCTGAACTTGACCTGTAAATCAACCCAAACCAGCATGTTTTCCTTGGTCCTTTCCTAGTCTTCAGCTGCATAGTTAGGGTCGGAGTCATTCCGGTGCACAATGGTAGTCCACATCCCTGGCCTATGGATACTAGCCGAGTTTGGTATCTCTAGTTCAAGTACTAACATTGCACAAGATTTCCGATTTAGAAGCGCTTTTGTACGATGATCTCTTATTTTGTCTGTATAGGTCTGGAATGACCTTGAAACCTCGCCTTCTGCAGCGAAATAATTACAATGCCCGGCTCAGTACAAGATGGATAATAGCCGTGGTTGCGAAGCTATCATCAAGACACTGCGTCTGCAGTTTCCTAATTCTGACTGGCGTGATATTCACCAGTTTATTTGCATTCTTGCATAGTCTCACGTTACTTCTTAGCGAAGATTTAAGAAAATTGCAAATCAAATAAAGATTCCTTGTCTCCAATCGTTCAAATTCTATTTCTCAGGGAGAATTAATTGGATAATACAATCGTTATTGCGAAGATATTGCAGTATTTGCGTTTCGAATATCAATACCAAATTCGACCAATGGCATTAACAAGTGAATATGGACTGATTAAAATCGATGAAATGATTCCGCCTAGCCTATATAACTGAAAACAACAAAAAGACCAAGGTTGCCTGGAAGACAGGTTTGCTGGGGTTTACTTAAAATTTGTGTTTATAAACAAATCACGAAGAATTTTGGTTGCTAGAATATCTTTGGGTCAGTCAAATTTGGGGCATGTTTCGTGTGTGGTAACGATTTTCGCTGGTTGTGCTCACAGACCAAAACAAAGCAGAGACACAAAACAGCGCATGGACTTTACGACCATATTTTCCAGTCGCCCAGACAAAAATAAATACAAGTCAGTATTTTTTACGCATCTGTACCGGAGGATGAAAGTATGAAAGCATGAAAGCAGTTGAGAAACTGCTGGGAAACCGGTCAGTCAGCCTTGCTGTATTCTCCCCCATCCTGACAGAACAGCGGATCGATGACGTCCGATACGGCGGCAGCGTCGGAGCAAACGACGCACCAGACAAGCGCGCCTACCGCGCTTTGTCACGCTGAATCGGGGGAGCATAGCCTAATTTCGTTCCTCTAGAATATCAGACAGGCCAGCATCTGATGGCAATGAAGAGGTGTACGGGATGGTGCACAAAGAATCACTAAAATGGGGAATGCTCAAGACTCTCCGGCATGCTCTTTGACTGGATGCGCTACAATTCTTTGTCATGTTAGTTCGTTGGTTTGTTGTCGGATATTTAGTTCCACTATGTTCTACTTTCGCTGCTGCAACCGAGCGGAATTACTTTTGTTCAAAAACCGTATCGTTTTTTAACATGAAGGGAGATCACGCATTGCTGCACCTCAACGATCTTCTAGTCGATCTAAAAGAGGCACTCGTGCTGGCTGGCAGGCAGCTCTTAAATGCACCCATCGGGCCAAGATGTCCATTCCGGCATTGTTGAGTACCGACAAGAATCGCTGGTTCATTCGTGCCGACAGATAGCTTCGGACTCCATCGGCATGACAAAGTTTCGGACAAGAAGAAAACTGGAGGTGGTGTGGAAACGTATATCAACTTCTTACCTGGCAAGTCCGAAGTTGTTCATACGTACTCGCTCAACGGAATTGACTGTCTCGTGACATAGTGTCATCCTAGATTTTATCGCCATACCAATACAACCATAACGAACCTATATATTGCCCGTTTTAGCTAGCAACGCAATATGACATCTTTTTGGACTCTTCTAATATTTGCTTCATCTTGAGGATGGTCTGTATATCATTGCAGGTGATTTCAACCATGCGTCTACCCTACCACTGAGTGTGTCGATTAGACTGACCTCTGCATTTCTCCCACTAGAGACGTTTCCATTTTAGATAAAGTTATTACCAATCACTCCGATTTATTTTCCCTTAAACTGCATGCTCCTATTTCAAGTAGCGATCATTGTTTGCTTCTATTAAGGCCCAAGACATACTCCAGGTCAGCTTTCCAGTTTCTTCAGGCGAACAAATCAAATCCAAGTTCACCTCCGTAACCATTCACACAATAACCTTATTCTTCTTCAGAAATCTTCTTCATCCGCGTCCACTTGCTTCTCTTTTAAAACCCTACTCAAGGACAATGTCAAACTTTTCACAGAAATGGCCAAGGCAGTCTTTGATATCTGCTGCCCTTCAGAACCACTATTCGTCTCAAATGGTCTTATCTCCACCCACAAACTGAAATCTCTGAGAAGACGCAAGGAGCACTTCTACAAATCCTGCAAAAACTCTAGCGTGTGGTATATTGCTAACCTAATATAAGCTGAAATTAAAGGCATCGACACTACACCTCCTATGGTACGGCGTTCGACTGTTGTGTGGAAAGAAGGAACATGCGAACTGTTCTGCGGATGTCAGCAGCATTAATTCTGCTCTCATTCATCCTTCCATTTATACCTAAGTCAAATTTGGACAGGGTGATGATACGACAGCTACAAATTTTTCTAGGGAAGAGGTGCTCGACCTTCTTCGCACCAGTAAAATTACCACAGGGGTTGGCCTTGACAATTTGTCCTCGGCTCTTTTAAAACATGGTTCTACGGCTCTGACGGGTTTATTTACTTTTCTGATCAACTCATCATTAATCTCGTCTTCTATCCCTGACTGTTGGACACCCATCACTATTATTCCCATCCCAAAATCTAGCACTTCTACTGCTTTGGCAAAGCGTTTTCGCCTCATCGCCTTAACGTCTTCTGGTCTAAACCTGACGGAGCATGCTATAGTTAAGCGCCTGCGTTCTGCCATGTACCATCCTGACGACCCTTTTCAGTTTGCCTATAAATCTAAGAGGTCCACTTTGGACGCTGTTGCCTCTCTCATTCACCACATTCGTAAGTCCTGAAACGATCCAATAAAACCTGTGCCTTGCGCCTTCCTGGACTCCTCGTCGGCATTTGACTCACTCCCACGGTCTCTTCTACTTCACAAACTGGAAACATTTGGTTGTCCCAGTTCTTTATTAGCATGGCTGTCTGATTACTTCACTAACCAAACCCAGTGCACAGGAATGGATGGTAAAATTTTAAAACCGTTGATTAACAACTCAGGCGTGATACAGAGTGCTGTTCTTTCACTGTTTCTCTTCCCTACTTACATCAGCGACTTATCAACTAGCTCCCTTGCCATCTGTTTAAGTATGCTGATGATGCTGCTCTCTCTCAAGCTCCTTAGAATAACCATAATTTTCAAAGTTTTTCCAACAAACTATCTTCTGTTTATGATTTCTTAGCACAAGCTGGTTTAAATCTCGACACACCTAAATGTTTCGAATGTCTGTTCCCTCTCTCTCTCTCTCTCTCTCGATCAGCCCACCCATCCGAAATGTCTTTCATCGATTCAAAAACACTTACCGGGTTTGATTCTGTGAAACATCTTGGAGTTACTATTGAAAAAAATCCAAAGTGGACTACTCACATTTCTACTTGTGTAAAAACTCTCCGACGGCTGACATTTCAAATCAGAAAGCTTCGACACTACAAGGTGAAACAAAGCGCCACCTCCCGATTTGTATACCGATGATTTTCCAATCTTTCTTTACTGTCTCCCCGTCATTTTGCCAGGTTTGTTTAGAAAGGACTTTAAAATTCTTCGCCAGGGACTACCAATTATTAGCCGGGTGCACTTCATACCACTAATTGAATTGTCCCTTAATCTATGTGATCAACACTGGTCAGCATGTGAGAAATTTGCTTACAAAATTCTTTCAGATCCTGCGCATCCTCTACAAAACGATATTTCAACGTGATCCGCTCTTCGTTCCATGCCCTCTAGAATCAACATCTATAGGAACTCCACTATTCCATATTTAACACGCATTTTGACAAACCGTAACTGTGTTTTAACGGATTTCCTGAGCAACCAATCATAATGCGCTATGATTATTCCTCCAAGAGTTTTTTTTACATTTTTACGAGTTGATAAGTGTATTTTTATTTTATTTATTCATTTATTATTTTCTCCTACTTCATTTTTATCCTTACATTTTTTGACTGAAACGGTACGCAAAAGTCTATACAATGCAATAGAAGTTAATTCACTCTTGTGATCACAAGTAAATGCGGCGGAATGAGTTGCGCATCTTTAGCCATGAATCGACTACATGCCGTTAATTTCTATTCCCAAGATAAAAGTGAACGTAAAAGTCATCACCTTTCTACCTCTTTGCCTTCTTTTCGATTAGGCTTGCAACTTTATTTCAGCTATTTTTATCCTTTAACTGTAAATGTGATCCACACCAATCACACACATATATGACTCAAACTTGATCGGAACTGCTATTAATCCTTCCCTCGAACTATTCGAACAGAGGCAGTGATCAGATTGTTAAAATTTCCTGTATTCCCAGGTGTTGTCTATCCCGTGGGTTCGTCGCACAACAGAACAATTTCTTGACGCCGTTATACTTGATCCTATTTCTGCAAAATGAACTTGAATGTCGTTGGCCTGCTGAGTAAAAAAGGATGGCACTAATTGCAAACATTACTTTTTGTACGACCTGCTTCGAAGTTTGATTATGATTTTGTAGCATAGGTTTGATGGCGGTTATTTTACCGGACGCAAATTCTAGGCATTTCCGTAGCGTAACTTCTGATTTGCTGACAAATTCTCCCTCGCTGGCTTGGCGATACCGCGAACACAACGGTGTTTATACTCCGGCAATCTTTACATATGGGCTATCAACGATCAATTTTCTGACCGGTATAGCGACACTGGCCTTATTACTTCTATGTATACTTAATTTTTGATCAATAGGTGGATGTCATGCTAACGCCACGGATTTCCTCAGCTTAGTGAATGCCAGCTAAATCTCCTGTATGCCCAAAAACGCCACCAGGTGAGATCGCATTACCAAAGTATAAAGACCTAACTTCTTCGCCCAAAATTTTTCTTAACGATAGCGAGATTCGGCTGGAAAAATTCAGTTCTGAAGTGGCATCCTACACTTTGATAATGTAAAACCGATGAACTAAATACATATATATATATATATATGCGCATGTGTGTGTGTGTGCGCGCGCGCAAATAAATTATGACAATACAAGACCAAATGGCTGGACCAGCGAATTCGCCGAATTAGGCTAGCATCATTCAGCCACCTATTCAGAATTTGTCCAGTAAATGCTCCAAAATTTGTTTCCAAACGGTCTAGCGAGACTGAAACTATCCACCGTGCTCGTCGATATCATTGATAGTCAAGTGGTTCTTGATTCTACCCTGGTGATATTGTGTAATGTTGATTCTAAGCGTTGAAATTTTCGAACTAAAAATTAGTCTTTGGGATAGCAAGCCATCAGTCTGTGCCGAGCTTTTGACATTGCGATTTAGAACACGAAACCCGGAATCAAAAATATAAAGTTCATTTCTGAATCACACGATAATTCATCAAATGGTACTGATCGATTATTGAAGGTCAGTGTTCGGAGCGTGGATACACAATTGCTAGTTTGGATTTACTTTGCAGTTACGGTATGTTTCAGCTGCGAGGAGACCAATTTATCAAGAAGAACACTGTAGATGGCATTGCCGGACCAGCCAGGGAATGCACAATTACTGGGTTAATGGGTAAAATAATACTGGGTACGCACGCTTGATTAGTGACAAGAAGTGTAGAATCCATCGTAAATTCGCCAAAGGAATTCTGTCTTATGTTCGGCATACGCACTAATTATACCACAAAAGTGTTACTCTTTACGAGTTTCATTGACGTAACGATTAGAAAATATTTGTCTCGGCATACGAATAAGTTGTCTGCTCGCTGTCGAGCTTGAATTTCAGTAGGTTCTGTGTACGGACCTCTCGTTTCACGCATAATTCCACTCACCCATAATTCATGCGGATATTCATTCTCAAACTGTCAAAACCTATGAAAAACCAAATCAGATAGGTTTAGATAATCCATCCGAATATTTATTTGTGGGGTAGATTAAACGTCAACAAGGTTACAACAATCAATTCCTTTCTAACTGTCGAATGACGAAAATCGATAATCATGCGCAACTAAATTTTGGATGAATGCTGGCCAATCAGAATAGAGAACAAGTATGCCAACCATGAATCATGGTTAAACTCCAATGACCATGCTATTATATGACTGGACAAGTCAAACATATCTTGTTTGATTGAATAAAAGAAATAACAAGTTGGAATTGTGTAGTAAGCCAATAAATTCGAAGTCCTTAGAAAACTTCGTCGCAACTGCAAGCCATGCCAGTTGTCTGACAAATTACTTTTATTTATTAGTTTCGTTATTATTATTTTTTCGAATTTTGAATTACTCATTGCACAGGTCCGTTTTCATTAGAAAAAAATGAGAGCAAAGGACGAAAAAAGAAACGTTGTTTTCAGCTCACTGCACATACCATCCCTACCTCACTGGCTATCAGTCAAGATTTACGGGTCCTTCGTATCACCTGGTTACCTAAACTGAAGTAGGAGGATGACCTTGGGAACCTTAACCTGATCTTTTGACTAAACTGTCTCACCTCCAAGAATTTGGCTGGACATTCTGGATACCCAATACACCCAATCCAACACCGATGCCGGCGAGCTGTATGTTAAGCTTCGTCCACTGTCCGTGGTTGGTTTAGAATCAGGATTTAGCCATCTTTTCTAGATCGACTGTCAGAGTCCAGTAGATCCGGTGGAGACCGCCCGGTGTGCACCTTTGCCTTCACACTTTGGTGGAAACATTCCCCTCCATGATGGGGCTATCTGGGATAACTCGTCATTTGGGGGCAATTTTAGAGACCTCCGGGGCGATGAACCATCTCGAAGTCCGAGATGTCCTCTACCTACAATGCATTTGAAGGGTAGTGAAATTTCGCAATACAGGACTGATCAATAAATTGTTTCCTTGAATGTATTTCTCAGAGGGAGCTTTTGCAGATGTATACACCCGGTTTACAATCTGTTTCATATAGATTTATTTAGGAACTACCGTAATACGATACAAGTGAGCAACATGGTAAAGCTTTCTTCCGCAGATGGTCAGGGAGGCGTTTAAAGAGAAGGGGAAGTTCAGTTAGCCTGTTTTTTAGTACTGCAGAAGAATGTCATGCTGCAAGTCTCGATCGCTGTATTCGACAGCAGGGTCGACTGACCGGCCGCTATACGGCGGTTTGATGAAGCGTGGCTTGCAACTGGTATGGATAAACCGAAGTAAGAAGCGGCTGTTCGTGCATTCGTAGCCCTCGAGCTGCCCTAGCCAGTTGAAAACTACCATTTACAGTCTATCAAGACAAAATTCCAATCTTTCGTGCAAATCACACAATGGGCTTGCAACAACTGATCCATACAGCTCGTGATCGGACATCATCCGCTGACTGAACGCTGGTAATCACGATCGGGAAACAATTACGGAGCACGCAGAATGGCAAACATGCTAGAAGAATATACCGAGCGAGGTAGAGAAGGCAAATCAATTACCATGTGAAAATCAGGTCACACGTGCAGTGTCGATCACTTTCTAGTGGAATATTCTCAATGGCTTATTGCAGAAAATCTGTCATCCACGAGGTCAGTAATAATAGGTTTTTAACTTTGGAATGTGATTTGTTTATCTCCACCGGAGAATCGAGGTTCCAAGAAAAATCTGAAGTGTATGTCCATGAAGTAGGAGCAGTTGGTGGCCCAATGGTGAATGCTAATTTAGTCGAAAGATAAGTGCTCAGAAGAAGGTGACACAATACGATGATATCAATTCATTAGTTGGAAAAGCGAAAAAAGAACTGAGAACCGATTTGAGGAGTTCCGAGATCGAGGAAGAAGTTATGTGATTGCGCGGATGGAACTATGCGATTTATATTGCTGTTAGAAATTACCGGCCAAAAAATAAACAATTTAAATTTTTCGTCCCATGCAGTTTAGACTAACAAGAAAAACTGTCTTGTGAAAGGAAGTTCCAATCGATAGAAGGCCTCGAAGGATGATGCGAACCGACAAGCCACTAAGTGAAAAGCTACAACAAATCACCTACAATTATTATTGTCATTGACATTACTGTTACTAACGCTAGTTGGGAATAGTTGAACAGATACAAGTATATATTTCACCGATTACGTTCTAGTAAGAATTATTGTATTGTTGCGCCTCGTTTCTCGTCACCTTAGATAATGAGACATAATAGATGGGTATTTAGTAACTATTTGCAACCTTGGATACATTCAAACCATGAGAAAGTAGTTAGTGGTAATTTACGTAAAAACTGATGCCATTCGAGATTGGAATAGTAAGCACAGATTCAGGTTGATATTTGTCCTTTAAATGTGCATGTGTAAGATGAAAAAACCCGGTTTGTCACTTTTCTTGTTTTCCACGGATGCAAATTGATTTGCATCTGAAATTGGATTATTTAATCCAGATATGTAGATCTATACTCGACTAATCATTATACCGAGCATACGAAATGTTCCCATCTTAATACAATGTTTATCACAGACACGAAATGACTAAATAGCTGCGAAATAATGCGATCCAATGTGTCAGACAAATGTCGGAGAGATGCCTTTACCATTCTATATGCACTGACTCCTAGAAAATATCTAATCGCTACTAAAGAGTACGAAGGTCTGTGATTATTAGTCACTGAGAGCGAAACACACGACCTCACACGAAATGCTGACTGATATAATCACTGGAGTGAATAATGGCTAGACATGTGGAATTATACATGCTAAACTCGGAAAGGTAAAATACTAAATCTCATTGAGTCATGAATTGATCTACTGTAATAGAATGTTGTGACAAATAATGTTTTCCAGTTACCGTATCATTGCCATGGACAATTTGTTTTTGATGTGATTTATCGCCCAGTACAAAATACTCGTCAGGAAATAAAAATCACGAAATCCATTTTTCTACGTTTGCTTCATTTGTTACTCTTGAAAGTCACCAGGTGTACAACGAGGTTTCCAAAAACATGACACCATACTGGTCGGGGGAACGAAAAGTTCCTAAACGTCTGGACGAAGGTGATTAACGAAACACCATCGTAACTACTGGATGACTCCAGCTATGTCGGAACACCATTCAGTCCGTCACCAAAGTCAGTCAGTCAATCAGTGCGGCCGTCATCAAAGTCGGTAAGTCAGCCAGTCAGTCAAGCACCACGTTTAGCCAGAGTCGGTGAGTCAGTCAGCTTGTCAGTCAAGCAGTCAAGCACTAAAGTTGGTCATTCATCAAAATCGGTCACTGAGTCAGTCAGTCCGAGAATTAATCCGTCTCGCTGTCCGTCACGCAGACAGAGTCAGTCCCCGAAGTCAGTCTCTCACCAAATTCAGTCAGTTCATCAGTAAGTCAGTCAGTCAGTCAATCAGTCACAAATGTCAGTGTTTCAATCACCAGTGTCGATCAGCCACTCATTCAACCGGTCAGTGACTGACTTACTACTACAAGCAGAAGACTGCAATTGCTGTCGAACACACCGCTGTAGGCGTTCTAATGTCAGGTACCTGGTAAAGGAGTTATGACTGACGAAGGACCAGGCCTAAGTACAATTGCAAATATATTGTTGTAAACATTTTTACATTATAAATTACCCATATGACAGCGCCCGAATGCTACTTAGCCGGCATCAGCTGCCAGTTGACGCCACTGATGCACGCTATTGCCGAAAACGTCTTCACCATCTGGCAAAGTTCATGCTGAAATTAGTGTAACTGTGTGGGTTCGAATTCCACCGGGCTGGACAAATTCCCACAGTTGGATCGGTTCTACATTTGCTAAAATCTACCAAACCAGAATCCTAAATTAGTATAATCTTGTAAATTCTGTCTCATCTGTGTCCATACTTTTTGAAAGGATTATCCATGAATGACAAATTCATTCCTGTGGCTGCTGACTGGTTCGAGTGAAACAAGTGGGGAGTATTTTGCTGCCAATCCGAAATGTGCAACCGGGATTTTACTACCCTACCAGCCCTGTGTTTACACATTTTCTTGTGCTGTTCGACAGGGCAATCTGATTTCAGTCATGAACAAGACGCATGGAGGATAATGAATTCATTTCAAGCATCATCAAATGTATTTTGTAGACTAATCAAAGCTAATTTTCAAAAACGTTGGTATCTGGTCACATTTCTGAGTTTCCAGTAAAATATTGCAATGAGCACAGAAATAAAATAGTTTACTGATTTCTGACATGGGCCCGTTATTTTTAAACACTACCAATAATTCGAATGATATTATAACGAGAAAACTTATTTCGTAATATTTCGAACTGGATAAAGGCGGACTACGAGTTTCATGTGCGTGCTTTTGTATTATACATGCTAGTAGTCACTTCAGTTCACGCCCCTAAGGACTGTAGCGAATAAAGTGATTAAGTCCTTTTCCCTGATTTTGTCTCCCTGTTTGACTTGGTACTAACTAAATTAGGTTAGCGGACTGTTTATAATGAGAAGTTAAAGAGAACAGTATTTGCATCCTCATTCGTCCATTCATTTATCCAGGCAAGAGAACATCGCAATTCATGATCTTCACACTTTTCCTCTGTAAAGAAAATATTAAGAAAATGATCTATGAGCTATCGTGAAATAGAGGAATCTTGATGAGAACAATTGGTCTGAGTGATTCCTTGACAAGACTCCTTTTCTAGTACTGAATTGTTATCTTTCTCCGTCTAATGTCCTGATCGAAAGAATCACGTGAGCTGATTCGCACACGCAAATTGATCTCTGGTTTGTGAGTGGTAGAAACCAATACTGAGCGGTGGAAATAATGAGTAAGTAGAGAAAAAACAAAAGATGACCGTTGCCAAGCATGCAAGTGGTAAATTGAATAAGGAGAAAATGAAGATAACGTGCAAAATAGCTTACTTTACACTGCAACCGATGCAGATATCCACGTTTTAAAATCCTAGCACAATCGTTCACACACTTAGTTACTTTCAGGAACACATTTCCATATGGATTTTTGGTGCTCTCGATGGACATATGTGGTGAGCGCGTGATTGCGTATGTGTTCCGCTTGAACAGGCTAAAAGTGGAGGAGCAGTGACAATCTGAGGCAGCTACTACATACCGGATCTGGTCTGCTTTCAACCGTCGGATTGACTGATGCGGGTCAGGTGAATGCGCATTCCTGATTGGTTGACAGAATGCAGTGACCTTGAAACGAAAGACCAGCTGGATAGAAAGAAACCACTGTATAACGTTCACCCGTGTGGGTTGTGTGCGCGCAAAAATAGTCCAAGGATAGAATGCAAATTGATCACGAAAATAAATCGATCATTGCCAACCAGAATTAGATAGAAGAATTCAATAATCCTTGTAACAATAGCAAATATTTACCAGCATACGTTATCCTTGTGAAATCAGTACGTCCCTGATTACGTAATCGCCCACGTAGTCGGTAGGAGGAAACAGTATTTAATATCAAAAAGGATAATAACACGATTGAGTGTAATTTGCAACCTACTTGTGAAAGGAATTTATAACACAGAACATACTCTGGCGAGCAGCTATCTTGCGAGTAGACAGATCAGCGTCTCTGTCACACATGCGCAAACACACACATGCACAATAGCATACATACATACATGCATACATACATACATATATACATGCATACATACATACATGCATACATACATACATGCATACATACATACATGCACGTATACTTCGAAAATCCACGATTGATTGCAGCTTATTGTGAGAAACATATTTCCTTTATTGGTTTTTGCCTGATCAGTACCTCAAAAAAGGAGCGATTAGCGAGTGTAGATTGAATACTTAAGTCATGGGGTCTTATTCGGGATGAATTCACACGACATTATGGTGCATCATTGCATGGGCTATTGATAAAATCAGGCTTGTTACTTAGGTATCAATGTTGTCCAAGTTTGCAGATTGCTTCTAATTAAGTTATGTAGCCTGCGTTTTTCAGGGCCTTGTAGTAGCATCGATCTTTCGGAGAAGATAAACTATATTTAGATAGTATTCTCCCTGTCGTCGGTTTTGGCCCTCGACCTTGATTTCGGGGCATTTGTTTAGTTGTTTGTTTTGGCAGGCACGAGATCACTCATGCAGCTTCCGAATAGTGCACACCTCTCGGCTGTTTCCAATGTGGTTTGTTTCCGTATGTATTATCGCATCGGTGCTATTTCGGTACCACGATATTTTCAATATATTGTTCTCATCCGGTCTTCTCTGTCCTAAATTTGTCAACCCTGGTTTTATAGACATGTCCAGAAGTAGTAGGCTGAATGTTTTCTGTAGATTTTCCTTTCGGACAACATCTGCGACAGGATTCAGTCGTTGTGTAACCAACGATCTGTATCATTACGAAAGGCAGTTGAATGATCGCACTGCATCACGACGTCATTGACTGTCATCCAATAAACAACTAAGAACCAGTTTTGATAATAAGAGAAATCACCTATTTGACACACCCTTGTTCAGATCCGAGTTCCATCTTCAGTTTGTGTGCTTAGAATTAGTGAAACAGTTGTTTTATTTTGTGCGCTTTCATCGGCAAGATAAGGATTATCACTGCTTGCTGAATCGTTCCGTTATCGAATTCATTTGGATTTCTATTAGAATCACATTTGAGAAACTAAGAAAGGAGTGCAGTGGTATAGGAATGGTTGAACAGATAGGTATCGTGCACGCATATCTGAAGAGCAGCAGTAGCCACAAAATCAGTCATGTGCTTTCCGGGGGAACCTTTGTTCATCCATCCGTATGCGAAATATACTACTGAGACAGATCTGTTCAACCTAAAGAATTCATTCATGACTGGTGAAACTGTATGCTCGCCACCTTATTTCGATTGGTGATCGCATTTTGGTTTAATTCAACTTGTTGATTTCCTCCCAGAAATGACCACAGTCTGGTGAATGTGTTAACTATTTTCCACTTCGTCGCTCTGTCCGGCCAAATCTGTTTGCCATTTGAATATGTTGTAGTTAGGTTGCCTTGCCTACTTACTAGCCTACATTACTTATAATAGTGAATGTGTGATTCGATTTGACGATTACTTTCGATTGTAAAACAACGAATAAAAAGTGGTACATTTTGGAAAATACCCATTCTGGATTAGAATATATTGCATTTTAATTCGGGTGAATCGAAAAAATCAGTTGTTTGCACTTTCACTAGAATGAATTGCGGAGCAACGTATGCACATAGTCCATGTTAGCAGCAAGCAATTGCACGGTTCACGAAGTTATTCATCCTATGATATCCATGTTCAACTCGCCACTAAGAAAATATACCGTAGAGCTGTTAACACTCTTGTTCTGAATCATTAGCTTCCCGTAGCATAATGGTTAAGGTGTAACACTGACAATCGTGCTTTCTGGGCTCACGTCCAGTTCGGACTTGGTGGATATGCACTGCTGATGATTCTTAACGAGGATGTTAACGGCTTTAACGTGCCTTCTTGGTTTCTTCATGGAAAGTCGAGCATTGGTATCACATGATGAATGGACACTGTCACAAAGCCTGGCTCCATAAGAGGGTGTATTTCTTCCTGAACTGCACTTGCACTCATCCGGGTGATGACAGTGAGGATGAGAGTGAATACGTCAAATAATGGAGTTCCCGTTTACAACGGCAATAATATTCTTAATGTTTCTGGTCAGGTATTCGATTAGCTGTTTGGGAGAAGCCACTAGCATCTCGTCTCGGCGTATCCTAAAGGATAATCCTCAAACTCGGAAGTTCTCAGCTAAGTTCAAATCCAGATGTTTAAGACGTCATCCGTGATTCTGCTTCGTCAATTGGATGTATAGTTTATAAACATTTATTCCACTGGTCTTCTGTCTGGGTGTGGAATAAACCACGATTTATTTGTCCTGCTCCATAAAGGTGAAAGCCCAGTGCACGCCAATGAGTCGTTTGATATTTGGTAATCATTTTAGGAAAGATGGATGAATATTGATGTCGTACGGGGTATGCGACATTGCTTACCGGCATTCATGCTGGAATCATGCTTTGAGTACCCAGAATGTCCGGCCAAATCCGAAGGAATTATGAATTGACTCTTCCGTCACCGGCCTCCAGTGGGCTACCAGGTACTCACACCCATCAACTTTCATGTGGGTCAAATGATCAAGACAGGGACCTCTAAGTCACCCGTCTACTTCATTTGGTCATTTGTGCAATGTGAAGTCTACTGACGAACGACGGGTTCGGTTGGGCAGTCTTTGACGTACAGATAATGAGTGAATGCGCTGGTATAAATATAGTGGACTACACGAGGTTTTTCCTATTTTGTTCCTGTTTCTACTTCACTGTTTTCTTCTACCAACATGGTTTCGATAGCACATGATCTGTACGATGATTTGTGCTGATGTGTACGTGCCTACATCCACCAAAGGAACTATCACAGAAAGCGTGATTCTCTAGTCCAGACTACGGGGTTTAAGTGAATTGCCGATCGACAAAAACAGTCAGTTGCAGGACACCAACAAGGTCCAATGAAAAGCTAATGGGCCACCTGGCGAGTAACTATCCTGGATCCTGGAACTGGATATATATCTGATAAAGTGAAATGAAGATCATGTGCCACCCGAACCTTGGCGAAGGACGAAAATAATGAGCAAGAAAGAACAAATGAATAGCAACTATGTGGAGAGTTCACCAGCCCTGACAACGTTTCTGCTCCCCAACTTCAGTTCTTTGGCGATCCATGGAGATCCCGCCCATTGAAACCGAAGCAGAGGCTAACTCAGGCTACCCTATCAATGGACTTTGACCAAATGACCGACCCCACAAATCTAAGGATAACGTAACCGAATGGATAACGATGACTTATAGTTTAGTTCATGCGCACTCAGGATGAAGCTAGGCATTCTAGATAGCTAGTACATCCCATTGCTACAGACACCCGTGAGCTTACAGCTGTATGTCCCGCACCTCTTCCGGGATCAGGATTTAACTACCTTCCTCAGACTGACCATCAAAGAGCAGTCAACCCGGTGGAGAACACCAGGGATTCGGCCTGGTTTTTACACTTTGACGGGAATGCTCCTGTCACGAGAAGACAAGGTGTAGGGCTTCCTCAGCTTAGGCTATTTGAAACATATGGCCAGTTGAGAACAACTCAGTAGGTGTTCGGTGTGAGTAACCGACATGTAGCCTGAGACACTCGCTCCAAAGTTTGGATAAGAATGACCTCTTCTTGGTTGAGGCTTCCATCAGATTGATTTGAATACCTTACTCAGATGTCGTAACTGTGCTTGAGAATAACGCTCACAAGCAAGAATGACGGAGGGGAAAACAATGAGGGGTTCCTTTTAATTCCGAATGTGTTTTACCTTTGCGCCTTATGGGCTGACTCTAGTGAACTTTGACAACAGATTCTTACTGACTATTGAGAACCACTTGTTTGCAAATACAACCAGCTCTTGAATGATTGGTTGACATCACGTGCTAACCTTACACTTCATTTTCAGTCCTGTGAATTTGTCGAGAATTCGGACTGAACGCGAAACACTGTTGTCCACTAGGCCAATCGACGAAAATTTTCTGTCCCAAAAGAGTGCAGATTAACTTACCAATGGAATATGGGAATTGTGCTATCTTCAGACGTACAGTAACGGTCCAGCTAAGTTAATCGAAAGCTGGTCAGCGAGGAACAATCTATTATAGTTGGAGCCCTTGGAAGCTGTTCCCCAACCAGCGAACTGAACTATGGCTACAGATGGGGAGTTCTGTATGTCACTTGCTTAGTTTAGATGATGACAGCTTTGCATAGCGTCGACATTTCATCTAGTTACTTTTGTCATGCCTTTTTCGGGACCTTTTTCTTCATTGTGCTGAGTGTGAGATTTCCCAATCTATTTCTCAATGGAATAACAATGATCTATCCTCCATTAATCAACGAACTGAAATTAGAAAGTGCAAGGGATTAAACAGTAAGGAACAGCAAAATAACACTGATGCTGAGCTTTAATCAGGTCACAACAAAAGGCAATGATTGCCAGTGAACCTTGGACTTGTTTATTTGACCGACATAGTTAATGTGTGTACGGAGGTTCCACCACGGACATTTCACATTACTGATCGAAATTCTCTGCTCTGTTCGTCCAGGGGCTCCCAGGTTTGGGTACGATTAGTAGTCTGTTCGCTGGGTGTATTACGAATTTCCTGCAGTGTTTCAGTATGTAGCAAAAATGACCCACTCAGATCATGTTCAGCAAAGTGTACACCCCTTTTATCTTTTACCTTTTACTTCCTATTATTGAATTCGTTATTTACATCATTTTCCAGGAAGAGGACCACGGCCAACAGAGGGATGCCAAGTGGGGAAGTTGACCGGCGGTGGGTGGATTTGAAGCCGCGACCTTCACGTCCAAATGTTATGACTTTATCCGCTTGACCGCCCCCGGCCAAGCGGAGTCCATGGGAGGCAAACAATTGCTGACTGTGCGTCTAGCAGCAAGAAAATAACCATGTAACTCTTATCGGTCTAAATTTCAACGCATTTCAGTTTCGCTGACAGCCGCTTAAAGAGCAATGCTTGACGAGGGAACACTGTCGAGATCGAGATATCTGAAATGGAATTACGACCAGCGAGAACCAGCGAGAAAATTCATCATATTTCAAATAACCTTGAAGCACGAATTTCGTAAGCACAAAACTGGCCCGGACAAACAAATGTAGGCAAGATTCGAATCGAGTTCCCACCCTATTATTAATCACGATCTGGTCAGTTACTATCACGTGATGTACAGGCACCAGATGCGTATATACGCGTATACACAATTAGACCAAGTTCCAAACATAGCGCACCGATTTCTGATGAAACGTGCTTGACATCTTGGCTGTGTTTGATTGCTTATGCCAATAGACGCATGATGATGATCCGTAGCGTAGCGGGTTGGAGAACGGTAGCCACATTTGGTGATTCCACTATAAACCCGGTAGCCTCCGATTCATCAAACAAGCGATCGTGAACGTGCAGTGGCAGGACCGGTGTTGGCCAGGTGGGTAAAGTCGCGCCGTTTGGATGTGAAGGTCGCGGGTTCCAAAACTCCCGCCGCCGGTCAACTTCCCCACTTGTTCGTGGCCCCGCTCCAGGAAAACGATGTTCATTGGTATTTCATTAATAAAAGAAGTAAAAAATAAAAAGATAAAGTGTCGGGGTCATGTTGTGTTTCTATCGGACAAATTACCTTCGGAATAAAAAATGTGGCAAATTCTCGTTGGAGATGAGCTTTGAAAATTCGGGCAGTGTTGAAATAACCAGAAACCATACGAACTGAAATAACGGTGGATATAGGTGGATAGCTGATGTCATGGAGATGGAGAATGGACGAACTAGCATTTGTGACTGACTCTGCACATGGTTTCTTTTTCTTTTCTCGTCCCCCTTCAGTGTTTTCGTCCTTCGCCATATGAATTCGATGGCACACGAGCTCTGCATCTATCCGTGCAAACTTATAATACTGATAATAATAATAATAATAATAATAATAATAATAGCGATGAGTTGATCTCTGAAAATAATCGTATTAACAGTAATTCCAGGTAAAATTTGATCCTCTTTGACGTACGTGGATTTTTGCTGATTTCAGTGGTTTGAGGAAGCCCAGAATCTGATTTTAGTCACTCTAAGCAGACACGCATATTCGGTCGGTTTATGAACTCTCATTGTTGAAATGTTGACAACTTTTTGTCGGTTCATTAAAAACGACTTTTAGGAAAACGGAAATATAATGGCTTTTATTTTCAAATTAGGACATTTGGACGATTGACATTCCTATCCATAGTACTAAGTATCTGTTCCAATCCTTCTCTTTGACACTATTATGACTGAAATTGTCAACTAGCAAATTGATGCATGCCTAGTCCGAACCCATAAATTATCACGTTTTGTTAACGTATCAATTGACAAACGTTAATTCCAATAAACGAAAACTTCATTGGGTTCTGAGAGCTTTTGGGGCTCTTTACAATTTATATGGTTCCCATTACCTTTGACCTTGAAATTCTTCGATGACCTCGATCTGGAAACTAAGCGTTTGTTTTCCACTTGATCTCCATTGCTTTGGCATTTGACCTTAGAAGATGGGCGTTCAGCCTAAGGAGTTTTGATCCGTTTAATGCGGAAAACAAAATCTCAGTTTCCAGGTCAAGGTCACAGTCAGTGAGAACCATATAAATTGTGAAGAACCCCCAACAAATCCGCACTTGTACCGACGATGTTACCTCGTCTGGTGCTGAAACGTTTGCGATCTAAACGGGAAGCTCAGTGATTGGAACCTCATGAAACCCCACCAAAAGGAGTCAAGACCAACACAATTTTTTTGAACCCATTGAAACGAAATCTTTTTCTCTGCTTTGTTTGACGTCAGTACCGCTCAATGAGATGAAAATTTGAAGTGTTTTCTAAATTTCTCAGCTCTTTGTCTTTTGTTCCAATCTCGTATGCCGTCAACACCTGTTAATACATATTTCGTTTACTTTATGTCAGCTTCGTCGGAGCATGTGTTTAAACTGCAAGCATGATGATTAGAAATATTGGGCGTACGAATACAAACGTCCAGTAAAGTTTTAAACAGGATCGCATTCGAATCACTAGAATCGTGACTAGACAGGAAGTTCTTCTGAGAATCTCAAGCTGATTCTTCGAAGCATTTTTATCGATCGGGCAAGGTTAACATGGAGGAAAAGTTCCGAAATTATGAGATTTTTTCTGTTATCAGTACCATGCTTCTCATGCTGATGGATGAACAAAATTTCCCCCGGGAAGAATACGGCCGATCCGATAGTCAATGTATGTGTACTTGGCACCTTTCTGTCTAATCGTCCCCATACCTGTGGAATGCACTGTTAAGTTAGCACTTAGATGTCATTTGTTTTCTGAAAGCTAACCTCGTCTAAATTTTGCGAACTGTTGACAAACCACCGGGCGATTCTTAAACGAATATCTCATCCATTCACTTCTTTATTATCCATTCGAGTGCGAAACTAATGAAAGTAAGTGGAGGTACTGGACAGCAGAGTGCCGGGTATGCATACCTGACCAGCGACAATAACAACGCAACTGGTCGTGTTCTTCCACCCATTTGTGAAATATACTACTAACAACAGATGCATAGTGCATTAGTTTATTTCATTTCGTTCTCTTTTACACTGTTCAACTCTGTCCCAACCTTTCAATGTAAGTTGGCCTGAGAAATCAACTTGGATAAATTGTGCGACTGGTCCGAATGAAGGTTACATTATTACATGCGAATGATATGTGGAATTGTCCCAACAGAATGTTCACAGATGTGCACATTTGATGGTGCATGATAAGAACGAGACCAAGTTCTGGGATAGGAGTGTCGGTGAGAAAAATTAAGGTGTTAAAAGAACATATGATCCGAAAATACTTTTGGACGAAATTAGCACCAAGATTAGACTTGCCTTTTACAATGTTGGACATTTTTGCTCAGTAATATCATGTGACCATGATACGGAAAGTTTGAACCCTAATGTAAAAGATCACGGTACACTCAAAACCATTCACTACCCCGTGGCCTAGCACCATGGTCTATTCACTTTGATCATGGTTTTTGATCGGTTCGAACCGTTTTCGGCAACTCAATTCGGATGTGTTTTTCTTTTCAACAAGGGAATATGTGTGTAAACGCTATTCGATTCTCCCGGTGTTGGAATTTATGTTAGACGAAAACAGTTTTTCATCAAGTATTGCCGCATTTATCAGCAGACAGTATTTCCGATTATTCACTAGTAATTAGTTGGTAAGGAAATCATCGAGGCAGCCATGTATTCAATACGACCTTCCGCTTAAATATGTGAAGATTTGAAGAGTCCTAGAAGTGAAAAGTGAATTACATCAGCTGTCTATATCAACGTACAAACAAGAAGAGCACATGACAAATCATCGCTGTTATCGGGGGTGGGGGTCTTTAAGAAGTAACTCTGATATTGACTATTAGATACATCATTTGGGAAGAGACAACATGGACGTTACATGCACCTGATATTGAACAAACTGAGTCGAAAGACAATCTGATTCGGCTGTGAACCGGCTACATTTGGTCGCAAAATTGGAAAGGCAAAACAGACCAGTTCGACTATTTTTAACAAATAATTGCTCCTAAACTGTTCTGATTTTCGTTGTTATCCCTAAACACTATGTACACAGAAGAGAGAAAGATGAGAAAGAATAAAAAATCGAATTCAAAATTCTAAGTTTATGAATTACGTGATGCGATGGAATGAATGTGAATTTAAGAATATTACTGACTACAACATTGAAATGTGTCACTCGTGATGTTCAACCATCACCCTAAGTTGGATCCATGGATCCTCAGCTCGGTTATCTAACTGCACCCATACGGGAGAGTGTGCTGTTTAAGGTTTCCATGCTTTCCCCTCAAGTCATCCACTGATCACCTCGAACCATTTTCCAGTCATTACCGGCTTCGGAAAGCAGCATTCAGCAAGACAGGTGCTCTAATTCATATTCTGTTCAAAAACATTAAAGCCTAGAATTCAACATCTTATGCCCTGGGTTATTGATAAAATTCTCCCATCTTGGTGTTCAAGTGACCGGTCTCTGACCATGTTCATCGGCTAAATGGCAGGACCAAACTTACTGTTACTGTGGGCGCACATATGTGATAGATAAGGGGATGTCACGCCGAATTCATACATGCCTCAAACTGGTGAATGTCAATCCAGTCTTTAACGTACGAGAAAATACTTCATTTAATATACAATCACTTGGTAATTTGCAACTTGTTTATCATGCTAAATTTTTCTCCCGCAAGGACACGTTTCAAGGTCTAGCCGTTGTGGCTGTGAACTAGAATTTCACACTTCGAAAATGAAGAACGTATCCCGGACACCTACACTATTGTTCAGGCGATCGAGAGAAACTCAAAGCTTAATTGGGTTTTCATTCAACATTATCTTTCTCATATTCTAAGACAGGGTTTTGTCTGGACAAATATCAATAGCGCTATTCTCGCATGAGGATAAAGCTATCTTCATAACTACCTCAGTGACGGATTTGAAAAGGAAAAATTTAATGGGACAATCCTGATGAACACCTGTTGTTCCCGTGCTGAACTCGGGTAAAATATATCCGTAAGAACGAACTTGGTTTGGGCTGTTCACGTACATAAATTGAAATTCAACGCCAAAGAACTGGAGGATCAACCAAGTCGAACGCCGCTTTCAAATCAATAAGGACAAATATCGTGGGTCTACAAAATATATGTCAATGTCCTAAGATTAGTGGTACGGAAATTATTTGGTCACTGAAAATATGAGCGGCTTGGTTTTCAAGTATAAACCTAATAATCGGCAAAGAATGAATTTCGCGAGCGGTTTGGAAGCAATGCTTACCGAACTAATTCGTTTGCGATTGCCAAATGTGAACCTATTTCCCTTCCTGTAAGTCGGCACAACCACAAACTGACCCCAGTTCTTAGATATCCGTTTGCTCCGGTGTTGCCAGCTCGATACCATTTTTGAAGAAGGATACTTTCAGCCTACCTGGACCAGCAGCATTATGCCTCCTAAGGAGATGATTATCTCCGATAATGCCCATTTCCAACGGGAAGCTGATATCTAATTGCATTATAACACTTGCAGAAATAGATAGAGAGCCCATTATCAAATTATACAAAGTATACTGCTCCTTAAAATTTTTCCGTCCAGTGCTGCATTAGACTTTTCTTAAAGTTAATTTGGAATTGGCTTTCTTGATTGCAACTTTTGCCGATAGCAATAGCGTTGTCCAATTTTGTCAACTTCCCTATCTTTCACTGTTCTTGCTCGTTCCTCAGGCTCCTGGTCAGCTAAGGTCGCAGCGACGGATCGGAGGAGAATCAAGTTACTGAGCTGCCGTTTACCCAATCCCCACGTACGCATACGAAACCTGATCACTCAGAGCTAACGATACAAAACGGCTGCAAAGTTTTGATCATTAGTGCTTCCGTTGCATGGCAGAAATCAAGTGGTATCAGCGCATCTCAAGCGCCTCACTGTAGAAAAGCGAAGGGCCTTCATTGGTTTTCCGAAGGCTTCGCCTACAGTGGTTTGTCCTTAGTCTCCGTCGACCAGAGACGGAATTAATGAAGAGGACCGAATACTGCCATTCTGTTCAGATTGAAAATGTCATCTTGGTGGCCAAGTGAAGACGTGGGTTAGAACTATTAAAACAAACATAGATCATTTAGACCTTCAGTCGCGTTTCGGAGTACGCGATTGGCGCAAAAATTGGATCTTACTCTACGCCTTCCTGGCTGGATATTGCTGCGCATGGGTAGCTGCAATCTGAGATATTCAAGAAGCCAAATAATACTCTCGTTTGAGCAAGTTGCATAAAAGCAGAGCTAAATCAGTATTTGCCAGTATCTAAAAGAACAACAATGATGTCTACGGCATCCACCGTTTCCGCGGTCAGAAGACCTGAAGTCCCGTGTGGCAGTTGCTGCGGAGTGCTGAGCTTCTTTGGTCTGCTCCCAGTGTGTCCTGGGATCCTGAACATGTTTGCTTGTAATGATAACCTCGTTAAAAGCTTTGATCGAAACTCAAGCCGGTAAATATCCTCTAGAACTAACCGTACACGATAGGTGGGTTTAGTGTTCGGGCTACCACACACTAGGCTTAAACAGAAAAATGCAAGAACGAAAACAAGTGTGAACCAGGGTGATCGACAGTCTCTGAATGCTCCAAGCTACCAGTGGCCAATGACAATGTGACTGATCTGCGTCCAGCGCTGTGATGACGAAGTGGGATGCCAAGTGAGCTGATGTCGTGTTTTATGACAAATCTGTTGTTCTCCAGAAACAACCTGTGGTCAGAACATGCTTAGATGAACGGATCCTGGTTGCCGGTCCGATCAGCTCAGACAAAAAAGCGATCTCTGATGTGCCATCCCCTTTCAGTTTAGTAATCAGGTTGGGTGTTTAAATCACCAGCCACGTTCATAACGTCCGATGAAAGCATCCCTTAGAACAATCGAGATAACCCCGGTAGAACTCGTCTTTCGCCTGAGGACGGTTGCAATTAATGGTAGAATGCACAGATACGACGAATAAAAAGCGAAGCTGCAGGCAAGTGCTGTTGTCATGCGATGAACTGTCCAACTGAACGGCACACAAACGGCAGTTGGTTGGGATCCAGTCTAAAAGTGCACGCTCGGCTAAAACATTCAGGTCGATCAAAACGCCAACGTGACCAGGAGAGCTCGAAGCCGGATCACTGGGTACTGGAAGACAGAAGCAAGGAGATGAGATTGTATTCGGACTGCAAAAGAATGATTATGGAAGCGGGATATTGTATGCTGTTTTCGGAGACATAGGACGCATCTAGCCTTGAAACCCTGTTTTCCCTTGTGATTTAATGTGATAGCATTGAAGTGCAAACCTAGGCTTAAATAATGCGTCTAATATATTTTCTCTACAATATTAGCATCAACTAAATTCATAGAGTCACAGTCATTTGTTGTGTCCTTCCTAATCTCTATGTCGGAACAATGAAGTTTGACAATGTTCCATCTAGAAAAGATGGTGGACACACTTGGAAGAGCAATACTCTGCGGTCGCTTACGCCGAAGAAGGGTTTGTTTTCCTTCTGGAACCCTAACCACAGCTTTTGAATCCGAAGTTTTACCCACTAGGCGGTGGGACATTAAACTTGCACGGGAACTATCACCACCCATCATGGTGAAAGAGGTGAACAGCAAGGCCATCATTATTTTGTGTGGCCACCAATGTGACATTGGATTGCGTAAGTTTATGTAATTCATAAGAGACGGTGTACGAGTAATTCTAGAAAATCCAGTCGCCAAGCGGGATAATGATTTGGGTCCCCAATCAAAACCTTTGATTCTAACTAGAACCTGTCTTCAAGAAAGTCGGGAGTGGCAGACCGAAAGTCCACTTGTTTGGATCAATTAATATTCCACTCATTTTTCCGACTTCGTTGTCAACTCAGATCAGTCTCAAACAAAGAGGTTGTTTTTGGGTCTCTACGTTTGACCTTTCAAACATGATTATATTCGCTAGCCTAGGATAATCCATTCTGTACAAATCTCTTAGAGACGAGCAGGTCTTCCCACCACATCGAGCAGTGGCCCCATTGTGACGGCTTCTGGAATTTCCTCCCAATATATGTAATGGAACCTTTTTTCCAACGTACTCTTCCCACTGGATTCAACTCAAAAATGTAACTAACGCACACCGAATGCCACTAGAAGACAAGACCGTAAATAAATCGTGAGTACTTACCATTCTAATAAGACACAAGAGCAAATAAAAGGCCATTGATTTAAAAGTGAACTGGATACGAAGTTCGATTTTGTGATAATGAATTCCTCATATTGAAGCTGAACCAGCTGTAGTCGATGTGAGTGGCGGAAATGTTGGTCGTCCATTGAGTTTTACTAATCCAACCTGACTTCCCGTATGGATATTTGAATTTCGAACCTCAGAGAACCCTTGACACGCGGGCGGCCGAATCACGTGACTTGATCAAAGCGTGCAAGAGCAAGTGTGCAGATTTCTAGTTTCAACTTGGCATAATCTATAGATACAATTTTTGTACAAACCCTTGTGACTTTTTCCACTAAAGAGCCTTGGAAAATGAGCAATCCGTCTGTTTGACGTTTGTCTGAATGAAGACCACACAGGTCAACATTCACACACCATGAGTGTCAGAACTTTTGGTCCCTGAACTTCCCGTTGTCGGGCTTTCGACCGAACGATTATATTTCACCTGGGCATTTGCCCGTCGTGGATCTCAGTATCATATGACAATCTGCTTAAACTTCACGAACTGTTGATTTTCTTCTGACTGTATTCCTTGTTCTTACCTTAGTACTGTTCACAATCTGCTTGACTGACTGCCCTTCAGACTGCATCAACCATGCTCATACCTCGGGGAATCAGGCAAAGCTTACACCTGAGGAGCACTAGACTAGAATCTTGCTTTTGTTAGGAATCACCTGTGGTGTAAACCCGCCATTACATACGTGGTTTTAATCCTGGCCTCCAAGTTAAAAGTGTCATGTTGCTATGATACCAACGGCTTTCGCGAAGGCTAATACGAATTATCGAGTTAAATTTATTCTGATGTTCGCAATAACAGCTAGAAGTTCTGAAATCTTCGAAGGATAGATCGATACTTTCTCAATAAATACTAATGAGACAGAAACTCGAGTCTGGTACTTCCTAGTGTAAGGCTTGAGATCTGTGCGTGAAGCAACAATTGAATGACCAGCCAGCCAATTAAGCTGACATCGACGCCGTACACTGCTCCAAATTAATTTTGTGATTAGGAGTGTGAATGGATGATAAGTCCATTTAAAAATCATAAGGTGATTTGACGGGTACGCATTCCTGACGAGAGCAATAACCGCGAATCCGGTCTTGTAATTCCAGAGAAATTTTGTCCATCCATCCTTAGGTGAAACATGCCACTGAAGATAAAAACGAATACTTTCGGGCCTTGTGTCCCCCTCTGAAGTTTAGCCTTGCCTGACCGACGAAAATTCTCCTACAAATCACCATGTGATTCTTAAATGGACTTATCATCCATTCACGCTCCGAACGATTCAGATGAGATTCTAGTGAGATACCAAGCGAGGAGTGAACTAGTATAGGGGTGGTTGGACAAATAAGTGCCGGGTATGCATAGTTGAGGAGCAACAATAACCGCGAAATCACCCGTGTGCTTCCCGGGGGAAATTTTATTCAACCATCCGGGTGCAAGACATAATACCAACAACAAAAATTTCTAGCTTTTTGAATGCTGCTTTACTCTATTATCATGACCGGAAGTTTCTCGCAAGGAACTTAAGGGTGTTATAACCTTTTGAGTCCAAAATTGTCGATTCCAGTGTTCTACGCCGTTCGGCTCTTCGTGTTATCCGACCGACGTAGCTTTACAATTACACTATAGATGTCATATTGTCAATGGGTATCAGTATGTTTTTCTGATAACTTCTCCAACCGTATTTTTTGCAGTATTGTTTCCGGACCTGTAGTAGAAGCATCTGTCTGCACTTTGCCATTTGCTATTATCTAACGGCAAAAAATAAGTTTGATCAAACATGACATTTATATGAAGTTTGATAATCACACAGTGACACTCTGACCCACGAAAGAAACCCCCGGGCTAACTAAAATAATACTAATTTAACTAGAATCAAGCATCTGAAAATTGTTTCTTTCCGTTGTAACGAACTCCGTCGTGTGCCATTTGATATCAGCGCCCAACTCTCATTATGAAACCGAGAAAGCACAGCATACCTGTTTCCTCTTTGGTCCTGCAAATTGTCAGCGAATAGGTGCAATATCAGTATGTGATAACGTTTAGCACATTCGTTGGGAATCTATCTTATTAACTGAATGACAAAACCGTTTGACTAACAATCTTTGGTTCCGGAGTGCGTGTTCCACTTGGAAGCGCGCTGGATATGTGCACTGTTGATAAATAATGTAAAAGATGAAACAACTTTACAAGTACTACCATGGTAGCTCAAGAGTTGAAACCCGCATGTCGAATTATCTGGAGAAAAAGAAAAGCGTTTGTTTGTTTGCTTCCTTCCCGTGACTGTCATCATCAACATCATCATTATCGCTCAACGTTAAACAACAAGCCAAGCCCCACTGACCGGTGGCTTTTCCCCACAGTTACATTTTTCTATAAAAGGAGTGAATATGCAAGGGCATCAAGACGTGGACGTACACATACAGTAAAAGATAAGATGGTGTTGTAGCCAACAAACGGAACACAAGCTGACTGTGCAAACGCACTCTCAATCATTCTGATCTGACAGAAAAAGGTAGCACGATCGCCACTGTTCACGGTTCATTGCCACATCCTCCACTGTCTCCAGCAGCTAGTTGACCCAAACCACGAAGATGAAAGTGTGAGGCTGTACATTTTCCCGCTCCAAATTGCTATCCCATCTGCTGACCTCCACGTGCCTTCTTCCACGCCGTGGGAGAAACCCAAAACAGGGCACGGTATGGTAGACGAGTCTTCCCCATACGCAACACGTGACCCAACCAGCGTAGTCTACTATGTTTCATACACTGAAACAAGGTATTTTGAGACCCGGAACCTAGTATTACATTCCTGACCTCCATATAACTCACCCGGTCACTCCATCCAATCCTAGCGATACTACGTAGACATCGATAGTCGAAAACCTCTAACCGACTAACATCTCCCACAAGCATACTCCACGTCTCGCAACCGTACAACAGAACAAAGCGCACTGTGGCACATCACACACGAACTTTCAACTCCAGTGAAACATCAGGCCCATACCACAAGTGCTTCAGTCCAGCGTAAGCTGCTCGAGCATTCGGTATACGCGTGTTCTCCTCTATCGTCGTGCTACCATTGTTCGACAGGCAGCTACGATGCTAAGTGAATCGGTTCAAAATCGTTAGTTCCTCTCCATCCAGTATCAAGTCCTGTAACAGTACATTGCACTTTGAAGGTGCAAAGCACATGCCAAACCGAGCTACTGACCTCGAGAGTCTGTCTGGTGCACGTTTTTCATGGTCCGAGGATTCTAACAGGCTCACAACGTCATCTGCGTAAGTTAGGTCAAATAGCTTCACCCCACTTCCCAGTTCGACTTCTACAGCCTGGAAATCTCCTAAAACATTTTCCCCGTCCATGATGATGCTGAACAGGAATGAAGAAACGGAGCACCCTTGCCTAATGCTGCTTGTTGTTTCGAATGAATTTGTTAATTCGTTGTATGCTCACACGCAACCCGGACGACAGTCGTCTCATTTCAAATTCTGATTGTTCTGATCTTTCTTTCCAGCTTTTTGTTGTGTTGGTGTTTCACGGACAGATTTTTGTCAAAACTACTGCGCCAGACCTCAGTCCAATTCGTCGATTGTAATGTGACAAGATAAGTGCTTTTGTGCACATTACTCAACCATGGTAAGCATTTTGATTTTCACCTTTTACATTCCCGTCGACCGAATGGACGACCTCGGTTCGGGGCTGACATCATGCATCTGCGAAAGACACATAAACAGTGTGGATGAAAGGTACCGTGCATTCAAAAGTTTACGGTATGGCTGGGTATTCTGAATACACAGTTTGTCTTTCGGAACCAATATCATAGATATTAAATTATGAACTTTGCAGAACATATTGTAAGACCACCTTGCAAGTAATTTCTACCAGAAGGAATTCATCCATTGTCGTAAATTTCATAAATGGGCTGGAAGATTTAGTTTGAAGTCGGCGGCATTGTATTGCGTGACGGAAAAATTGCTTGACAATATTCTAGATGAGATATTTCTCGGAAAATAGACCGGCCATGGATACTGGCATGAATGGTAGCCATATTTAACCTTTATCAGCCCTATGGGTATTCATTTTTTAAGACTAACTGAAGTACGAAATTGATTCAAAGAGGCCAAACTTAATGTCGCAAAATCCCGCAGTGTACGCTGATCAGAGTGCAAGAATGATGTCTGAAACGAATGTTTCTGTGCAAACGGAATCGTAGACGGCATTTTAATTACTTAGTGTTATAAGAGAACAAGTTAACATAATAATCACCTTGAACACCAGTTGTTAGTTACTTTTTGGCAAAACTCCATTGGGGCAAAAGTCGATGCTCCTCATTCCACTCAGGTAGACAAGGAATTTTGTCCCTTTGTCAAAAATGAAAAGTTAGTCGCGGTAAACGAATCGTCAAATAACCTCTAAGTTCTCCGATAATGTTATGTTATTTAACACTGTTTGCTGAAGTAAATAACAAATTTTCGAATGACAACAATTTAGTATGAAACTCACCTGTCCACCAGTGTGAGAAGCCACTCACTATTCATTTTAGTGTTGATCTTGCAATTACTTGTGAGTAGTGTGTGAGATTTCTGTATTCTACCCTGAGCTAACTGCCAACTTTCACACAAGAACCTCAATCGTCCGGTCAACCATACACTCGGGAAGCACCAGATTCGAGTTTCGCTCTTTTTGGAGCTCGCCGATGTTGCATATTCTCCGGACTTGGTGTGAGGGATTCTGCTTGAGTTAACGCGACAGGTGCCGTGTCTCCCTTCGAGGCTGTCGAGCATTGCTGTCTGTCATTGAGGACGATATCAGAACAAAATTAACTCCGTTATTCTGATTAGTCCGGACTGGAGCTGGTGGAAACGATAGATGATATGCACCACTGGTGAGACCTAACAAGAGGAAAACCTGAGTCTGATGTTCCTCGACTCTAAGGTTGTCTGGGTATCGTGTCTGTGCATGGCCGATGGAGTCTGAAGGGCGGCCAGATGAACATTAGATTCATTTTAAGTTAATAATTTCTTCTAAATATCATTAGAGTTCACAATCCTGTTGGGATGCTTACCACATTCAGTCACTTTTTGGTTGGTTGGTTCGTTTGTTGTTTTGTGTATGCTCAAGTTAACTCGAAACGCAATTTGCTATCACTACAGAATTATTTACAAAATCCCTCTAAATCGACTTATACTTTCTGCTCATCAGTATAATTTTATGCAGTTTGTTTCACAAATAGCATATCACTTGATTCTTTTAGTTGTTCCAATTTGAACATGATGTTTGCACCAGCTTCATGATGAAATCAGCTAATCCGATTCGTGGCATGTTCGTCAAATTGCTTTCCAATCATCAATGTGATTCTATTGTTAACTTCCGTTAGTGGACCGAAATTGTCTCTATTTTCAGCGCTGCTGATATGATCTCTTAAAAAACGACTGGTAGTCGGTATTCACCGGGTAAATGATGCCTCTTTTATCTTATGTAGGCAAACATCAAGCGTATCCAGTTGACGTCCGAGTGAACCATCTGGTTCGGACAACCTAAGGCGTTTACTTGACGGTCTCACTGCATAAGAGCCTGTCCAGCCACAGATCAAATGAGGCTGGCTTATAAATGCGGTCTAACTAAGGAGCACATTTTTGTCGGCCACAGACTGTGCAAAATCCGAGCAACACTTTCCGATCGGGATGGCTACTCCGGTGACAAGCTGGATTTACAAAACTTGATGTCGAAGTCGTACCCAAGGTGGATGGTCCTCCATCTCTGGAAGCTATTGGAGGCGTATTGCGACATGCCCATTTTTGATCCGAATATGGATGGCAGCGTCTTGTGGTCGGTTAGTAGGGTGAACTGTCGGCCTTGTGGAAATCATCCACCGCAAACTCTAGGGCGAGCGCTTCTTTTTTAATCTGGCCATAGTTTTTTTCTGCTGCAGTCAACGTCATTGACGCGTACGCCACAGCCTTCTGCGCTCCTTTAAGAAATCCGTGAGAAATGACCGCTCTGATCCAACAATCGCAAGTATCACCAGGCACAATTATCGGTAGGCTGAGGTTGTAGCGTGTTAAACGCACATCCAAAACCAATTAACATTGGATTGACCAGCGCTCGGTCTATTCTTTTTGTAGCTGCTTGCTGAGCAGACTGTGTAGGCGATGGAGATCCGAGAGAATGATGCTATAATAGAAAATTAAGCCGAGAAACGCGCGGACAGATGACACCACCTTTAGTTCGGGCATTTACTGCATTGTCTTGACGATCTCCGGATCTCGACGATAGCACACAGGTTGGAGCATGAATCCGTCGTACTTAATTCTGTTTATGAAAAATTGATATTTTTCATTCCTCGGGGATGCAGATCGTACTGTAATCTTCAAAACAATGCATTCTGATTACAAAGAGGGCTGCAAAAAAACAGGGTTTTTAGTGACCAAAAATGAATTGCAAATGCAATGTGTACATGTGGATAAAACTGAACACAAGGTTTTCGCTGAATTACGAATACAATTCATGATGAACTAGTGTGTTTTACGTTCACTCACATTGGCAATTAATCATTCGCAAAGCCATCAGTGGCTGAAAAACAATAGTATATTGAAGAAAAAAGTCTATGTAAAAATAGAAATTATGTTATATCAAAGAAAGGACAAATGAGAAGCAATATATTCCAAATAAGGAATCTGAAAAGAGCAAACACGCAGCCAAAATGGGTGGCCAAAAAATGCCCGAAGAGGTAGGAAGGTATCAATGAGTATCAAAGAATTATAAAAAAGGATGTTAAAAAAGAGTGGCAGGGCAAAAAAAGCACAAAAAGCACGTATACAGTTAATCGATTGTGCTTACGCGTGTCCACGAATTCACATGACTGAGAGTCAGTCAATCAGACGGGTGTAAAAGTGCGACCAAGTTGAAACGTTCAACGTCTGTGCTCGAAGCATGAGACGAGCACGTGAACACCGATCGACAGTGTATAGGAGTTGGTATTTGGCGAATAATTGGTGACACTTTTGAGACGGAATCGGGAACGGAGAGCGATGTGGGGGCATTCTGTTCATGCACGGATGAGTGGGACGCGAGCACACAATGGGCATTTGAATGGGAGTGTTTGACCGAAGTGTTTGTAAGGAGGTTTGTTCAGTGTCGATTGCGTCGATCATACGACCGATTGTGTGTATGAGGGAAAAGTGCGCCGACCGGGATTCAGACCCTTGTCGCAACCGACCTTTTTTTCACTCTGTTGCCGTTCTTCGCATCTCTCCTCAGCGCTCCACTCTTTTGCTTTTTTTTTCTTTTCAATCGTTTTTAAGTATTTTTAATTAATGCTAATCCGCTTTTTATTTTTATTTACATTTACTTTCAGTGCTTTCGTTATCTACTGATACATTTCCTGTTCGATTTATTTGTGCTGCTTTTTCCTTGATTCTTCATTTTTTATTCTTTTTTAATTCGCATTGTCTCATTTCCATCGAATTAATGCGATCTGCACAGTGCAAAATTATGTTTTTGAATATTTTCCTGTCGAGTAATTGAAATTCATTTGGAATGCTTTGATATATGATGCATTAGTAAAGAAAGCGCTCTCATTACTTCCTGCCGTTTGTGGGAAACATATTTTTTCCACTCATCAAAATCTTTGCTTGTCCGAAAACACCGATGTCTTTGAAATGCGCCTAAACGAAATCTCTCTGTTTTTGGCACACGTTCGTCCAGTAAAATTTGAAAAAGCTGAAAGAATCCATTTTCATAGCTTGATACGAAAAACCAAGGTCCCACGCTGCAACTACAAACTGAAGCAGAAAAATGTAATTTGATGGTCAAATGGAAATTCAATTACGGGATTGTTTTATTAGCTGGTTTCAATCACTATGAACTATATCAGAAGCTCCCCTTACCCGAGAAACGTGCATGCCAGTCTGGTCACGTTGTATGTGAAGGGTTTTACGATGTGAAAGCAGTCACAAATCGAAGTCCCAATGATTTAGACGATGAGACTGAGAGATCGTCTGGTACTACACATAATTTCAGAACAAGTAACAGTAATCGTGACCGGATGTCGGTGACCTACACAATTCCGAATTCAAATTAAAATCAACTCGTAAACGGTTTCTTGTGATCGGTTGCATTGAAAATTCCCGTTATAAAAGTGATAAGGTTGGGCACGTACGGTAAACGTGCAAATCATTCTATGCCTGGTTCATTAAATGTTGACGGGTCCAAATCAGTTTACTTGCATGAGATTCTAACAACTTTTAAAGGCACCAAATAGAATTTTATTATTGATACTGGTCGTGTTAGGTCCAATATTTCATAACACCACTTGACAACCTTTTATTCTGAATACAACATCCATCTTAGTTCACTCACCATTCGTGTTATCACAGGACATTCCATCCCGGTTGAGGGCGTAAACACTAATCTCATTTTCTAACTTTTGTGACGAGCTATTCGATTGCGATTTGGTTGTGATAGATTCAGGTTATTGCATCATGGGACTAACAGCCAAGAAGTCGCTTCACATTCACTTTCGTTGATTGCTAATTCTAACAGTATTTGTGCTTTGAAGGATTTGCTTCCCTTAATGTCCTCATGCTACTGATCACATGAAAGGCCCCTCCTCCCGTTGCTCTAGAAGTGATCAGTGACCCGATAGCTCTCAAATGTCGCTTCACTCCTTACGGTCCCCTTGAACCGATCTCCAAAGTACTAAAAAATTAAGTTGGAAATTGAATTCGCGTGTCAGTAGAATCCTCATCCTGGGCTGACCCAATTGTGACCGCACAAAATTTCGATGTTAAAACTTCTCGAATAGATGATGATTACCGTTTAACTGTTTATCGTCTTCTGAAGCAGCTCAGTGGTACTACGGCTAAACTGGAACACATCCCGAATAAATTTACTGGTTCAAAAGTGTTTTCGAAAATCAAATGGAAAGATCCATACCTTCAGATCCTTCGGGATGAATCATCGAAGCCGATAACTGCAGCCGGTACATCATTAGGACTATCAGTGTAGATATTTTGTCTACTGCCCTCGGCAATTCATCTGCTATTTTCCAGCAAGTGATGAATTACGTAGTGGAAGATATTGATGGAGTTGGAGTTTATCAGGATGACGTAACTGTGCACGCCTCAAATGAAAGCCACTCATGATGGGCATTGTCGAAACTGTTTCAGGAAGTTTTATGGGAAAAATGTTGCTATTAATAAAAAGAAATGTTACTTCTATGTCACTAGTTTTGAATCTCTTGGCTATTTCGTCTACGGTAACCGTTTCAGAACGGATCTTAACCGGTTGTCTCCCTTGGCAGATTCATTGTCACCGAAAAAATTATCAGAGCTAGGCTCTTTACTGGACGCTCTGCAATATTATTCTCGTTTCATTCCAGGTTTTAATCAACGAGCTTCTTGTTTGTTTAACCTAGTTCCTCAACCGTCTTTTGAATGATCCAGTTCTCTAATCTTTCACTTTTCGTATTCTAGTGATATTCTTCGCCCATTATCTCCTATTGTGATTACCAATGCTTTGCCTGTTCGAATTGGTGAACTCGTGGAGCAAAAAGGTAAGTCAATTATTTGTGTATCACGTCGTTTAAGCAGAGCAGAGCGGGGATATTCGTAAGCACAACGTGAAGCATTCAATGGTCGTTTATTAGGCAATCAAGCGTCTATACAAATGTTTGTTTGGAATATAGTTCCAGATTGTTTCTGAGCAAGAGGCTTTGAAATCTAATTTCAGTCAAACAACGTTCTCGAGCTACACTTCCGTTGCAATGGTACGTAGATGGAGCATTACTCTCAGTGCATACAGTTATGCGATTGCGAACAAATCTGCGGAACACATTTCACATGTTGACTATTTATCTCGCTCTCTTCATTCACCATCACCGAATGTTTTCCATGGATGCCTTTTGGTTCAGCCTTTACCAGTCAACCAATAGGATCTTACATGCGACAATGGCGAATTCTTTTCACTTGTTCTGTCTGCTTTGAATCGAAGTTGGGTCCTATATATCAAGCGCAAGTTTCCTGACTTTTATAAGCTCATGAATGAAATTTCACTGACTTTGGCTGGTATAATGTCCATGAGTGATCGCACTGTGACATCCACGGCCAGCCACAAAACTGTTCTGGTCGACTAACATTTCGATTATTTAGGCGTTTAGAATATGAAAACACTTGCCAAGTTAACTTTGTAGCCTACCACAGATAATGATATATGCCGGATTGTAAAAGACTACCGGGGTTGTCTGCACGAGTCCTACAGTAAGTCATCAAAATGGACCCCGTGACCATTGTTTAAGGAAACTTGGCAGCCGGTTCATGAAAATTATTGCGGTCCATTCCTGAACGGATGTCATGTTTTCATTGTCATTGATTATTATTCAAAGTAGCCGGATGAGTTCTTCACCACATCACCAACTACAGAGCTCACTATGCATACACTGTGAAATTTATTCAGCAGAGAATGATACATTCCATTTTTGACGACAGACAATAGGATTCATTCTACTGAGTAAGCTTTAGGTAGGTGGCTAACCAGCATTAATTGCAAGCATTTATTTACTGCCGCCAGACACCTGCGCTCTAATGGACAAATTGTAAGTTTTGTAAAAACATTAAAGAGTGCCATCAAGGCCTCAGGGTGTTCAAAATTCCATGAACTTTTGGTTTACTTCTGTATCCTTAGTACTTTTTTATTAATAACACACATCATTTTCCAGGGAGGGGATAGCAGTCATCAGAGGGCTGCCAAATGGGGAAGTCGAACGGCGGCTAGAGGACACGAACCCGCGATCCTCGCGTCCAAACACCACGATCCTATTCACCCGACCACCACTGATCAGCTACGAAGAGTATCGCCATTCTTGTCATTCTACTATAAATGAAATTCCATCGAAACTCTTTAAAGGTAGACCTCTAAGGCCAAAATCTGATGTGTCTACAGTCTGGTGAAGCGACACTTCATCACGGTTTCGATTTGCGTCCATCATCAGGTCTAATAGGTAAAAACCTCGGTAAACAAATGTACCGTGTTGCAGATCAGTAAGTCACCGTCAAATTGTCCAAATGCGATTGGAGGAAACGGGGTCAGCCAGTTCCGAATTCACCAGAATTTTCCATGTCGAACGATCTTCCTTTTCACGTTGAGGATGTTAGAAAGAATTCAGATGAAATTCGAATATCCTCCAGTTTGTAGCCCAAACCGAAAATAGACTATGAAAATCCAGACTCCATTCCACGCGCGAGTTGTATAGTGCCTGCAATTGAACTGATTAATAATTCATTCAAATGCCTTTGTACTTGTGGTTAACTCTGACTTCAAGGCTTTCGTTGAATTACGAACAAAATTCATGCTCAACTACTGTATTCTACTGTTTCGAGATTCCATTTGCTGAGTCGATCTTACTCACTGAAAACTCGGTTATTCCCCAGCAGTTCACAATATCACCGTTTCGGTGATTGTTATAACAGGCGATTTCTTCTTTATACGGTTTACAAAATGTTTGTCGACCAACTTTCCGCTCGAAAACGTTTGGGAAACCATAACATGTGGTATCACTGTTTGGCATTTTCTTTCCGCAGCTGCCTACTGGAATGCATCAAAGTAGGTAATAATGCAATGCGAATTTTTCTCGAGGGTGTGACAAGACCTGGTTACAATGACTGGGGATGCCAAAGTAGGTTTCATGTATTCAACGTTCTAGGCTTGTTAACAAGCCTGAGGTTGGCAGGCGAGACTTATTAGAGAGGCTTGTGTCTCTGTGACTCCAGAAAGGGCAGCTTTCCACATGTAGTTTGTTCTCGGAGTTAGCTGCGAATAGCCAATAACAGACGGCACCAAATGAGATTAAGGAAATGAAGGGAAAATCTGTCGGGTTGTTGTACTTCATTGTCACGATCGCTGAACGCTAAAGGGTGAAATAACTACGCAATAGTGAGAACAGAATGCCGTAAATTTTGATTCCAAAAAATTCCATCAACTGGTTGGATCAGGTGGCGTAATAAATTGCTATCAACTGAGATACGAAAAGTTGCTTATTGTGGTCCACAGAAAAAATTGAACGACACAAGTGCGAATCAGGACGATATGACTATGGAATCTGTCAAAATCTTTCACATTATTTAGACTGTCAGCCCATAGACCGACGGTAGTCAAAGGGTTAGCCTCCTGTCTCCCTAGAATCGATCGTTGTTCTAATCACAGATCCACCCTCTCACTTTGCTCGTAGATGACCAGCTGCCACACCTGACATATCGGGAGTTTATTTGCATCCTTGCTACACCAAATCGCAGTATCATGGTTGCCGAGTTCTCCCTTGCCTTTGCAGCGGGTTCTAACAACTCTGGGCAGGCCTGCTCCACTACATTCAAATTCCATGGGCATAAAAACCTGATTCGACCTGCACATCTTGCCCGGGAAGTGGTTGACTCTGCACGTCCTAACTGTCTATTTCCTTCCGAGTTGCCCTGGCGTTCCAGTACAGGAGTAGTGAATTTTACTTCGGTCTACCTAATATCTTGGCCAAAGATCAACACTTCTGCGGTGACATCGCACCGGATACGTTAATCAATAGTTTGAGGGGAAACGGTGAGTGAGAAAGTCAATGACTCATGACGGACTAATTCAGCCAACAGAAGTATCGGCCAGTCAGTGTTGATCATTGTGATTCAGCTTTGATTACGAGGTGAATTTGTGTTCGTTTGGCTTGATTTTCCAGACTGCAGCCAGTGGGAACCGGAGATAGGGTCGATTGTAGGACAGACTTTCTCTTCTCTTTTCTGCGTTTCAACTTATTAAATACCTGTATGCCATATCAAGTTCACTTCCTGCTCTCCACTGATCTCACTACTCACCATTGCAACTGCGGACATAACTAAACTTGCCCTCTGTAAGTTGAGCCTGGGAACTGGTGCCAAATATGCGGGATCACTGTTTCGATCCGATAAGCCATGTGACAGCGGATGATATCTGGAATGCAGGACTGTCCGACAAGCCCGACTGCACTCACGTGCATGACGCACTGGCTGAAGACCTGATTAACCGTAGGCCAGGTAGCAGGATGAGGACTAACAGGATGGGGGACCAAGCGTTAGCGCCAATTCTGAGACGGGAAAAGGAGTGGCCAGCTCAGAGACGAACGGGGGCGGCATTCGAAACGAAGGTCAAAGAAAAGACCATGTACCAGAGAGATGTAGTACAATTGGCGTTTGATAGTTTTAAATAAAGGGGACATTTCTGTTGATCATCAAGACGCCAATTTGTTTGTTCTCGCTTCACTAAACGGGATGGGAATGAACTTGAGTCAAAACGGCCGATTGAAGACGTTACGGTTGGCGACCGTGATAATCGAGATTTCAAAACGCTTTGTAAAAGCCTAATCCTGATAAACGGATGAAATGGTTTTATTACAAACAGCCTCATCGATCATCCGATGCATCCTTGCATCGCGAAATGTGCCAGTAGAAAAGCGGTCCAAACTCCGGGCAAAATGTCTTTCTTCTGCCTCCTACATTGTGTCCTCAAAACTGTGTGGGTTTCAAAAATTGTTTTTTGTCCTAAGACGTCCTAGAATCTAAGGAGCGATAAGGTGATAAGTTTTTGGCCGATAACCTTATTCCGGAATTCACGGTACACATTGAAAAGGAATGTTTTGGTTATCTTCACGTGGCATTTATTACAGTCACCGAAACTAAGATATCCGTGAATGCAGTGCGCGTGTCAGGAGCTCGTTTGCGAATCACAAACAAGTTTGTGTGCACGGAATTTCATCGCTATCTGCATCTGAACAGTGAATATGGCAGACAAGCGCTTCATGTGTGAACGGTTTTTGATTCCTTAGAAGGATTTGTAAGCCCGATATCAATTCTGTCAATAAGCACGATTTCTGTCGCGTAATCCGTGTTTTTGCACATAACAAAACTTGCGGAAGTGACTGAGCAGGAGAATGCCGGGTACGTATACATGATGAGCGACAGTAATCGCCAGACAGGTATTCTGATTTCGTTGTAACTCTGCCACCTTCTTATGCATAACTGTACAAAGAACAAAACGCGAGTTTCATTCACCCCGAATCTTAGCTGCTGCGAACAGCTCGAGACCACGATGTGATATCCAGAGACTAACAAACGAAAGGAGAAACCTGAAACGATGGGAGATCAAGTGAAGGTTTCGTGCAATCTATACTGTCCTGATTTGATCCAATGAATCCGAAAACAAAGGTGGTTATGCACTCGAGACATCTTATTTCGTTGCCTAGTTCGAAACTATTTTTTTAAACTCAATCTGGCCACCCATAGGCATTCTCGGTTCAAATGATTGTCAGAGACATTTTGTTAGAGTTTAGACAATCAATACTACTAATTAATCAGTTTACCTTCTTTCCTTTCGACACGTTACAACTTGACAACTTGTCCATTTGAATTATTCGTCCAGTCAAATGAGTGCTAACGACTGACTGTTCTATTGGTTAACCTTTGTCGTTTCATTATTATCGCATATTTCACGCATGGGTGCAGTGGAAGGAACTTGCCGAATAATCGCTGTGGCCCATTACACCCCGGAAGAAGGGAACCAACAAACATAACCTTGAATCTTGGAACGGTATAGAGTCAAGTTCCTTTTAGGTCACGTGTGTGTTAACGAGCCTCGCGAGAACATGTTGTAGTCTGTTTGAAGGTGGACAGCTAAGAGTTTGCAAGAAAACTAAACTATTTCATACTCTCCAATCACCTCAGAAGAAATGTGTCTTGATGTACGCGTCGTTAATACGATTTCACAGCGTTGATTCAATATCAAGCAGCTGTTTTTAAACCTCCAAGGTAGTGAGGGAACGAATAATCCAAGGGGAATGCTTTCCTTTCTTTCTTGCCCAAATTTTCAATATTCATCCTAGTTTGATGCTAGTAGTGTGCGAGAGCTTCGCTAACCCAAGATTACTCCTTTTGTCTCTCGCATGCACAAATCACCGAAATCGGGTCAGCTTTTTTATCCATACTTAATTTGCATCAAATTCGTAAGGAAAAGTCCAGTAAAATGTGACTGGGACGATTTCGGCAGGAATCCACCGGAAGTTATAGAAGAATGAGATGACAGTCCGGTCATTTGTGTAAAAAATTATCTTCAGCTTTCAGTTTTGAACTTTGGGACTTCCTGTTAACTACTAGGAATACCGTTGGAAGACGACCGACCGAGCAGACGAGGAAATGCGGCATTCTAACTGTTCACATATTTTATCTGTCTCAGGACAGTTTGTCTTTTACGAACTCATCTGTGGCACTTGTACATTCATCGTTCTCCCTTTTCCAATAGCATCGTTTCGTGCGTGGTGTTTTATTACTTCATGAAATAAACAAGGCTATCTCTGTCTGTGCGGTTGCTCGAGTCACCCTCTGCTCGTTCATGATTTGCGTTCGTTCTGTAATCAGTCGATACTGCTCGATAGGATGAATCGCTAATTCCATCCTGAAAGGGAGGAGTTGACTTGGTCTGAAAGGAGGGGCAGTTGGTGCTAAGCTTAACTGTATATGAGGTTGGGACTAAAATTGTGCTGCACATCTGGTCCTTCTTTTTTACGACATGCTTCAAGCACGAATGTGATAAAAGGAACATGCCTGCTTACCCCTAGGGCCCAGCGCATGGAGAGTGCGAAACAGGTAACCATGACCCAAGGTACCAATAGGTCAACTGTACTAACGAGCCCGGTAACAGCGAGTTGCGGTCTGCCACCAAAGTGACTGGCATTTCCGGGAGTCACGTCTCCGATCATTTGGGTGGCAGACGCTTTAGTCAACTGATCGCAACCGGTCACTTGAAAATGGCCCAACTTTGCCATTTACCTTTTGAGCCTTCACAGATCCTATGTGCCATATATAAACAATCTACCGGGGTCAGCGGACTGACCAACTTTTCCTTCCGGCTGTATGACTTCGCTTGGATTTGCTTCGATTGATCGATTCGCGTGGAGGTAATCAGACAACTAAGCTAGCGAGGACCCAGAACAACCATTTTTCCAAATTATATATCGAGAGACAGTGAGTGAGTGAGTGATTTGTTGACTGATTAACTAAGTGACTGAATGAGTGAGTGAATGCGTTTTTCAGCTCAAACACGCGAAAACCTGTGGCAAAGTATATTAGCATGCGTTGGGCTAAAATGAGCCTTGTAATAAAAGAATGGTAGGGGAGAATGGAAACGCATAAATGCAAGCCGTGTCTGCTACTTCACAACGGGTGAACTTATTAATGAGTCACGATTTTCGTTTAAAAAAAACTAGAAGACAAATTAAAGTGTTCGCCTGCATGGGGGGAGAACGACAGGCGAGCCCAAATGTAGAATGGATTGGTGATTGAGAAAAAGGATTCGCGAGTCTTATGTAGACACACTATTTGTACTAAATAGTAAGCTGTTCAGAAATTTATCACAAGTATCTGAAAGTTTTTTGGTGAGTCATATCTGTATGGGTACCTTTATTAATCCTACCGTAACATGCTATTTTTGTTAGAGACTAAACGATAAGACTGAAATCCTTGTCCATCAAGTAAGAAATCAATACTGGAGTGACGGTAAGGTGGAGTGTGGATAGCGTAGCCGGAAAGTGAAGAAAATGAATTGGAGAACGGTTTAATAAGGCTATCTTAGCTTAGTCATCCTTTAGGACAAAATGGTTCCTGGTTCGAATCCCCCTTTTCGCCGGTCGAATTCCCCCATTTTGAAGCTCTCAAATGGCTGCGGTCCTCTTCCGCAAAAATGATATGTAGTGTTATTTCATTAAAAAGGTAGTGGACGATTGATAAAATGAAAAAAATTACTCGTAACTTATGCAAAACAGATTCACTAAGAAAAATTGCAGGTTGGAACCATCCCAAGTTACGGACAGCTAAGTTATTCCGGATGTTTTCAGTACTGCTTGATGACTGTAGGCGGGCGTTGATCAGAAGTGAGCATCGGGAACAGAGCTAAAGATTAATTCGTTCTGATAGTCTAATGGATGGGTAAAACTTCCCTCATCATCTAAGTGACACTCGTAAAAATCGCTGTTTGCGTGTTAGCAACCCGTGAAAATCGGGTAAATAGATTTTTCTTTTTCTCAGTAGTACGTTTGTTTGTCCATCCGTGTGCTAAACACACGATTGAGAAGAAAAACCAGTACGTTCGGGCCTTGTTTCCCCTTTTCTGAACGTTAGCCTTGCCTGATCGACCAAAATCCCCCGACGAATCATCATGTGAGTCTTAAATGGATTTATCATCCATTCAAGCTCCTAACGATCCAACCGAGATTCTACTAAGAAAACAGATTTGTGGTTTATCTAAAAAGACGAGTGAAAACCTATTTCTCCTCAGAGTAAGTGAACTGAATACGAGCATGAAATCGATCGTGTGATATTCAGTTCTGCAAGGTCAGCATTATTTTGTGAAATGTAAAATGATTCGTACCCACGCCATTAAATCACAATATATGAGGAAGAATTTTTAGGAGGGATTGGATTAGACAAAAATATTGGTCGGGAAGGGATTTGTGGTGTTACAAACATAACCCGAATACAGATGAACGTGTTGTGTTAAATGTTTTGTTGTCTAGGCTTTGTATTGGGACGGGGGGTGGGCCAAGGGAGTTGAAGCGCAACCACAAATTGTTTTTGAGAACAAAGTGGAGGATTGTGAAGACGGATTGCGACAGCTTCCGCAGTGCTCCAGAGGCGACACTTTGCCAACCTGGATTGTTGACCTCTGACCTTATACAAGGTCCGGAAAGCTTGCGTCACATTCACGGTGTGGTTAGTCTGTGCTAGATGTGAAACCACTGCGCTATTAAGTGACTTAATTGTTCCAGTGCCTAACCATGCCGGGTGGTGCTCACGGATGCGTTCAGACAAGCGCCTGGTCGTGCGGCTGATGTACATTGTCCCACAGGAACATGTGAATGAATAGATACAAAACGAGGCTGCAGAATCAGGGACTTTGTCTTTCAACCATAATGACACCACGGGGCGGGATTTGAACAGGATACGAAGCTTGGCTGCGTAGAATGTCTTATTAATAGCACTAGTCAGTCTTCGTCGTGCTATCTGTGCTAGCGTGTCACCTTTGAATGACAGAGATATGTATACTGACTTTCTCTCTACCGTCGCCTTCCTAGGAACTTCCTTTTCTGCCTCCAATATTTTATCGATTATCCGACTTCGGAAGCCATTTCAGTGAATACTCTTCTTACTGTCAGCAGTTCAGCTTCCAGAATATCTTCTGTGCTTATTCGTTTTGTTCTGACTTTGAGACATCTAATCAGGTTCTTCTTCACACTAAGAGGTACAAAGCTGTGAGTTTTGACGTGGCTTCCCTGTGTATATATCGCCAAACTGAGCCGTCTTCTGGACGACTTAGTTGTACGTCTAGGAGTGTTATTTTATTGCTCAACTCCATCTCTGCTGTGAATTTCACATTTGCGCGAGCCGAGTTGAAATTATTCAGTAGTTGATTAGTTCTCGTTGAGGGGTTGAGTACGCAAAAGATGTCACCCACATGCATTTGTATACGTAGAGGGTTTGTACTGACAGTTCGAGTGACCCACTGTCCAGCTTTACCATGAATATGTCGGCTAGTAATGGAGCCGGTAGGAAACCCATTGCTACGGCGTCCTTTTGGCGGTAGATTTGATTGTCAAATTTAAACTGGACGTTGTGGATACAAAAGAACAGTAGTTGTTTCAAGTCTGTTATCGGGATACTTGTCGCTAAGCCATTGTTCTCGATGCAGCCACAGAGGTACTCGATTGTTTCCATGATCGGAACGCTGGTAAAAAAAGCGGTGACGTCTAGAGAAAGCATTCTTTGTCCTTTCATATTTAGTTCTTTCACGGAGTCAATAAGGCCAAATGTGTCTTTGAGGCCGTTTTGCCATCTTCTGCCAAACAAGTTCCAGCAACCTAGCCAGCCATTTTGCCACAGCGTGATACGGCGAATTGCGCATGTCAAAAATAGGTCCCAATGGAACTCCGTTTTCATGTATTTTGGGTAACCCCTACATTATCGGAATAGTGGTTCCCATAGGCCAAATCTTTTGGAATATGTTCCAGTGTATCATATACTTTTGTTTCAACCGTTGTGGTGTACAAATCACTGGAAACCAACTTTTTCGCCAACTTGTGTTTCTCCAGTGTGCTCCGTGGTAATTTTCAAAGAGGTGTAAAATCATCGAGGGTTTGGGCATCTTTAGGATGATCGAGAAAACTAGTCGTACTATGTGAAGTATATGTTCAAGACAAGAAAAAATTGGTAAATAGTATTGTTTACAGCATCCCCAATTCCAGCCCGATCGGCATGTTCTGTTTACGATTTCTACCAAAGATGAAAAAGCCGCAGAATCGTTTGCTGGTTTCTTAACGATAAGCTAGACGTGGCGCTGTTTGATAATTCATGCAAAAATCGCATCAGCTACTCCACTCCTATAATTCATCCTATCAGGTGTGCTATAATGTGTTCTACCGCAGTGTATTTTACTGCATGGCATTGTGTTGTGTTGTATTATATTGTATTGTAATGTGTTGTATTGTGTTGCATTGTATTATGTTGTTTGGTGCACATCGTATTGATCTTGTGGACACCAAAAGTTTACTGCGCAAACTGCATGGGGTCATTGCACTCAACGCCCATTTCTGTTCTCTTAAGACTTATTTTCTCGAATACTTACATCAAATAGGAAGAACAAGAACTGGATCAGGAACAACAAAAAACATCTTACGGGTTATTAACGACCATGGACGGTTTCTAGAGTTGGAAAATTTTTCTAGAAAGTTGATTTATTGGACCACCATCAAGAAAGAGCTAATTTTAACAAGAGAGGGCAAAATAAATCAGGACTACGAGACCAGTTGCTTCTGAGTGTAGGCAAATTACTTGGAACTGAGTCTGAAGGAACTAGCAGGGGCCCATTATGAACAACAACCAGAGGGGAGGGGGAAGGGGGAGTTCATGCGGTGCTGTGTTTAGAACTGTTGGACGTCATGGTTGGATTTTGGTTTTCTGCTGCCTAACTGTTCTCCAACTTCCCAAATCAAACATTGTTCATATTTTCTGCACTCCGACACTTGACTTAAAATTCGAGCTCAGTTGTGAAATGTTTGACGGTATACCGCAAACCAGTCTTGTAAGCGCCCTCTTTAGGTTGACTGAGAAGTTTCTAGGAGGACGGATGAAAATCTGTAGTTTCGGAAGTAATCTGTCTCCATAGAGGTGGCAGACATCCTGACAGATTTCCAGACAATCGATTCCATGCCCGCGGTACCGAGATACATGATGAACAGGTAAGGCGGAAAAATCAATGGAATCTATAGAATCACCGAGCATGTTCACATTCTCGGGAAAAAACCGTGGTCACAAAGTTGTCTGCTGGGAGGAGAATATGGATCGAGTTAACGAATTACATTTGCAATAAACTTGGGGATATTAAAGTACGCTTATCAGACAGTCCAGTCGGGGATTCTCATTTTTTACATTCTACGTCTTTCATTAGTGAAAGTAAAGTGCATAGAGCTTTTAAAGGGGGACCGCGGCCAACTTTGGGCTGCTAAGTGGAGAATTTGACTGGTTTTGGGAGAATTCGAACCCGCGAATGTCACAACCAAACCCTAAGACTCTAGCCACTTGATCATAGCCTTCAGGAAATCAAAAGATAACAAAAAATTAACTAGAGGGCAAAGGACGTCAACGATGCCACACTATGTGGTCTATATAAACAACTGGATGGCTTGAGTACTCATTTGGAGATCATCCAAAATAGGGCGCTTGGATATCGGCGCCAATGGTAAGTGAATAGTAATAAATTATACAGAGTTAACGTGGTTTGCAATGGCTAAAGGTAAACGTAGTTTTTAGACAATTAAACTGGGATGTGGAGTGGAAAGATTTATACCATCTGCGACAAATAAACTTTATTGCGTCATTCCATTTGTTTTGGAAACAGTCACCAAGATCAGCATGCAGACAGCTTTCATAAAAGCAACTTGCCTCAGACTTGTTCAGCTCCATTCGGGGGAGGCCGAATAAATTGTCGCAGCGCATAGCCTGCAGACATCTGGTGGCATGGTTGTACAAATGCAAATTCTGGCTGATACCTTTATTAGGTTTTGGTTCCCGTTCAGTTTCCTGGCTTTGTACATTTCAGATCGATCACAAAACCCATTCGAAAAATATTGCCCCAGTGAGTATCACAGTATCGTCAATCTTTTAGAGGGTTAGTAGTAAGAGAGACTACACGGTTCATGAAATAGCATCCAAGTTGTTCTGTTTCCCAAGAGGACCGACAAGGTCTGGGGGTATGGAGAACATGAGAACGGCCCTCTTTCGGGCTACTTGGCCAGCGATGGCCAAACGGATGTGGTCGTAGTGTTTGGACGTGAAGATCACGTGTTCGAATCCTCCCACCGACGGTCAGCTTTCCCACTTGGTATCCCTCTGTTGACCGCGACCCCTTTCCTGAAAAATGATGTACTTACTTATTTCATCAATGAAGGAAGTAAAAGATTAAAAAACGTGGCAGCTAACAGAGACCACACCGATGATCAGTACTTCAACTCAAAGAAATGATAGTAACATGGAATTTTAGCGTACCCGATCAAGGAAGAGGAGTCCAACCCATGGTCTAGGATAGCCAAACACGGAATATTGTGGTTCTGAAACAATAGTCCATGAATGAAGATGAATCTAAGGACGGATCGAAAGTAAAAAAACGTTGAGTATGAACACTTTTTGCCAACTGATTATTTCCGGCATTTCGACTATTCACGGGGGAAGGGGGGTGGAATATGTCAGGTTCAGGTTAGTCCATGACAGGTTGCACGAAATCCGTAATCGTACACTGTAAGTTGAACACTTTTCTCGGTTGTGAATCTGTGACACTAGTTTGGTTCACTGATTTGTTTGAATCGTACGCATGCGTAGCCTAGCGCCCGTAGTTAAACGTTCCACCGAACTTATGCTACCTTTTCCCTTCCCTTCTATTTTTGCAGATAAAAATATGTTCAGGAGCTCCGAGCCAGAGACCATGTCAAGGGACAACTTATGCCAGGAATGACTTGTTTGACCATACTGATTGCCCGGTTTTCCCCTAACTTGTACAACGTTTCCGAACTTCGCTAGCCACGGTTTCTGACTTCAATGCACACTCCATCAATAAATGTGGTCCCTCAACCCCGTGTTCTTTTATGGATTGTCGAGACTGTACGTGCTTTGACCGATTTATTCTTTTGTCTCCAGTAACGCCCATAGTTCTATTTTCAGGCACTCGATTGTCCTTCCCTGTCAACCGACTATCTGCCTATTTATCGAATTATAACTAACAGACAATCCAACAAAGGCCGATAAACGTTTTCGATGAAAATAAAAAGAACTCACGAAATGAGCAAATCACGTTATTTAGATGGGTAATCACCTGACCAATGGAACTTCACGGGTTCGAGTTCCCCCTAGGCTGGACCGATTTCCCTTTCGGTAAACATTACGCTTTTCAAGCTCTAATCCAAAAACTGATGTAATTCGTCGTTTATTTTTCGGAATCGCGAGAGTAAAGATAACGGATTTGATCATTCAAATTCGTGAACATTTATCGCACAGTAAAATAATTATTTCACGGATGCATCTTCACAAGGTCTAGTCCTTTGTCCCTTTTTATTCTCGTTTCTTTTATAAATTGGTACTCAGGTCCGATTGCCCGGGCACGGTTCGCAAAGCACCTCAAACTCCGTAACCGAAAGTAGGAAATTTGGAGTTTCTCAAAATAATATCAAAAGTGAAATTGTAGTATGTATGCAGGAAATGGTGGTGCCAACTGTAATCAATCATAATGATTCAGGTACACGGATCGTCAGCACGTACTGGAATGGCTTCTGCCCTGAGTTATGCAACTAAAAATAGCAGGGAACCAGGTCAGAGGTCATTGGCAAGACATCTGACTACATAATGATCAGACAGAAGTATCATTGTCAGGAAACCCTCGGAACGATGAGCGTCAGAGAATGGTCGTTTCTCACGAGTATGAGCCGCCATGATTCCGGCAGGCGATACCGAAGTTGTATCGAATTGTGCCGCCTGACTTACAGGTACACATCCTTTGTAGAACTAGTAGATAAGTTGAGTGAAAGTGTTGTAATTTGAAAAAAGTGAAATTTATTGGAAACGGTAATAGTGGCTGGGCATGTGTACTTCAGATTCGATTTTGAAACTGTTCCATTAGGAAGTTTGTCCAAGGCAAACTCACGCTTCCGATGTTGGTCACCTTATCCTGTCCGCACTGTTCATAATGCGACAACTTAAAGACGAATTGGTAAGTTTGTTGCCGTCCACTATGGGTTACGGGATGCAGAACCCATCAACTTGGGATATCGCTTTTCAGCTTCCCGGTGTTTATCTTTTGAAGATTTTCGTTCCGATTGTCTTTTACTTCCTTTATTAATGAAACAACAATGCTCATTACTTTCAGGAAGGGGGTAGCTACTAATCGGACGTTACCAAATGGGAAAGTTAATCAGAACTGGTTGGATTCGAACCAGCTACTTTTAAGTTGAAAAGTATTCGTATTTCATTTACTGATCTTCAAAGGAATAACCCTATCAAACGCAAGTTTTGTGTTCGTGTACGCGCTGTATTGGGCTATCTTTTCCATTCTTCTGGTTAGATAATCACATACATTTCGATTTCAATATGTCTGCAATCGTTATGTATTAGATACCTATTCCGATCCATTCTGATAGTCCTATTTTAGTCCGGATTTGGAATGTGTATACTGAAGCGTTTACTGATCGATCACCTAATTTATCCGCAAGGATACTCTAAATCACGGATCATGGGGTTTAGAGAAACTGAAAACCAGCAGCCAAGTGGTTCTTAAAAAAATTGGACAATTTTATCGTCCTGTATTTTCCCTTCAACATTATGATCTATTTTTACATGTAAAAAAGGATGAAACAGTTGCTCTGGACTTGACTCGTCAATCCACAATCTATCCTATCTCTCGGCCGCCATCGCTCACTCCTAGCAACTCTGATAAGAAAAACCAAGTCGGGCAAATCCAGAATTTTGTTTGTTGAGCAAAATCACGTTACCTTTATTGGTTTCCAATGATTAACACCCGAAGGTCGATTCTTCCGCTGGTTGACTTGATCTAACCTAGTTCGGTCAGATCATCGACTGATGTAACCGATGTGGAGTCACTGAAGAAGTATTGATCTTTGACCAGAGTAATGTAGAAGCCGAATCAAAGTACCCTATCCTTAACCATCCACTCTAGTGGAAGCACTCCCTGGCAGGTCCTTCTAAGCTTAACTAACAATATGTAAAGTGGATGGGCATTTTTGTGATAATCCATTGGAAATTGAGTAAGATAGGTTTATGCGACGTCTAATCCGTAACTGCGATCAAACTAACATGAAATAAACAGTAACATACCAGCTTTCGACTTTAAGAATATACGGAGTCGTAGGAAAGATGCAAAGCGAATGGATTATTCGGGAAAAGGCCTATCTCAAAATATACTACTGACTGTGGTCATCCACATTTGTTGAGGGATCATTTCGAGTCTCCCTCACAGGGTAGCGTTTGGCGGTTTGGTTTTTTGTGATTTTGAGAATCTTCTTGTCTTTTTGTCATCGGTATTGTTTCTCGTGCGGACTGACAAGCGAATTGCCCCAGAAACAAGATCAGTTTCGTTTTTTACGCGTAACCGGTTGTCTCCTGTCCAGTTCCCAAACATAGGCATTACTTTATTGGTTTCTTACTGGAATGTCATTTGAAGGATTACACATTTATTAGAATGGGTGGACGGGGGGATACTGATTACTTAGACCCGGCAAGTGACAGAAGCCGTGGGACCAATTCTATGCGTCCGATGAAATTTTGTCCATCTATCCGTATGTGAAATATACTACTGACAACAAAACCCATACTGTGAGACCGTAAGTTCTCTTTCCAAAGGTTAGACTTACCCGACAGGCGAAGAATTTAGGAGGAACCATCACGTGATTCTTACGAGGTCTTATTCATTTACGATTCTAATGATTTAGCTGTTTTAATTTCCTTGCCTTATTCAGCTGTCGACTTAACAGTATGGGTCTGGTCGCAAGTGACATCTACCTGACTAATACAGAATTAATCTAAACGCGAAAAACGGTTTCCATCATGATCAAATCTGAACCCAAGAACTTCCACCGTTGGTCCTGCATCTCCCACTTAAGGATCGTTGGTGACCCGTAGAAATTGAACAATCAAGTAAGATACACCGAAGTGAAGTTCTAATGACTTGACTTCATAAATGGGATTTCGTTATGAGTCAAGTTGCATTCACCGGTTAGATACCTCGGGCATGATTGACTCCAAACTGTTGGTTCAGTGCACCTGGCTGATGCATGTTCTTATTGCCATCAGAATGCTCGGTAGATAATTGTACCATCGTACGCAAAATAAATAAAAGCTGTCTGCTTGAGCCATCCAGCGATATTAGAAACCGTAGTTGTAAGTCCCGTGTTGTTCAAGCAGACGAGGTCAACCGTTTTGGACGTGGAGGCCAAAGGTTGGAATCCTCTCGCAGTCGGTGAACTTCCTCATTCGGCGGCCCTTTGTTGGCCCCAGCCCCCTTCCTGGAAACGGTGTACAATATTGTTCCATCAATAATTGATATAACAAGATGAGTAAAACCCTTTTCTGATCCTATGAACGATTTCTCAGTCTCTCGTCCTAGGATGGCGTCGAGTTGATACTATTTCCTAAATGGAGATCACTATGTCTCGTAACAGTTGGACCCAAAGCCCGAAATGACTAATCCTGCTTACCTACAACAGACATTCATCCATTCGCCCCTATATGTCTTTCTTTCAAATGTCCTCCTCAGATACTGCATTCCCCTCTTCGATCAACCCCATCTAATACTTTGCACATCTTTACTGGTTTCATTGGGTACTTAACTATGTCGGCCAGAAGTGAGTGTTTTCAAAAGACTCCCGTTTCGATGCCCATATATTCACCACGTCAGGACAAGTGATTAACACCACGAGGAACTGATCTCCTTGAACAGCTCCGCTCATATCGCTTATTTTAGCCTACTGATGTAAAGAGTTTTCGAATTTGATTTGAATCGGGCGAGAAATAGTTTACACCCGATGTCTTCAAAAGTATCCTCACAAGCTTTGTTCGAATTTCTTGACACTTAAGTGAAGCATTTAACTTAAAAAACTGACACAAAAAGTGTGTAGTGCAAATCAATTTTATAGCTCGACTTCCTCGTATTGATTATAATCAAGTAAATGTGTCTAATTGAGTCAGGAAGTCGCGGTGATTGCATAGCAAATGATCGCTCAACGACAGTAGATTAACGTTACAAGTGCAGAGAACTGCAGAGCAAAAGCGAATGCACACCGAACACTCGGGTGGTCCAAGGCGGGTTTTCCGTTGATCGGATAAGACAAATTCGAGAAACTCAGTCCGTGTCGTATTTTTCCAGTCGGACGGTGGAAATTATGAAGGAATGACAACTGATTTGGCTTTTGCGCCTGAGTATGATAGAGCAGTTTCATTGATTATCGGTAGTTGCGCGAGGCTGGACCCTGCCAAACAAATCATGGTCAATAGGAGGGCATAAATGCAGCCCAATCCTGAGAGACAACAAACAAGTGCAGAACGCGAGACCGCGTTATTCCATTGGCCACTGACGGACAGCCGATACAGTGACATGATCAGAAAGCAAGAGTGCAAATATACAAAAAGAAGGCCATATCGTCAAATGAACCAACCAGTTAGGGTGAGCGGTCCGGATTGGACAAAAAACGCCATGCACTGAATCACATGAAATGCATCGAACATGATGGACCAATTAAACCACGACCCGGAAAACCGACGATATGATGGCAATCGCACCAGCGCGATAATGTAATCAAAGCAACTTATAAATGTGTGATGAGTTTATTCAATGAATACGATGAATTCTGGCTGATTTTACATGAGATATCTGAAACGAACGACAATGACCTAGAAATACGATCGGCCTACTGAAGGGCAGTGATTAGAACAGAAAAACGCTGGTACTCAACAGAAATGGTGGAAAATTTCAACTCTAGTTCAAGTGCAACTACTAAGCAGGTAGACAGAATAGTCATACCGGAAGCGGACATCATGGATTAGAAGTAAAACTGCCGGCGCTCCTCTTGTTCAGAAAACCGGCGATATCGTTCTGCGCTAGTGTGCCCATGCAGGAGTGCAACAAACCATCTTTAACTGGACGGAAAAACGTGGGCATTTGAATCACTTTATGTTGAAACTGACTGGGAACTGGGTTGAACGGGAAAGCCATCTGATTTGCTGTGTAACAACCCGCTGCCCCATTATTGGATGAATAAATTTAATTTCTACACCGTTCTACGAATAGCATACACAGAATTAGGTTTCATTTGAGCGTTCCCGCATCGGTCTCACAAAGCGTTTCTATTTAACACTAACAAAATCCAATATCATTTGAGTGAATAGTGTGCAATGACACTAATACAACCTAACATCATTTTACCGGAAGACAAAGGATATCGAAAAGAGAACGTCAATCACAGAGGTGTGTGCTATTTTGTGTACGAATATCAAAAGATTTCTAGGCGCTTTTGACCGGTCGGGTCATGCTAGCAGTGGAAAATAACGCCATCAAAAAGGATAGCGCTTGGAGAAAATAATTGTAATAAAACCATCTAAGTTAACTGTTTTTAACGAATCTCATTGTTTGCTCACGTGGAATTGATGGTTCAACTTCGACTGCAGTGTCCTTTGCAAATGGGTCATATTTCACGCCGCAAAGCACACGTATTTCAAGAATTAGAGACTAAACGATCGATTTTTAAGCTTCTTATTGAATGAACTTCTAAGTGGCCTAACGGTGGTGAACAACATGAATTTGACAGTGTTTGCGTCGAATAAAGCTGAGTAACTGGCTGTCAGTAGTCACGCGAGGATAAATTGTGACTAGAAAAGCAAGTGACAACTATGACTTTGTGCCTCATCGCATCAGCAAAGCATCACCGAATTTCGATTTCAGAACTTAACCAAGACATCACGGGACGCTATTGTACTAAAACTGGAAGCGACGTGACCGGTCAGTTGCTAATTGGTGTAGTGATTCTCAGTATCACAGACAATTCACAAATTACACAAATTGAGAGTCTGCAATAGCACCCAGAACAAGGAAATTGGTGACAACAATGGAAACTGTACGTTACGTGCAAACACCAAAAGTCCAAGGCCACTTTGGTTCGGTGCAATAAATCGTACAAAAGTGAACCATCTTAGTCCACGCACTAATTGAAAGTGGTCTAATTTTGATACGCTCACAGACGAACGGAGAAGTCGTTCGCTGTGGGAACCAAAGGGTAGACGGTGAACCTTCAGACGGGCGAAAATCGGCTAATGAACTCTGTACTGTATGGACCAAAATACAAGCCATTTGGTTATGACAACTAAACGAGGAACTGTCTTGATGAGCTGTCAAAAGCCATTTGATCGTCCACGCTTGATTTGGCTGAGTGGGACTGAATTAGAGTCGAGATGACCGACTGAAGGCATTCGAGTTAGCGACAGCAATAAGCGACATTTTCAAACGTGCAAAGTGGATGTTCCCACTAGACACGAGTATACCTTCGGAGAGATCGGTGTTCAAAGATAGAAAATCGCCCGGCATCCTCAACTAGGATAGTCCAGGACTGGCAACCGTAAGCAGAGAACTACTGCTGTCAGATACAGACTTGCAAAAAGTGTATTAAATAATTTCTCCTCCCTGCACCGTACCTCTCATCTGCGAATTAAATCAGCGACGGTAGAGCAACCATCATTAAAATTGCAAAATGAAATGGAACTACTACTGATGTGATTTAAGTAGTCATTGTTGTCGTCTGCGACTAACCTGGTCTAACTACACAATCGATATTCGCCAGGCGAACCGAAAATTACCATTCATGGATTAGTTGGGACGGTAATCGTGAGAAATTAAACAAAAAAAATTGGAACACAGTTAAGGTGACTGTAACACGTATAATGGTTTACAATTATTCAAATCCGAACATTGGGTTTATCCTAAGCTACATTTCTGATAAGTCGATAACACAAAACATTTTAATCATCAAAAAACGGGTTCCAAAACGTGTGCATTGTGTAACGAATTCGTATATGCGCAGAGAAGTAATATTTCATAAAAGCTCAAACATGGAATTGGATGACACCGACCGGCTTCGAACTCGAGCCGCAATGATTGTACGGTAATGGCCTTCACTCCTCTATCCTCTGCTCATATCATCATTTTTCGTCGTGATTTCCTCAGTCCGTCTGAATATATTTTGACCTCGCTATTTGTACAATTTAAGTAGTTGTCCGAATGAATAAAATGGCTTAAATCTGATCAGAATTGTTTGGCTTAGCCAGTTTCTCTAATGTCAAGAAAAAATTGAACCAGGACAAATTTACTACGCATTTATCGTCTCATACATAATCCCATTCGCAGGTTGCACAAAACGTGTGAGGAACAGGCCATGGTTCGTGTTGTCAGAGCACCATCTTACCTTCCGAAGACCAACGGTTATCGTCTTCCTGGACATTCGCGCAGCATTTGACTCTGTTGATAGGTCTGTACTATGGAACTGTTTGTTGAGTAATGGAGGTACCTGAGAAGTATGTACCGATCCTCAAACAGTTGCACTGTCATAAGTCACCAGTCGCGTTTCCACCTATTTTGTGTATACACGCATGATTTGTAAATACAGCCGAACGTGTTTCTGTGTTGTTGTGTCCTTCTTACTGTTTTCAGTTTCGTATTTTGGGTCGAAGTCATTCTCGTGCACAGTGGTTGTCCCCATCCGCGCGTTATCCCCGGTGGCTGAATTCCATCTTGTGATTCCCAGCACGAATACTACAAATATTCTTGCTATCCCGCCACCAACCATTCAAATAATATCCCAAATTTTCGATCTTATTACCATGCATGTTACCATATCGCGTCTGGAAAGACAACTTAAGATTTAACCTGAAAAACCTTTGGTAGATCTACGTGCAAGTTACGTCATTCAGTCCGGTACAGCTCCGCTCTAGCCCGCGTAGACAACCAGCCAATCATAACCGTGGCCAGAGGAGGTCGTGAAGTTCACATACTCCTCGAAGACCACCAGAACCAATCTATCCCACCAACCAGAATATCACTTGTTTTCCATGTGAATGGCTGAGTTGTAAGTGAAGCTGGAACTTGTTTCCCAAATGCTGTGTCTATTTCGTTTTCTTCATTTAAGTAGCATGGGTCAAAGTCGGTTCAATGCCTATTGGTAAACCATTTCCGTTCATTATTGTGCCTGACCAAATTCCGTATATCAATTCCAAGTACAAGCATTGCAGAAAGATAGTTAACTTAGTTGTTCCAAGAGAGACGTTTTTCTGTTCATTGTCAAATCCGTGCATATTCAAGTATTACAAACAACGGGAATTCACTAAAAACTTGAAGCCCACATAACAAAAGCGCCGTAGCGGTCAAAGTTCCTAAATTAAAAAAAGTAAATTACACGATGAAATAAAAATAACTAGTATTTGTACCTGAAATCGGTACGCGGAATTCGAGCAGACAATAATGGGCGGACACGAATCACCAACACACACTGGACCGACTTCGACCCGAATTATGCAACAAATACGACGAGAAAACCGCAGTAACTAGAGGCGAATGCTTGAGTCGTACACACCACTCATGACACTTTGTAGAAATAAGGATCATTCTGATTGGTGGAATACATTCATGCAAAATGACCTTCGGGGAACGTCTGAATTTCACCACCTCTGGTGATGGTCCTGATTGGTGGATTGTCTACGCAGGCTAGCGCGAAGCTGTGAGGGACTGGATCATGTGACTTTCAAGTAGGCTCGTGTCAATAACCTTGGGGTTCTGGCCGTTTTGGTGAGCTAGTGTAGTTGCGCACGTTGGTTTTGCGCGAACGAAACAAAGGAGCTTGTGAACCAAGTTTATCCTGATAAATAAATTGAAGTGGACGGGAATCACATTGTAGGGATTTGAGCACACTAATGTTGAGCCCCTCGGGATCACCCCGATAATTATTAATTCCGTAATTCATTTGGCCGAGTTCATGTACAGCTAGGAAATTTATCACTTCAAAGCAATGAAACAATTACATAGCTAGGGCCATTGAAGCCACTGGACGGGATGAGGTGGGATAAAAGAAATTAGTTGCTGAATCCGAGAAGAAACTCCGTTTACGACACTAGCCACTCTGACTTCCAGTTTAATTCGCTGACGTGAACATGGTTCCTCGTGATCCGTTTAGGTCATTTGTGAAACAACATTCCTGAGACTGCTAGTCTTAGCGATTCATCCAGCAGGATTGATCATTTTGATGAGACCAAAATATCAATAATCTTGTCAATCGGGCATTTGACAGGCATCGAAAACAAAAAATAACTCTTCGTCTCATTGACAAAAGTATTCCTCTATTTGCACAACAATTTATTATCCGCTGTGTTGCTTTTTCAGCATCATTCTGCTGTCAGGAGAGGTGTAACAGGTCTGGTATCTAGACAGACGTTGAACCTATATTGCACTTTAAGTTACTCCTCGTTTATCCGGTCACCGTGAGATAGTACGTGTCTTCAGTTGAGTAGAAATGCTTACATTTCGGGGACAGAAGTTCGCGGCTCAACATCAAGAAACTGGTCGATTGAGTAAACTAAGTAGCTTCATGGCTAGGTCGATGGATACAGTATGGAAATGACTGGAGAATTTAATGCAAAATGAACTACTCTTTGAGACCACAAACCCGAATGTGTTGCCAGCTGAACCGCAAAACAGACGCTCCATTGTGATATATCACACAGGAGAAAGGTTATCTGCGGTAGTCAAAAATTCAGCTGATTTATATCTTCACAAGGACTGTAGTATTTTGACTAGTGTGTAAGTCCCTTTCGAAAGCTTAATAGATCACAGAATTTTAATAAACTGCCTATTGTGCAGCCTTATCGGCATTGCAGTCAACATCTTTTTTAATCGATCAGGATTAAACAGCAGAACCAGCCCTGCTGACCGCTGCTTTTCTCCTACAGTTACGCACTGCTACCGGAAGGATGATTATGCAAAATTGACAGGAAGTGAAAGAATGCCGCAATGGCCAACACACTGAATGTAGTCTCATTCTACACTAGCACATTATCTGTTCACCTCTACGTGGTTTCTTCCACCCCATGGAAGAAACGAAGAACAGGAAACGATATGGTAGACAAGTGTTCGCGGCATGCAATATGTTGCCCAACCAACAAAGTCTACGAACTCCGGTCCCGTCCCTGATACTAGATCCCTAACCTACACTTTGCTCATTCGACCTCTCCATCCAATCCCAGCAATACTACGTAAACAAGGACAGTCAAAAAGGTCTAAGCGAACGACATCTTCAGCTCGCAAAATCCATGTCTCCCAGTCAAATGATGTAACTGAGCTTACGGTATAGTCTAAAGATCGATCCCTAGGTATCCTTCGTAAATCGGTTCTTTGTTTCTAAGAGCGTATAGTCATATTAACAGAATTTTACCTCTCACATGTTACAAGTAAGCTTAGTTAACTTTGATTGTTGCCTGAAGCAGCTGCCATTTTCATTTTTTTCAGCTTCTTTGACCAATCAGTTTTTACAATCCCTCTCAAAGCCCTTGTTCATTGAAATCATAGATGCCGTCACTTTCTTACGCTTACGGAGCTGGTAATTTTGTTCGATTAGACTCAGTGGCTCTTGAGAGCTCTATTATCATTGGCGGTACTGGATCTAGGACAGCAAGTGAATGCCACGGTCAAGTGTATCTCTCTTTTGATTTGGTTCAAGTGGTCACCTACAGCACTGCTGGTTTGATGGTTCGTATTCTCGTAACTGATGCGAACAGCGGAATCAGACACACGTTCTGCGGTTAACCGGGTTTCTGGTTTGCTTCGACGGCTATTTAGCTGAAGTCGAAATCGCATTAAAACTTGCTCCTTATCCGATTCAACGTACGTGCACCAGTGTGGTTTACAGTTTTGAACAGAACCTTAGTGGCTCAGACTACCTGTCGCGTTAAAACGCCATGTCTATTTGCTACGCAAACTGTGTGGGAAATTCGCACCAGGCAGAAGTGAATGATTGTCCTCACAGAACTGTAGAAACATGTCCCAGTTGTCTGTGCGCTGAGCGGGTATGGCGCGATGCCCACCAAAGCTACCGATGCACTGCAGTCTTCAAACTGTGTACTGAGGTCATCCCTCTACCACCACAATGTCAGAGCTTTTGATGTTGTGAATAATAATGGTGAAATCGTAATGCAATCTTCCTTTTGTTTGTCCCTGCTGCCCTCTGTTGGAGCGTATGTCGAGGTGGCAAACAAGATCCGCTTCGGAATACCAGCTGACCGCCGGAGTTTTACAGCGTACAGAAGACTGGGATCCAATATGAAACAGCAGTTTCAGCTTGGTCAGACAAGACCTCTGCACAAAGCAGCTCTAGGTGCTGAGTCTCTTGATGTTCCGAGAAAACACTTTGCTGAGGTACCACGCGCCCATTGTTGCCTTGTCCTACTCGAATTCTGACTTTGGGTTTCAGTGACGCGGCAGAAACTAATGTTTGATGAGTCCAATGTGAAAACTAATGGCGCTTTTCGGGCAGTTAACGTGAGAGTAAGTACTTTGAGGAAGTCGTGGTTCTGAAGCCCACAATGCTTGGGAAAATGTGAGCTGGCAGGCTGAAAACCGCCTACGGTACTACGTGAAAATAAGCCGTTACAATTTTCCGGCACGCTGTCAGTGGGAACATTATGGGTAGATATTGGAGGGCAACAGAGATGATTGGAGGCAGAAGACAGAAGCCAAGTAAACTACAGAAAAATGTCAACCATGCAATGAGCAACATGGTCCCAATTATCATGCTCGACGACCGGTGCAACAATGTATTCTTTTTAGGAGATGGTTATTGGGTATTGCCAAGATATCCAGCCACTAAGGAAAAGAATGATTAGGGTTTCCAGAAGAAGCGTTGGGTTCGAACAAGAACCTATCTGATAAGCAGTAAATAGTTGGCGGTCGGATGTCTATCTGCTTGGATCACTCATGCTTCCATCCATTTTTTCAATAAATTCCCAATTCAAATCAACCGTCAACCTGGAGGAACAGACGCCTAATTCGTCAGACCTCTATGTATTGACCTTCCAGAACTGAATGGATCTTCGACTTCCAATAAGCCATCCTGTATATTTCGTTATGCCATCGAAACATGCAAGCCGTCACACCATTCCAAAGTCCACTCTGATTGTGACAATACAATTTAATCGTAAACTACCACGTCTTTTTGGTTGTTTCCACCATAAATGATGAAGAATGGCAGCTAATGTCTTCATGCATTGGAACCAGGTCTGCTGTTTCTACATTTTTCTGGTTACCACCTCTGTTCTACCATCGCATCTCTTCCGGAGACCATAGGTTTTCATTCCAATCATACTGATCTTCCATACTGGTCCGATAATTCCTGGTCTTTTGTGTCAATTCTCATCATGACTTCATTTTTCATCATGCTTCTACTGGTCGATTCGGGACATATTTGTGAACAAACATGTTGGAATCCAAATCGTGCCGATGTGCAAAAAAAGAAACAGGAAATTCGGAATGGTTGAAAAAATTCCGATCTCTTGGTCATTGTTGTGCAACCGCGAATCCGTGCAAACAACTGATCAGCAGTCGACATGAAGCCCGATCCGTATCACCATCTACGCAGTTAATTGTACCGTTTACTACCAGTCCACTAGAGCTTTTTGTTTGTCTTTGCCTGCATAAGCGGGCGGAAAGTGAACTAAAAATAAGACAACCTATTGTACCAATTAGAACTAGTGCAACAGAGAAGTAGATCTCAAAGAAAAAAAATAAGGAGTTGGGATGAAGGCACCCGGCTCTTGCTCTACACACGATCATCCACATACATTCGACATCAAAGATTCCCGTAGTCGTGTTTCAGCTGATGATCATCATTCACATCTTAACACTGACTGAGTTTAAATAACTAATTCACACTCCTGGTTTTCTGAAAATTCAGTTAGTCCACATCACCACAGGTTTGTCAGGAATTCGTTTGCTCAATTATTTGTTACTTATTGAGCCTATAAGTATCGTTTAAACGTCTTTCAAACTGTGTACAGGTTAGATAGGCTTGGTCCTGCGCACTCCATGTGATCTCAATCGAATCTCGATATATCCTGCAATCCCCCATTCTGCTTCACCTTCTTTCAGTTACATTCCATTTTATTCACTGTAGTATCAGTAGTAGCAGTAATACTAATAGTATTAGAAGTGGTAACAGTAATAGTACTAGTAGTAGTATGATGGTAGCAGTGATAGTAGTGCTAGAAGTAGTAGTAGTAGTAATAGTGTTAGTGGTAGTAATAGTAATAGAAATAGCAGTAATGGTAGTTGGAGTAGTAATAGCAGTGGTAGTGGTAGTAGTAAGTCCATAGTTGCCAATTTGATCTGGATGGGCGGTGTCAGCCGATAAACGCGAAATTCATACTCGGGTATTTCGCTGCTTATGCAGATCGTTTCCTTATGCTACCATCATAAGAGGTGTTCGAAATCGTTTGTGCGTCTTCTTTTTGTTTTTCGACTAAAACTGATCCTGTGACACATTACGGACATACGAATTATGTGAGCGAAAAACACACGCAAACACATACACACGAAAACACTTCGGTGATCGACAATCGGTGACAGTGCTTCGTTTTGGCTGTTTACTCTGACTGAGTATTGTTGTACCCTAGGCAGAACAAACTCGTTCCTCTGCCATTCCACAAGGCATGTATTCCGCTTGCGGCTTTTGAGGGAACCACCCACGGATACAATTCCTCTTGCTTACACATTTTGTCTAACTGCGGCTGAACCTGGTTTTTCAGTGGGAAATACAAACTGGGAAAATTGCTGCGTACAGTCTGTTGGTGCAAACTGAGACTAGAATCCCCTACAGAAATTGTCGGCTTCTTTTAATTAGGATGGTTCTACCCTGATCCAAAACAAGCTCAGAGTTTATCCTTTTGACACTGTTCAGAAATCGGATGGTATCAGTTTTACTCATGAACATTTCCCGTGAAAAACATGCCTAGAACCTGGATGCCATAAGTTATTCAGCTTTTCTTTTCTAATCCAATGAAAAACCACAGATCGATACTGTTATCGCCATGTATTTAAATCGTAGACAACCGTCTTCCATACAAAATTTCACCGTTTTTATGTTACTCTTATCTTGATCACGTGATTAAACTGGATTGAGCTTGGATCAGACATTTGATTTCAACCTGCAGTCCGGATTTTCGGAAATACACGACTTGCTCCTGATCACCGTCAATGTGAACTTCGAACCTAGTGACTTTTGTCCGATTGTCCGGATTGTTCTCTCCTCCAAGATGAAACATGCGTACATGTACGCGGTCAGGAATTCATGCATCATTTATTTGGAATATTTTCCATCTGGACATTCTCTGTCGCAAGACCAAATGATGAGATCGATCGTTACAAACGGTAAAAATGCTGAAGTTTAAATATTCACTCAAAATTGTACTCTCCAGTTCGACAGGTCACGCGTTCAAATGAGCTCACGTAATGCACACCTTAATGAAGGTTATCTGGCATACGACTAGTTTGCAGCGGTCAGATAATGTGTATCGCGAAACTACCGAGGATTTTAGTCTTCTGGCACTGATAGCCATCAGCTGCACTGACAAGTGTAAAAGTACACCTTTGCATCGTGGTCACCCAGGGTTTTCAGACAATGATTCTGGCCCAATAAGTCTCATCGTCCCTGTTCAATGAATGCGTGTCGCAACACGGCATCTTGTCCGGTTTTCATATGTCTGATGCCCAACTAACCAAACCAACATACGATAAATCTTATAACTGATAGGACCACGAAGCTATCTGTTCCGCATAGTTTTAACAACAACTGTACTTGCACCAATTCGGTGAGTTTTCCGTTTGCTATCTCAAGACACCTTCTACTCAAAACAAAAAAGAGGACCGAAGATAGTCGAATCGTTCGTACTTAGGCTACCCGCAGAGAATTCATCTACCAGTAGGGGTAGATTGCTACGCGCTAGCGGTCCGTGGCCGTGCAACTCAGTAACGGATAGGTGGAACATGATGCGATGAAGTTCAACAAAACCGCTCAGAGCCTGCCCGGCAGCGTAATGGTTAAGGCGTTCAACTCAGAATCGTTCATCCCGGGTTTGCGTGCCAGTTCGGGCGCGGTGGATATACACTGCTGATGATTGCTAACAAGTCGGATGAAACAGTTATACAGCGGTTCCATGGTTTCTTAATGGGGAGTTGAGCGATCATGTCACATAATGAATTATTTTAAGAAGTGTAAAAAAGGAAAGTATTTCGAATGCAATGACTACACTGACTGGAACAGTGGGTCGAAACTTTAGTCTTTCTAATTTAAAAACATTCTTTTAATACTGGAATGACAAAGTACTTCAATTTCGAGAAGTGGGTCACACTCAGCATGTGACTCCGAGGTGGGGAAGTTGACCGACGATGAAAGGGATCCGAACTCGCCACTTCCAAGTTGTTACGCTACGTAGATTGGCGGCTGATCACCTACTGTCACTAAAATTCTGGTTGACAGGGATCTCGTGGAGATCAGCCGACAATCTGATTTGACTTACACGAATCCATCTACTGGTTAATTTTCTATAGGATTTTATTACGTGACCGGCTTGCCTCCTGGACACATTATTCGACCAGTAATGACCAACGGAAGAGTATGCAGCGAAAATGGTTTACTGTGGACATGGGCAACCACGTCACTGTCCGAATCCAGATCCCCGTCAACAAGTGAAGTTTTAGGGTACAGAAAATTGCGCCTGACGTTTGAATTACGGAGAAAATTACCCGACCATATTCTACCAATAATACGAACAGAACGACATTCGAATAGCGAAATTACTCGCTCCTCGATCATGAAAAGCCACGGTCACCGAGACGTATACCAATACGCATCTAACTGCTGCTGTACACACGTAACAAATGACAAACAACTGAATGGAAATGCATAGGATTTCAGATGGACGTGAATTGATTGAAACAGAAACGACCAAATATTCACGTCTCACAAGAAGAACCAATTTGTTAGCAGGATTGGCCATCTGCACACATCACACAGAACGAATATTATCAAACTTGGCCAACTATCATCAACCACGTGATCGATTGGAATACAAAAAATCGTCGGGATGATATACTAGCAATCGTGATGTGCATTATCCGAGAATAGTAAATGACGTGACTGGATCGATTGAGAATTAGAAGAATTGATGTCAGCTGCAAAAATGTCAACCATGAGGCAGTTAAGAAGGGTGATAGGGAAGAAATACCATTTTCCTTGGGGTGGGGAGAGGACATTGCCATCAAAAAATCCACAAGTGGTCAGATGTTGGTAAGACGACATTCAAGCATTTATTTTTGATTCGCTTGAACTACTTTAGGCATTAATGAACGAATTATATTTGTAAGGAATTTCAAGAAGTAATACATTGGGATTATTATTGATGGATAATTCCTTCCATTTATGCCTGCAAGTAACGAATGGCAGGTGGATACCAACCTTCCATCGAAAATGGAAGTACTCAGGGAGATAGGTGTTCTGAGGAGATGTAAGGTAGCTGAACCAGATGGAATGCCCCCATCCTTCTTCAAGGATGGTGGCGAAGCGTTAAAATCTTAATTACCAAAACTCCTGGAATCAATCTGGGCAAGGGAAGGGATTGATAAGGATTGGTGCAAATTGATCATTGTATCGACTTGCGGGAAATGTGGTAAATCCCCATTTGAAAGTCCCAATGATTAGTTAGATATGTATTGCATCGAAAGTGCTCGTGGGCATTATCCTCTGCCGTTTATCTGATATTCGCGAAAGGCGTGAGCATGAAAACCAAGCCGGTTTCCGTCCTAGTCACGGTTGAATTGACTTAATTTTCACTTTTTGACAGGTGAGTGCATGTTTCGTGGGCCTGTGGTTTCTGTCTACAATCGGCAAATTCGTGCTTACGGCGGTCTTCCACCCGAGTTCACAACGAGAAGTGGTGTTCCTCAGGATTGCCCCCTTTCATCTTTTCTGTTTAACTTTGTCGTCGAGATGCTTTTGGGGATAGTCCTAACCTCTTACGAGTAAAGTGATATTGATATTTGCTCAGATAGGAAACTATTTGACTTAAAGTATGCGGACGATTTTGTGCTGCTGAAGGGAAACCGAAGTGAGTTTCAGGTTCTTATCGATCATCTAGGCGGTATTGTACCTGTGTTTCGGATGTTGAGTTTGGATGATAGTTCAACGTGATCAGCCGAAGATTGAGATAAAAATTTTGACAGCTCTAATTAGCGGACTGGCTCTTGTGGAAGCAATTGGACTACCGGGTTAGTGTCCACGAGATCATTAGAAACGAAGATCGGAGACAATAGATGTTATGGCTCAGTATCGCGATCGGTGACGTTCTTGCATTCAAACTCTTTGTTTTTCTCTATACTCCTTCAACCTACTGTTTTACAATCGATTTTTTACTGTACCCTGTCTTTTTTTCTGTTTGAGTGGATGATGTTAGGTGGCGACCACAACCAAAGCCCGTTGATAAGTGGTTACCGGTCGTCCAAATTTAACTTAACCCGCACAAAACATCAAATTACGTCAAGACGTCTTTCGTATTTTGCGCGCCTGAACTGTTCGCTCCACTTGGAAGGTAATCGGCGAAACTAATTCATTGACTAGAACCGGGATGGTCGAATGTATACTTACAGCAATAGTCACACAAAACTTGATCCTCATATAAATAACTCATATATCTGACCCCTTGTTCATGGAAGCTCACTGGTTTACCATTTGTCCAATAAGTGCAATGTTGCTCATTCGATTTAATTCGCTGAGTTCACTTTTGTTTGCTTAATAAGTATACTGTTTTTCCGTTCTGCATTCTACCGACAGTAATAGGTTTGATTTACAAAGTATGGCTTCATTCATTCGGAAAACTTCGATCGATACTTGAGTGACCGTATTTGGCTGGTGATGCACAACATTTTCGGCAATTCTCTATCTCGATGAAAGTGGATGATTCGCGTTTGCTTGAAAAAAGTTGCTTAACTTCGTGATGTTTACATCAACCATGCAATTCGTCTGTTTCAAATTACGACTTTGTAAATGTTTATGAAACCGTTTCTAAGTTTCTCCAGGCCTTCTGAACGAACAATCCATTGTAGACAAATTCAAGGTCATCCAAAATGTTTCCGGTTCAATCAGAGATGCGTGACTTTCGTTGGGACCGCATTCACTCTGACTCGATTAATAAGAATTACTCTATTAGTCTTTTTTCGCGGCTATCGAGGGAATTTCATCCGTTACCGATAATTCCAAAACAAAAAAATATATCGATCTATCGCACTGGTAATTTCCTACATCCACGCATAACTTTGAAATGGTTCTGTCTGTTCACCCGTGAATTCTGGGTCTATAGTTTTCATTTAAAACAGTTATTTTTCCTTTCGGCGCGTGATCGAAAAGGTAAGCCGCCGGAAAATAACGAGAATCCGCTTAGCAACTTGTGAACAAAGCTGATTTATCATTCATTTCTTAAAGATACGATAAATAAACTCTGGACGAGTAAGAGTCGATCCGCCTCATATCAAGGCACCATTGATAAACATCGTGGAATGGTGCACAAAACTGATGAAATGCCTTGTTCATTCTAGAGACTAATCGTCTACCTCTTCCTTGTTTCGTTTACACAGCGATGTCATTTGGCAAATGAGCCTTTAGCCAATCGGGCATCAGGATGGTCCAGACGATGATTACACCATCACTTTGACAAGATGATCACGTGACGGCAATCGCATTCGTGACTCAACCAGCCACGCTAATTGTACTTTTCCAAATCACTCTTAGGCAAGACCGTGAAACCTGTCCAGAAAGACATTCCTGGTCTGCTTTGGGAATTGCTTGTTTGAAAAGCGCTAACGGATTGACTAACCAAAGCACTTAATCATTCACTACTCCTCCCTTCCTGTCTAACTTCATCTCTGTCTCTATCTCTCATTTTTGTTTGACGAGATTATGATGATCTGAGGCTGATCTGCTCACTTAGGAGCCCATAACGATATACTTTTTTGACGATAAGGCTTCCTTTATCCACGACTGTGGATTTCCCTGTGCGGTTGTTCTGACTCGTTTGGGTCACTGTTACTGAGCATCTTCGTCATCCACTTTGATAGTATAATATTTGAAACCATGGGTATCCTTTACCCAGTTAGGAATAGCGGAGAAAGAAGACCAATACTCTTTTCAATCGCCTACGTAAAACAATTTGTGAATCGTATATTATACTCAGTTGTAAACTGCTGTGAACGGGCATGGAGGTTAAGTTCACTACAACAACACATGACGTCATCCCCGTGGAAAACGCAAAGTCTGTGTTAATAGCGTTCGCATACAAAGAGCTGGCTTAGGCAATCGGATTAGCATTGCTTCACTGAAGGCTAGAATCTTTCTATCAGTATTATGTAATGGGGGTTTCAAACACCAAATGGGATCAATTGTGAATGATATAAAGTTAATAACACAGCGTTGTTGGTAGATGTAATGCGCCAAAGCAAGTTTTACAATTAAATTTGATTGTAAAACTTGCCTCGAGGAATGCCACCCACGGTAGTCCAAATGCTGGCGCATCACATCTACCAACAACGCTGTGTTATTTATATGATATTATTCACAATTAAAAACAATTTTCTTATACACTTCTTAGATCATTTGGTCCTGATATGAAATGGGGTCAACTGTGTGTTTGGTGTTTGTCAGATATTTCGCTGGTGATCAGATTTATGCCCATTCGCTACAGTTTGTAAATGAATATTATATAGATCACAAATTGTTTTACGTAAGCTGTTGAAAAGAGTCGTAGGAAATGTTGACATCCCACATTAGTGGTCTTCTTTCTCTACTAGTCAATCGTAATATTTTTCAAAAAGCAGACTCCCTGTCTCAGATAATGAACACAATAATGAATGAAATACCTTCTGGAAACTAAAGTGATTTTTTTTAAAGAGAAGAATGATTCGCGGTTTTCGAGCTGTCACTTACTAGGCTGTCTAAATCCTCTTTGAGTGAAGTGATCCCACTTATTCGTTCACATGACCAGCTTATAGGATGAGCCGACTTGCAAATCAAGTGAGACTGTTCGGTTTAGCTACTTCACTAAAACTAGCCAAACATAATCGCGGCTAGTATCGAACGGGAAAAGCGAAGAGTCCGCGATTGCCGTTGACCCGAAAGGTATTCTCCCAGTGATGACCCTGTCTAGTTGGTGCAAGCATCAACGGCATTTAAATAAACCCTAACGAGATTTCTATTTGCTGGAATTAAGCGTATCTTCTATAGTCGGTTATTCCCGTGTACTGCTGTTTCACGTATCAGTATCCCAGCCAGCTACTACGAAGTCATTTTGAGAAATCACTCTAAATGTAGTGCTTGTGTGTGTGTGTGTGTGTGTGGCAAGATGTGTTCGGTTGGAACGTATGGGTAAAGTCGGTATTTGACTATGCCGGCTCGAAGACCCAGCTTGTCCAAAATCACTGAAAGGATGTGCGCTTAAGTTTCATTTTTAATGCTGTTTGTTGTCAACACACCTTCTTAATTAGTTCCACAATGATGTCTTTGCGTTGTGCCTTGGTGACTATCCGCGAAAAACAAAAGCGACATTCGCGTTGTCAGAATGTTCTGTTTTTACTGCCCTCCGCGTAAACATCCGCATTCATTCGGTAGTTAAGCGGGAATGCACATTTCTGATCAGAATTCGTGCTGGTTTAATCGGAGGGAGATGGCGCGGACAAAGGCCGAATGATGCTGCAGACTGAACGAAGGATCAGTTACCTTATATATATATACACACGCACAAGTGTACATATACACAAACACACCGTTCGCCCACTACCACACACACTGCAAACGAATTGTCCCCGCTTCATGGCCCGTTGGCTCGATCGGTCTGCGCTTATCAATCGCTAACGTTGGATGCCTATAGACGTGCGCTTATTCATTCAGTAGATGACGTGCTCTGTGAACCGTAGAGGGTTCATAACACCGGATATCGGTTGCAATGTCTGAACTGGCCGAATTGGACCTGAAAGCCCTAAATTAACATCTAGGATTCATAGCGTGACCTTTGTGTGATATATTTTCGGGCATCATGGCAAGTCACCTACGCTTGTGGTCAGCAAGTTAGACGATTTCCGTCAGTTCGTTGGGAAGACGATATCGTGGAAAATTGGAACTAGGCTGGTCCAGATTGACATTTTCCCTACCGGGTGGAACCGCAAAACGAAGCCGCATTTACGAGAAGTGGAGTGTGCCTCTAGAGACGCCGACGGTGGCCAAACGGATAAGGTCGTGGCGTTTGGAAGTGAAGGTCGCGAGTTCGATTCCTCCCACCACCGGTCAACTTCCCCGACTGCTAGACCTCTGCTAGCCGCGGCCCCCTTCCTGAAAATTGATGTACATTGTTATTTCATTAATAAAGGAAGTAAAAGATAAGAGATAAAAAAGGTAAAAAGAGTGGAGCACAGTGACGAAACTCCATTCGGTGAGAATGGAACACGATTTGAGCCACTCGTCTGGACATGTATGGCGGGATTTGTGAGAACTAGGTAGAATGCTCGATTGCCTAATTTTCTGCGGTGGATCAGTAATGACTGAGCGGCGCACTTACAAATGAAGAAAAGTAGAAATCTAGTTCAAATATCGAAATCTTCGTGCGTTGTCCACCTCGCGATACGTGCACACACATACAGAAGATCGGTGGAAGCCCATAACCGTGCGAAAACACTGGCGATCCCACAAAACTTACATTGTATCTCATTTGTTTATGGCTAAGATCTCTGCGTATGAATGTTGCGAATTATCCGGTCCATAGCCCAGAACAAGATAAACTTGAACACGCACGCACGGTTTACTGACAAAAGTGACTTGCGTGCGAATGTCGTGACATTTACAAGTTACAGTATCTGAACTCATTTGTAATACTCATAAACTTTGGTCAACATCTTTTTGAGGTTGGTTCAAAACGTGGCAAAAGATGGATGAATGGAAGAATCAAGGTTGATGCCTTTTCATTAATCGTATGTACTTGAAGTCGGTATGTGGAATCCGGCCAAACTTAATAACGAGCGGTAATGAATTATCCAGCGGCTTTAGACGGACCTCAACCCAAGCAACGCAAAAGGAGACAACGAGAAGACAGCAACAGTTGAGAAACAATTTCCGGCTGGGCTTCAGGTAGATTTGATGTCACGTTTCTGTTTGCTCTCGAGAGTGATTACGAACCGAACTTCTTCATTCCACTGTGTGGCCAAAGTTACAGTTTAAAAAATCGAAGTAAAAACCTACTCATGGAGGTTCATAGTTATCGTATCAGTGAGCCAATTGCTATCTCAGTCTTGGCAACAGTTTGTTTCTTCTAGTCGTATTTCGCGCTCAGCAGACATGTTTCCTTTATCGGTTATTAATTACAGTTATCAGTGGAAACATTGTCTGATTGGTCTGGTTTTAAGTTTCCCAATCGGTGTGCCGAATTGCTTTTCACGTATATCTGAATACTGAAAGATGGAAGCCTACGCAGCCGTTGGTTTGTCCTTGGGCGCCCCGATCAAACCATGTGAGTCGGTCGCTTGTCTGCCAGATGTTATCAGTTTGAAAATGCAAGATTTCTGGCTGAAAGTGAAATTTGGCGTGTAAAAATAAGCACGAATTCCACGTGATCATACCTCTGAGGTAGGGGGGGAAGGGATGGATTGGCTTCTCACGCAGTCGAGAGGAGCAGACATTTTCTTCAAAATAACCACTTATTTTGTGCTATTGGAATAGGGTGTGAAATAATCAATCTTCATTTGTAGAGTTATCCGTAGGTATTGTATTGCATTGTATTGTTTGGACTTTTGCCTACATAGGTATCTGCATTTCAGTCAAGCGGATGGGTTCGCCACTTGATCAGAATACTGATTTGGGGAAAAAGAGTATCGAATAGTAAATATTTGCAATTCACGAGAGGTTGTGTACAAGATCGGTCATGATCTGTTCTCGATTAATGAGATTTCGGACTAAGTGGGGAACAGGCGAATTCCTGTAGCTATTTGTGGAAAGGGCTTAGAACAGAAGGTAGAACGTCTCCTGGTAGGATATTCTTTTAAGATTTTTTTACACAATAGGAAATGTGAGAGGACCATCTTAAGTTCTGATCAACGGTAATTCATAAGTACAAAATCTACCCTAGTTAGTGGTTCTCTGTTATTAAGAGAAGGGTCAGCCGGGTAAGCAAACCGAGAAGAAGTAAACAAACCTTCGATACATTTTGACAAATTAAGATTTAAGCCTCAGCGAAGAGAAAAATCATGAGAGACAAGTTGACGGAAAAATTCAGGAAATCTTCAGTTCCAGATACAGACTGACAGACTGCACAGTCATCCGCATATTTCTGTAATTGGCCAAGAGAATTAGCATGTAGGTCGCTGATGTATGCTGAAGACAAATAAAAAGAAAGGACTCCAGAATTATCTACCAACTGGGTAAATTTGTTTCTTCCCAGTCTTGTGCACTGAGTTCTGTTGGTGAAATAGTCTGAAATCCATGCCAAGAGGCTTTTGGGACACGAAGTGTTCGAGATTGCGAACAAGTAAAGACCGCGGAAGAGAGTAGAATGCAGAGAAAAAATCTTAGAAAACACACCGGACAGTTTTGCAGATGCATCCAAAAATTTGACGATGTTATGAACCAGGGAAACCACATCATTCATCGTGAACCTGTTTGGTTCGTACTTGAATTGGTGGTCCTTAATGACAAAATAAGCATGTTGCGTAATGCTGAGACACGCACGAAGTATCGTCGTTCCCGTGCTTTCCCAGTCACTTTAGTACTTTATCCACTCTTTCAAACGTCGAATCTATGAAGGCGTCAAAGAGGGGATTTCATCTACATAATTTCCCTTTGCGATAGTCAATTGTGAACCTAAGATTTTCTAACACGCTGAATTCCAGGCAGGTAGGAACGAATAGCAAAAAAGTTCACCTTGAAACTCCCCGTGGTCTCAGGTGCTTAATGGTGGTTCAGTGATAATGGCCAGGGCTTTTCTGCAGAAACTTAATGAATGCTGAATGCGACTCGACGCGGTGCACTACTTCCCTCGATAGTCAGTTTTACAACAGTTTTTAAGATGACAGTGGGAAATAATTTTCATGTGATCCACGCCCCAGTTGGAGCGCCTTCAATACAATTTCATTGGTGTGACTGTATACATTTGTTCTCAACCAAAAACACCAAACAAGAAGGATGTTGAAAATACGTTGTTGATCTAATACACTTCAACGAAGGAGTTCCCCTTAAAAATAACATTTTTAAGCATTCCTTTGCCGAGCACTCATCAACGGAACAAACTAGCAACCAAAATCATTTCCCTACAGATTCAAATTCTTGAATAAATTGAGCGTCTGTGATTCGTGTTAAATGTTGCATTTGTTATTTATGTACACCATCACTGCGCATTTTATCATTCATATAATCAAATGGTCTGTAAAGAGCAAATATGTTCGGTTAGGTTTCTAATGACAACAGGAACAATACCATCTCCGTCTCTTAATTTGGTAGGTTTTCGCTTCCAAAATATGATCCTGCTTCAGTTTCTCCAAAAATGTAATAAAAGCCATAGTTTTGCTCATTTCAATACAAGTTGAACAAAATGCAAATAAAAACCTTGAAGTTAATATGATTGTAATCTGATTCTTGTCTCCTGCATTGAAGTAACATGAAAAATTTTGGTTGTTGCCTGACTGCTGCAATGCTACGGCGACCACATGGTGCCCACCCCATGACATTGAGTTCAGTGCTCACAATCATTCAGACCGAAATTTTTCCGCACTGGAAACTGTACTATCTGTCAATAATATCAAACAACAAAATTTAATTAACATGAAATTTCACAGTTTTCGGAAAGGTGACTCAGAATTGTTTACTCTGAAGCAATAATGAGCAAAAGATGATTTCCACCGAATAAATGACTTAGCCGGTGTCATTAAAACGCAAAATAAATAACCTCTCCAGTTCCACGAAGTTACACTTCTACTTAGGCCCTCGTTTCCTTGAACTCAGAACATTACATCAGTTATTAAAGTTGCCACTATTCATTCGTTCCTGGTTGGACCCAGACTAACTATCCGTAAGCGGCGACTATGCGGAATTTTATGTTTTTCATTGATTTCCTTGTGCAAAATCAGAAAGAAAACTGGAAGGGACGGGTTAAAAGCGGTTAAATTTTGTCAATTGATTTTTTACTAGGTCTGCGCATAAATCCATTGTACAAGTTCCGGATTAACAGACATACCATATTTTCGTCATTCTACTACACATCACATCTTGCACTACGTTTCGTAGATCGCAGGGAGGTGGGCTGGGATAAGACGAAGCTAAAAACAATTTGCAGACCTTTTTGGTGTTCATGTAAGAAAGAAAATATATTACTACTGAACTATTACACATTAGTTGTTAAGTTTGTTTTCTTTCAACATGCATAAATCGAACTTTGCGTGAACGTTTTCTCCGTGGTAGACTAGACCTAGACAAGACTCATTCATCGATTAGTTCACCCAGGTTGATTATATAACACAACTACTATGGATACATGGATAAATTCCGGTGCATTTGGGAAGACAAAGACGGGGATGGATTTGTTCACACGTGGGTGGCACGGCGGGCTACTGTCATTGTTGTATTTTGTACACGAATATGTTTGTGATATCTGTGTGTGCGTCTGCATGTTTGTATTTGTGTGTGCGGACTTCATTAAAAGTTGTGAAGGTAGACTGGTATGCCCGGTTTGTTAACGCATGCAAATAGACGCCACAGAAAAAATGACGAACTTCGCGCGCGCGTACACACACAAGAATAAAAGAACAAAACCGTTGATTGTCGTCGATGCATTCAGCTTGTTGCACATTGTTTCATCGTTGCCGCTGAACTACTCGAATGATCTTGTACACGACTGGGATTGAACAGCCATTCTTATTAATGATTGTTTTTCGAAATATTTGAAGCAATAAATCTGAGTTGAGCGATGATATCGCATGGCGAATAATTTCATGAAAACATTCAATTTTCTGCTACCAGCACGTACCACGTAGCCAAGCTCTATAGGTCATGCCCAAAGCGGTCGTCGTATTTAGGCCACCTAAAGAGAAGTGATCGCGAACGAGTATGGGTGGATTGGTGTGCGCTAGCGGTCCGTGGCCGTGCAACTCAGTAACGGATAGGTGGAACATGATGCGATGAAGTTCAACAAAACCGCTCAGAGCCTGCCCGGCAGCGTAATGGTTAAGGCGTTCAACTCAGAATCGTTCATCCCGGGTTTGCGTGCCAGTTCGGGCGCGGTGGATATACACTGCTGATAATTGCTGACAAGTCGGATGAAACAGTTATACAGCGGTTCCATGGTTTCTTAATGGGGAGTTGAGCGATCATATCACATGGTGAACTACTACATGAAAACATTCAATCTCCTACTAACACGCGTCATTCGATATGGTTTAACGGATTTGGGAAGTATTGAGTTAATCCATGTGTGAACGCACGCACGGGTGCAACCCATTCGATTAAGTATGGTGAATGTCCAATCAATCGAGGAAGTAAGCCACACCGAACAGTGGCAGAATATTTTCTTCTCAGGATCACACAAGTTATAGGACCAAATTACTTAAGGACTTGTCTATCACCGTGGAGAACAAATAGCGATTTGATTTCATGGTAGGATTCCTCCTATACTCCCGTCAAACTGGGAACATCGTCTGTCGAAGATTAAACACACTCCAGCTTTTTATTGTGAATGGTATAATGTTAATAACACAGCTTTGTTGGTAGATGTAATGCGTCATCGTTTCGACTACCGTGGGTAGTCTTTCTCAAGACCAAATTATATCATTCACAATGAAAAAACCAATACATGGCGCGTCGATTTTTCGATACATTCCTTACGTCATTCGGTCCTGATATTTACAAACTCGTTAACAATCGGACTGCTCTGGGAAAAAGCATGCTGACTGGATCAGTCACCACACTGCCGTAAATGTTGTACTATATTATATCAAGCATATATATATGTGATGTTAGGAATTTATCCAGCAGTGGCGTGTTTTCAACTCCAAGTGATTCGAACAAAGGCGCAGATTCAACTCACATTTGATTACCGCGTGTGCACAACGTGCCAAGATGCTAGGCCACGCTGGATAGCTTTCGGACATTTCATTTAAGGACCACTGGTTACCAGCACAGTGAGCTCTTCACAGGTTGACTGTCGGAAATCGACCTCTTCATGAATCAACCGGTGTCTAGTAGCTAGAATCCATATCAAATTACAACACTCTGGTGAATGGTCGACAGAATGGTGCAACACGACCTGATTTTCGAACTTTATCCTAATAACGATTTGGACGTGATTCTAGGTGAGTGAGTAAGAATACGGTTTACTGGATTTTTGTAATCAGCCTATGGATAGACAACACTTACTTTTCGGTCACCGCTGGGAGCTATGTTAAATATGACAGCGATAATCGTACACATGAATCATCGACCCATTCAATTGGATCTTCATCCAGCCGATTGACTGATCGAAGGCAAATTTCTTCCTTGTTATCCGGTCTATAGCACATGAATATACGTCCGGCCCAAGCCACTCACTCCCACCCCCACATCCCAGATACTTCAGAGTAATCGGGGATCTAGCAGAATACAGGCTCATTACTGTTTGTTCATCGGGCACAGAAATGACCAAACGTTTCTCACATTTGACTTGCAAACCTACCTTTCTATAGTGATCTATAAGACTGCCTATGGTAAAGTACATAAACGGCGTCTTCACCCTGATGGTGCTCAGACAAATAGTAGAGGTAATAAGTTTTCGAAATCCAACTCGCCTAAAATGGATCAGCGGTTCAAGGCTGGTAACAGCGGATCTTGGCACACTGTACCACTACTGTTTCCGGTACTCTAAACACTTTCTGGAGTTAAGACAGCGTCGGAAATGAACGCTCAAATGATGAAACATTGCTCGTACCACTTACGTATTGTGATAGGTCCGAACAGAATTCCGGACATCCAGACAACATCAGCGACCGAGAGCCCCATCGATAGATCCCGCCAAAAAAAAAAACGGTGGATTTGATTCACATAATTTCGGACTAGAACAGTATCACGCCGGGATGGATCGGTGGATCCAGAGTATAGTCTGAGTATAACCTATCACTTTACTGTCTGGACAATTCTTGCTGGTCTAAAAATTGAAACTTCCTGAAGGTAAAGAAATGTTATCGTCTATGGTTTTGATGCTAGAAGGACATGCATCATCTAGATGTAAACCACAATCTATTCACCATAACAGTCTTGTGCTGCTCCTTTTCAGCCATCCCCATGCTTATACCTTTCGTTGCTCCCACCCCAATCATCATTTGCCAACATTCTTTTATCTGCCTGTGAGTTGGCTAGTGACGCGAACAAAAGGTATGAACAATAATATCGATATCAGTGCGCTACTCACTACACATTTGTATGCCACACGTAGTGGCTCCGGACCAGTCTGTGTGCCTTCTCAAGGCCAATTCGACGAGTATACTGGTATATCCGGATCTCAAAATGTTCAGAATTTTGGCGTATCTCCAATGCATCCCCGTAATAATGATGAAAATCAGCAACAACTGATCGGACATTTCGGCTGCCATGTTTGTTTTCAAAACAACTGAATAAAGAACCTGAGGAAAATCTTTTTAAACGGTCTTGAACACTGGCTTATTTGAAAGTCCCAAGGACTATTATGAGGCTCACGGAAATTCCCTAAAAACCGTCCGATTAACAAGTGTCTTTGTGGATTTGGTTGAAACGGTATGTTGCAATCTCGACCGCTGTCGTCCGAGTGCATTTCGATAGTGGCCCGAGTTCGTATTTGTTAGGTAATCGGAAAGGACTAGAGTGATTTGTGATCGAAATCCTAGTCAAATGATCTGCTGATGTTGTCACTTGTAAACTGTAACACTCTGATCGAACTGGATGGAATCGAATTCAATTGAAAATGTTTCGAGTTATCGCACCTACTTTTTTCTGTAAGACGTTTCCGTAGGAATAAATCAAAAAAACGTGAACAAATCGACTGGTTTGCTGTAGGCTGTCATCGCACAGTGCATCCACATCCTTTTCACAGGGTTACCAAATGGGAAATTTGATCGGCGGTGGAACAATTCGAACTCGTTATCTTTAGTTTGAGACCTCACGACATTCATTTCAGTTAAGTTCAATTTGCACACAAATGAATTGAGTGAAATGACTAAAAGGGTGTCCAGATTGATGTGGTGTTTGTGAGTTTCCTTGGCTTCAAGCACTGTGCGTAGTTGAAATTTCCTGGTTTTCTGAAAGGCAGAGTTTTTGGACGTTGAGCGCTTGTTCATTGTTAGAAAAAAGACCGATAATAGGGGACACACGTGCATAAATATAATTTTTTCTGTTCTGTCATCTGATATTTAGTTGAATACGAACTATATAAAAGGCATACTACCGGTCCTTAAGGCGAATACGAAGGGAATCAACAATGAGTGTTAAGGTCAGCTGACTGTTTTCATGTGGTCTCGGAAATCGGGTTTACAAAGTGCATTCTTAAAAGAAAATGGTATTAATTTTAGCGTTTCCTTCTGCCCTTTTTTCATAGTCCTACTCTCCAGGTACTAAGTGAAGTCATGAGACTGAAAAAAACTAACATAAGTGTGCTTGTTTGTCCATAAAGTAGAACAGGGAAGGAATAACAAAATATGAAACGATAACACAACATTATCAGCTGTTTGCTTACCCGAAGTTTCAGAACAAAACACAAAATCTAGTGTTGATTGCGTAATCTCTTGCTTTTTGTTTTGCTCAGACATGAAATGATCTTGGATCTTGGATCCCTGGAGTTGCATACCTCCTTTGTTTGCTTGTGTTTCCTCTATCTGCTTTGACAATTATAAATTCCTTCCGAACGGACTGGCCTCATCCGGTTCAATAATATTGTGTACATTTAGGAGTAATGTGTTAATAATCAACCGTGTTACTGTGGTGAGCCTATGTTCAAGTCACATAACACTATCCGGTGCAGCCTCAAGGTAGTCTGCATATACAACCGATCGACGGGAACCGTGGCAACAGGTAAACGCGAAATTCATACATACCACGAATTCCACTGGACCGAAATTGTCCAGCGTTTAAATGTAATTTCTAACTAAAATCCGAAAGCGTTTTACAGCTGCCATCTTCACTTGCTTAGTCTGAATTGGAGTCAATCCAGTACCCATTGGTTAGCCGCACTTGTACGTTACTACGACTGACTGAATTCCGTATTACGATTTCAAATAAAACGTTACAATTAGACAGATCCAGACTGTGAAGTGTTGGTGTAATCTCTATTTCCGCAAAGTATTGCAAATGTGTGGGCGCATCAAGATGTAACGCACTAGGTGTCAGGGCACCGTGCCTTGCAGATCTGTGTGTGTGTGTCCAGCAGCAAATTTCGGATCTACCACAGCCTTATGACATTGAATCACTTTCGGAGGTCTCTTGTAACTAGCACGCCTTAAGTTGGACTATTTCTTTTTAATTTCGACTACTTATGACATAAGCACGAAATAATGTGAGATAAGGTAACTTGATGGCGAGGAGGATTTTAGGTGGATGAGTGTAGTAATCTCTATTGTCCGATTACGGAAAAACATATGCGAAACGTGCAAGAATACACACTCAGTAAAATAATTTTACAAATTATTTTTATGATCTCTATCCGATACTTCAGGGATTCAGGTATGTAAAATTCAAATAAGCGCGAAATTCTCCGATTTCGTTGGTGATTGGTCTGTTAATCCTGAACTATTTTTTGTTATTGACGATCTCATTTCGTCTCTGTCCAAAGTCATTCCATTGATCAGCGTAGATATTTTAAGCAAAACAAATATATTTATTGTTTGGCCAGGAGTAGTCCAGCGGATTAGGTCGTGGCATTCGAACTTGAGGTTCGCGAGCTCGAATCCTCGCAACGCCGGTCAGCTTTCTTACTCAGAGGCCCTCTGTTGGCCGCAGTCCCTTCTTGAAAATGACGCTCACTTTAATAATAAAGTAAATAAAGATAAGAGATAAACAACACAATTCGGTGAATTGGGTGTCCTATTTGGAAGCTCAACGTTAAAGCGTGATGGTGACGTCATTCTAGAGGAGTGCAGCTCTTGGCATTCCAAAGGGCATGGAAGTCGTCTCTATCCAAAATTTGCTGGTATCCTTCACGCTGGCCTAAATGCAGTGATCACTGCCAAGATATCAAAAGCCTAGCCGAGGCGATAATATTTAACCACGGTAGCAAGTTCTCGCTTTCTTTTGAACTGGCACTTCTGGATATGACCAGTTTTGTGATACATCTCGGTGATTCCAGGTGGTAACCTATTGTATGGCACAAAACTGTACAGTATTTTACTGTTTTACATCCTCACACAGGTTGCAAAAGTGCACTTTCGTCCAGTGTTGGTGAACTGGCGAGAAGTCCCCTTTGGACTCAAATTCCCGCGTGGAAATTCGTTACCAATTATGCACTTACCATACATATATGACCTGACGTACGTATTATCAGCTATTGTATAGGCCCCCCATTGTCTGCACGCGAGTGTTTTTCCCTTTTTGTCACTATCGTCGCATGTCATGATCATGCGCACTGTATGTCTTGACACTGTCCAAGAAATGAGATATCACTATTATTATCACTAACGTAAATTTAAATAACCAAAAATCTACAATTGACCTAACTGTCAAAAGTTTCCGACCGGGGCGGAATTCGAACCCACACGTGAACGCAACTCGTGCAAGGATGCAACTCACGCATGAGCGCAACCAACACACTTGCACCGCGTGTGCTCTTTCACCTGAGCTGAAAGACCATGCCGCACGGTGTCCGGACATTTCATTTAAAAATCAACAGGTACCGGCTCAAGTTAAGTAACTACATGGTATCGACCACAGTAAGTTTATCACAATTTTACCGTCAGAAGATTTTGCTAGGAATCAACCGGAATTCACTAGTTATAAATCATGATGACCATTAGTTAAAAAATCCAATTTGTCAAATGATTTCAAAATGATTTGGCATGCTACGTCAACGTTCAACTTGCAATTGGCAGATTTCGACAAACGTTGGTTCAATTCCGCATTTGTCAAAAGCTGCCAAGCCACACTTTCTGGGCAAAAAACTTGAAGGGAGACTTCTCACTTAGATAGAAGCAAACTTATAGTAAGATGATGAACGGACCGTAAACGGGCTAATTCACGTGGTTTCCTGATTTTCACTGTCGTCTTTAGTGCGATTCCGTGACTGAACGAGCATCGTCAGTGATACGCAAAAGACGGCTGGTGAAAGACAAACTCAATCATCGTCTTTTCTCTTCAATCAGTGTGGGGTGGAATTTCACAAAATTTTTGTTACAGATCTTATTTGAACGCTCTTATTATTCATTTCTCAGGGTAATTCAGGTAACGATAAAGTGGCAATGCTTTCGCTGCAGATTGCAATCATTCTCGTCTGTGCAATTAAATCCAAGAAACAAAGTAACACCAGGAAAATGTAAGATGTTTGCTGAAGAAAAACAAGTTTCTAGCTACTTCCTCAGTTTTTCTGTTCCTAGAATTGACTGTTCTGGAGGATGGAGATAAATGTCAGGTCTAACAGAATTGAGTTATCATTCAAACAAGCAAAAACACACAAGTGCAAAGGAATCAGCCGAGAATGACTGGTAATTATTCGATCTACAGTTGTATTTCCTTTGTTCTGGATATGACAAAGATCTCCTGGACCAAAAGTGGGTAAGAATCAACTATCGCGCATGGGCGAAATTGTTTCTTTTCACAAAAAGGCTATCAGTTATCGGCCCACGGCACGATAACTGTTGGTAGTTAAGATGTGGTGATTAAAAAAACAAGTTTGTCACGCTGACATCCTTCAGCGGATGGGTTAGAAAAATCGGGACTTTGAGTAGACTCTCAACGGCCTTGCAGCTGGACAGAACCAGGATACGAATAACCTGTTGCTGTGGCGCAAGATTCAATGGCATTTGTCCCTGTCGTTTATCATACACTGTCAATACGCACTATGACATTGGAGATCATGGAAACCCGGTCCAACTGTTTCCTACGGGTTGTTGGAATTCAGCACGAATGTACATCCACCGTGACCGAAGTGAGATGCGAATCTGGGACGAACGGTTGTGAGTCGAACGTCCAAACCATTACGCCGACCGGTCTGGGTGGTAACACTGCATGGTGAATGACGGAAATTGGTATTAGACTTCCAACAGCTACAAACTGTCGAACAGCAAAGTTCTGTAAATATTACGTACAGTGCCAACGATTCCTACAGATAAGTTCGCCGTCGTCTGGGCCCTTTCATCCAATACGCAAAAGTTTGGGGCCTTCAAAATTCAGCAATGGATACGAGTGCTACATCACCTATTGCTTGTTGTGAACCCACCCCTGGGATGCACAAAAACCTGTTCATTGAGCAGGTCGTTTACTGAGAGAATGAACACACTTTACATGCATCGAGCGATAGTGATCGATAGGCATAAAGCAGCAGAGCTAATTGGCGTTTGTCACGTGACAAGAAGTTGGACAGTTTGTCCGCGTAAGCAGTATGCGTGTGTCGGTGTGAGGACGTGCATGTGCGATGTGTGTATCTATCTGTGTGTGCACATGCAGGCAGTGTGCTTGACAGTCCTTTTGGAGTTGTTGTTCGGTAGACCGCGGAGAACCGGCCCGACTAACCTCATTACCAATGCATACTACTCACAACCGGCTGTCCCGAGATTAGCGTGCCAGTTCGCAGAAGATTGATACTGCCCATTGATGAGTTCTAACAAGGATGAGGGAGCTGCAGAGTAGTGAATCTGTGATTCTCAGTGGCAAGTTGGTTGCTTGAAATGCATGATAATTCATTTAGAACAAATTAACTTAAAATGAACCGCACCTATCTGTTGACTACTTTGAGTCTAATAGCTCAAAGCACATTCGTCCAGTTTTGCACTGGGAATTTTCAAGTCCACCAAATCGAACAAGTCACTGGCCATGAACGTGCCCAGTACTCGATTAAAATATACGAACCCCGGTCACGTTCGCTGTACATACTGGTTCTGGTATTCTTAAAAAGCAAGCAGGGATTGAATGACGGAATGCATTGCAGGACAAATTTGTACCCTGGAGTGGTTGTTAGGGCCGAAAACAAGCCTAGAGGAGGGGTTTACTGAGTAATTCAATCCATTATGAAATTCTTCCTAATATATTGTGATGTAATGACATAAGTACGAATCACTGAAAACGAGGTTGCTCGCCAACTTGTGTTTTCCCAATGTGTTCAGTGGAAATTCTCAAGCAATTGACTGAACTGTTTAGTTCGAGGCTATCGGACGAGCACCATCGTCGTAAAAGCTCCCGGGATCCCAACAGCACATGCTTCATGTGAATAAGCTGGCTACTTCAGATTCTTACTTCCGAGGTGTTGAAAAAAACGATTTTCCAATAAAGAAGGAGGTATGAACAATATTTTACTTATAAACTGAGTAAGTTTTGGGACGAGCGATGAATTAAGAGAGCGATGCCTTACAATGAATGTTCTTGCCTTGTGTTCGAACTCTGGTACAATATCACTGCTAATAGTGTCCAAAATATTGTCTGATAATGTCACATTCTGGAATGGGTAATCTTGCAATCCATTCCTCATACTCCATAAGCTGTTGGCTATCGGTGCGTGGGTCAAACACCATGCAGTGGTCATTTTGAAGGATCAAGCTAGACCAAAATGCGGGAATATGGTGCTAACTTACTCTGCAGGTATTCAAGAATTCCAATGGCACATCAATCAAGGGATGGGGAAACAACCAACCTCCAGAAGAAATGAACCGATGCTGACCAAATCCTATCAAAATTGTCCACCTAAGCACTAATTTCTTCACAGTGTTTGTTCAGTAGAATTTGTACTATGTGGTATTACATTGTAATGTATTGCATCATACGGACTTTTGCGTGCATAACTGTGGCATTTCCGTCAAAAACCAGTTATATTTTTAGACAGCAAAACTCCAAAGAAATGTGTCGGCGAAGGGCGACCATAGTGGGGGCTAATTTTCACACGAAAAAATGATGGGGCGATTGTGATGCGGTAGGGTAGCGCGGCCTTCCGAAGGACGCACGTTTTCAGTAACTGGGCTGGCCAATTTGTTGTTGTTCACCTTCAGTAACTACCATAAAGTACACAGTTTTGTTTTGAAAGGGTTCATTTTTTGTGTGCTTCTCCGCACACTGCCCAGACTCGGTCTTGTTGAGGAACACAGGAGCAGGAGCACGCAGAAAAATGACACCGGACTTGCGCCGCTGTCATGCATTGCATAAACTGTGCGGCGTGTCTTTTACTTCAGAGCATCTGGCGAGAATTTGGACGGTTTCCCCAAAAAACACTAGGCACCTGTCTACTTCCACTTTTTATCCGTGTGTTCAATTGGGAAGTCATTTGCTGCACGTTGGCATTTGTTGGTGTCCTGCCAACGTATGTGCATTCCAGTTGTTTATCATCCGTTTTGGTTCACGTTTCAGAACACCCACTCTGGTTATCCTACTTTTGATGCAAAAAACGGATTGTTTCGTTCCGGAGAATACTGACTATGACAAATCCCTGTGTTGGAACACCACTTGTGCCGGCAACCACGCAGACGGTACAAAAACGTCTTCTCCCAAATAGGCATGTCAGATATTCATAATCGTTTATTCGTTCTCCTGAGGTTGCGTGACAAAATAAGAGGAATGAGAATGTTCCCTGGCACTTCAGCCAGGGTTCAATGAAAACCTGAATCTGATACTAAGTTTGGCACGGAATGTCCTAAAACAAATAGGACGATTTGCATGGCTGCCAACTTCTAACAAATCCCATTATCGGCCTTGCATTTTTGCTTGCTTATGCAGGTTATTACCCGGCGAAATAACCAACTCCTTGATTGATCTAGTGAGTGAATGCATACATAGACATTCGATTCATTGATCGTTTGGTTCGATGAATTAGAAATGAAAATATATTTGCTCAGTTAACCGACTAAATCAATGGCTGGATAATTTGTTGTTTATTCCCTCTTTCTTGGATAATTTCATGATTACTTAACTAAATGCTTAATTGACTGATAATCTGGCTGATTGATTCATTCAGTAATTAATTAAATAATCGATCGACCTTTTGATTGACTAGCTGGGTTGCTAGGTGGTGGCTAATTGGTTTAATAGCTGGCTGATTGGCTGACTGGTAGGCTAATGTTTTTGAGACTCAGCACCATGACATAATTTATGTTTGGTATGATCATTCTAACGATTCTTTATTGCTACAACGTTGTAATATAGCATAGGACGATAGTACATCAATATTTCGAAATGCTTCTTCGGTCGATCTTACATGTTTACTAATTCTATCAAAACCAATATACAAGATACCTACCACAACATTGCTTCGGACACGAAATGGTGAATAAAAACCCAGGAATAATCATTTATCAGATTCTCAACAACGAATTTCAATCGCAGCGCATGACAAAGACAGACTGCAAATGAAATGACGATCTAGGGTTCTATAAGAAGCATAGAGCAGATGACTACTGATCGTATTTCACTCCCTTAGGGTTCTCACCATCATCTGAACTCTAGATGAGTTCGTCCGTCTGCACCAAGATTTTGCCCGTGAATGGTCGTGATGAACTCCGTTCAGCCTAGCTTATTTACCTGGCCAGATGGTAATTGACGTCATTGTGTATGACAACAAATTAAGGCTTCAATCACTCAGATTTTTCGGACTCAGCTGAGCCACGTCTTATTTGTATTTGGTGACGTAACCCCAGATGAATTATTGATTTCGTTGTCGAGCCTATCCATGTGTTGTAAACAGGTAAAATCAGTGTCTGTGTATGTTTTGTGGAGAGTTGAGGGACTCGGGATTTTTGCTCTGCTCCAGTTTCGGATCGTTTACTTCACGATTTCCGTTCATTTAATTTCTACATATTAGTCGCAGTAGTGTTTTCGAACTAATGACGTTTGTTGACTGCTTGCGTACCAGTGGTCGGGAACAGGGGTTAAATATTTCAGGCCCAACTAGCTAGAAAGGATTTAACGGGGCTAGATTCAAATTCCCTCGGACTGAATTGACGAAAGGGCTGCCAACGCTCGTCTTTTTCATCTGCGCACCAATCGACCCCTGCTGATAGATGAATATTCTGCAGGTAACCTAAATACGACAAACGCTTTGGACATGATTTGCACAGCTTAACTTGACTACTTCGTATGTATATGTTAGTATTGATGGAAGAATGAATACTCTCACCAAATAATTCACCATGTGATATAATAACTCAAGTAAGCATTAAGAATCCATGGAAGCCGAATTAGTGTACAGGTGTTTCATCCTAGTTAGGAATCGTGAGCGATGTATTGTATGGTATTGTACAGACTTTGCCTACAAAAATAATGTCGCATTTCGGTTAAAAACGTGAGGGTAAAAAATAAAATAGAAAAAAAATGCACTCATCACCTCGTAAAAATGTAAAAAACTCATCGAGGAATAATCATAGCACATTATGATTGGTTGCTCAGGAAATCGGTTAAAACACGGTTACGGTTTGTCAAAATGCGTGTTAAATATGGAATAGTGGAGTTCCTATAGATGTTGATTCTAGAGGGCATGGAACGAAGAGCGGATCACGTTGAAATATCGTTTTGTAGAGGATGCGCAGGATCTGAAAGAATTTTGTAAGCAAATTTTTTTCACATGCTGACCAGTGTTGATCACATAGATTAAGGGACAATTCAATTAGTGGTATGAAGTGCACCCGGCTAATAATTGGTAGTCCCTGGCGAAGAATTTTAAAGTCCTTTCTAAACAAACCTGGCAAAATGACGGGGAGACAGTAAAGAAAGATTGGAAAACCATCGGTATGCAAATCGGGAGGTGGTGCTTTGTTTCACCTTGTAGTGTCGAAGCTTTCTGATTTGAAATGTCAGCCGTCGGAGAGTTTTTACACAAGTAGAAATGTGAGTAGTCCACTTTGGATTTTTTTCAATAGTAACTCCAAGATGTTTCACAGAATCAAACCCGGTAAGTGTTTTTGAATCGATGAAAGACATTTCGGATGGGTGGGCTGATCGAGAGAGAGAGAGAGAGAGGGAACAGACATTCGAAACATTTAGATGTGTCGAGATTTAAACCAGCTTGTGCTAAGAAATCATAAACAGAAGATAGTTTGTTGGAAAAACTTTGAAAATTATGGTTATTCTAAGGAGCTTGAGAGAGAGCAGCATCATCAGCATACTTAAACAGATGGCAAGGGAGCTAGTTGATAAGTCGCTGATGTAAGTAGGGAAGAGAAGCAGTGAAAGAACAGCACCCTGTATCACGCCTGAGTTGTTAATCAACGGTTTTAAAATTTTACCATCCATTCCTGTGCACTGGGTTTGGTTAGTGAAGTAATCAGACAGCCATGCTAATAAAGAACTGGGACAACCAAATGTTTCCAGTTTGTGAAGTAGAAGAGACCGTGGGAGTGAGTCAAATGCCGACGAGGAGTCCAGGAAGGCGCAAGGCACAGGTTTTATTGGGTCGTTTCAGGACTTACGAATGTGGTGAATGAGAGAGGCAACAGCGTCCAAAGTGGACCTCTTAGATTTATAGGCAAACTGAAAAGGGTCGTCAGGATGGTACATGGCAGAACGCAGGCGCTTAACTATAGCATGCTCCGTCAGGTTTAGACCAGAAGACGTTAAGGCGATGAGGCGAAAACGCTTTGCCAAAGCAGTAGAAGTGCTAGATTTTGGGATGGGAATAATAGTGATGGGTGTCCAACAGTCAGGGATAGAAGACGAGATTAATGATGAGTTGATCAGAAAAGTAAATAAACCCGTCAGAGCCGTAGAACCATGTTTTAAAAGAGCCGAGGACAAATTGTCAAGGCCAACCCCTGTGGTAATTTTACTGGTGCGAAGAAGGTCGAGCACCTCTTCCCTAGAAAAATTTGTAGCTGTCGTATCATCACCCTGTCCAAATTTGACTTAGGTATAAATGGAAGGATGAATGAGAGCAGAATTAATGCTGCTGACATCCGCAGAACAGTTCGCATGTTCCTTCTTTCCACACAACAGTCGAACGCCGTACCATAGGAGGTGTAGTGTCGATGCCTTTAATTTCAGCTTATATTAGGTTAGCAATATACCACACGCTAGAGTTTTTGCAGGATTTGTAGAAGTGCTCCTTGCGTCTTCTCAGAGATTTCAGTTTGTGGGTGGAGATAAGACCATTTGAGACGAATAGTGGTTCTGAAGGGCAGCAGATATCAAAGACTGCCTTGGCCATTTCTGTGAAAAGTTTGACATTGTCCTTGAGTAGGGTTTCAAAAGAGAAGCAAGTGGACGCGGATGAAGAAGATTTCTGAAGAAGAATAAGGTTATTGTGTGAATGGTTACGGAGGTGAACTTGGATTTGATTTGTTCGCCTGAAGAAACTGGAAAGCTGACCTGGAGCATGTCTTGGGCCTTAATGGAAGCAAACAATGATCGCTATTTGAAATAGGAGCATGCAGTTTAAGGGAAAATAAACCGGAGTGGTTGGTAATAACTTTATCTAAAATAGAAACGTCTCTGGTGGGAGAAATGCAGAGGTCAGTCTAATCGACACACTCAGTGGTAGGGTAGACGCATGGTTGAAATCACCTGCAATGATATACAGACCATCCTCAAGATGAAGCAAATATTAGAAGAGTCCAAAAGGATGTCATATTGCGTTGCTAGCTAAAACGGGCAATATATAGGTTCGTTATGGTTGTATTGGTATGGCGATAAAATCTAGGATGACACTATGTCACGAGACAGTCAATTCCGTTGAGCGAGTACGTATGAACAACTTCGGACTTGCCAGGTAAGAAGTTGATATACGTTTCCACACCACCTCCAGTTTTCTTCTTGTCCGAAACTTTGTCATGCCGATGGAGTCCGAAGCTATCTGTCGGCACGAATGAACCAGCGATTCTTGTCGGTACTCAACAATGCCGGAATGGACATCTTGGCCCGATGGGTGCATTTAAGAGCTGCCTGCCAGCCAGCACGAGTGCCTCTTTTAGATCGACTAGAAGATCGTTGAGGTGCAGCAATGCGTGATCTCCCTTCATGTTAAAAAACGATACGGTTTTTGAACAAAAGTAATTCCGCTCGGTTGCAGCAGCGAAAGTAGAACATAGTGGAACTAAATATCCGACAACAAACCAACGAACTAACATGACAAAGAATTGTAGCGCATCCAGTCAAAGAGCATGCCGGAGAGTCTTGAGCATTCCCCATTTTAGTGATTCTTTGTGCACCATCCCGTACACCTCTTCATTGCCATCAGATGCTGGCCTGTCTGATATTCTAGAGGAACGAAATTAGGCTATGCTCCCCCGATTCAGCGTGACAAAGCGCGGTAGGCGCGCTTGTCTGGTGCGTCGTTTGCTCCGACGCTGCCGCCGTATCGGACGTCATCGATCCGCTGTTCTGTCAGGATGGGGGAGAATACAGCAAGGCTGACTGACCGGTTTCCCAGCAGTTTCTCAACTGCTTTCATGCTTTCATACTTTCATCCTCCGGTACAGATGCGTAAAAAATACTGACTTGTATTTATTTTTGTCTGGGCGACTGGAAAATATGGTCGTAAAGTCCATGCGCTGTTTTGTGTCTCTGCTTTGTTTTGGTCTGTGAGCACAACCAGCGAAAATCGTTACCACACACGAAACATGCCCCAAATTTGACTGACCCAAAGATATTCTAGCAACCAAAATTCTTCGTGATTTGTTTATAAACACAAATTTTAAGTAAACCCCAGCAAACC